>OU342733.1:435689883-436247736 GCA_910589765.1 Avena atlantica | reverse complement strand
AAACTAGTTCAGTGAGCCTCTGTGCTTCTTTTGACACATTTCGTTTACCCTCACATGGAACCGTAGCTCCGGCAGCATCGTCGACTGGCCGCCACCGTCTTCTGTACGAACTCCGGCGGCTCCAGTGGTAAGCCCCGACCCCCCGCGTCTTCTAGTTCAGCACAACCACTCTGCCTTGACTCTGTGAATCTAACCGTGTCCTCATCTTGCTTTGGGGTGGTTCACAGCGACGTCCACGATGACCAACCGACACACCGACGCCGTCCTCCACTCCGACGAGCAATCGCAACCGTGCCCGAGCGCCCCTTGATCAACCGCGAGTACGACGAGCTTCGCCGTGACCCCCTGAGCCCGGTGAGCTACTCCTCGTTCTCACTTACCCCCTGTAGTGCCGCCTCCATCGTCGACCGACAGTTCCGCCGCCGGTAGCCACCGCTCCGCCGCCAGATCTTGGTCAGAAATAGCAGCCGTTAGATCTGTATCGTAGCGCTAGGATAGATTCACTTAACCCGAAGCGGTACGCGATCTGAGCCGCCAGATTCATTAGATCCTACGGCTGTGGATCTCGATCCAGTGCGAAACGGTATGGGCGAATAAAAACATGACGCGTGGCTAGGTTAGATCTGAAACAGATTTAAAATCAGAAATTTGACCCAAATTCAAATGCTTATAACTTTTGAATTCCACGTTAGATTTTTGCAACTTTATACCATGGATTCAGTGAAACAAGGCCTTCAGAATATCCAATTATTTAGCATATAGTAACAGTTAAAAATGATTTTATTTGTAGAACATGTTTTAAGGCCATTATAAGTAGAAATATTTTGGGAAATTATATGGATGCCAAATAGGTTTAGTTGGAAATTGTGTTATGTTAGTTTATGTAGTCATGAGCATACTTGGTAGAATTTTCAAAAAAATCACCACTTAGTAGATTCATGCATGCATGCATTCATATTATTTGGTTGTATATATTTTGTGTGTAATTGTATGCTATTATTTCTTGTGTAGATTTTGCTAGTGATTGTGATTGTGAAGAGTGCTACTCTCCCCACTACCAAGGCAAGTGATATTCATGAAATTTCTGTCCTATGTTTTGTACTAGCATTAGATATTTTGCTAAAGTATTGCATGATATTTTGCCTAGTACTAAGATGGGAAACCTAAGTAGAATGGAATAGTAGAAATGCTAGGAAATTATCCTAAGTTAGGTTATCATATTCTGCTTAGTCTAGCTACTTAGCAAACAAGGGTGGTGAACATCTATATGGTTTATGATAAAAATATTCTAAGTCAAGAGACTTATGTTTTCTTAACAAAACAACTAAGTCAAATGAACCTCCTGGGTGGAATGGAATGATTGGGTTATGTTGATTGGTTACACAAGGCCATGGACTTGGGTTGTGTATCTCACTTGTGGTATTGCACCCAGGCACAAAGAGATTTGGAGGCCAAGTGTTGAGAAAGCTTACAGTGCAACCACTTGGCAATATGGGCTCTGCCATGATCATATAGGTTGCTAGAACTTAGTCACTTGGACAGTTGGTGGTAGATGGGATGATAGGTTGGAGCGCGTCCATTTTGACTAAGGAAAAGCTTCTGAAAGGTCCTGTCTTGGGAAACCAAGTCTGGTGGGGAAAGTGCACAACCTCTGCAGATGGAAAACCTAAGTACTTAGCCTAGTCCAAGGAAATGGACACTTTTGAGCATCAAGACATGGAAGCTACAAGAATCTCATCACTCCAACTTCTAAGTAAAAATTTGTGGGTGAACAAGGATGGAGGACCTCAATGTCTATTGGTGGTTCCTTGGGAATTGTTTTTGACAAAGAAGAACTTAGTGTTTTCAACTAATAGGAAAAACCTATTTTCAAGCAAAGCAAGCCAAGCTACACTTAGCCAAAATGCATATAGTAATATAGACCACTTAAAATATACTAAGGTATCACTTGCCAATACTATTCCAAAGTATTGACCCTCTGTGGCTGTAACTTGTGATGTTGCAGGTTACTCCGATGATGAATAGGAGTCATGAGTCTACACTCAACATGCTTGCCTGTGGCACATGAAGATGAAGACTTATGTTTATTTACTTATTCCATAAACTCTTGTATTTGGCCTTTGGCCCTGAGTTGTAAAAGACTATGTTTTATCTCTGGAATGAATGTAATAAACGACCTTTGTATCTGTGTACTTCATCTTAAACTGTGGATGCTAGCATTGATCCAGGGACTAGCATTGCAATCACAGGGATCCTTTCCTTTATAAAGGAGGGGTCTAACAGATGGTATCAGAGCACTGTGTTGCCTGTAGGATTATGACCCTAGGATTGGAAAACCACTAAGGAAAAAGTTTTTCAACTACTTCTACACTTGTCTATTCTTCTCGTAAAACTTTTCTAATCTCTTTCAACTTCCTTTGTAGATGAACTCCATCAACGAAGCCGTGAAAAAGGGACCACTCATGACCATGACCTTGAAGTGTGAAACTGAGTTTCCCAATATTCTCAAGGACCTCATGGAGGCAATGGATGCACATGGTGAAGCCGTGTACAAGGGCTTTCCAGTGATGGATGAAGGAGTGGAGTATTGGTGGGTGCAACTTCACTTGTACAAAAACAAGGAAGACAACCACAAAGAAAGAGGATACTGCATGTACACTAACACTACAATGCACACCACATTCTTTGAGTCAGCCAGGGATGCAGCTTGGAGGACCATCAAAGAACTAAGTGCTAGAGTCAAGTGTAGAATGCTCAACCTCCAAAAGGACTTAGAGAAAGAGAAGGAGCTTACTCAAGAATTGGAAGACACCAACCAAGAGATAAGGGGAGATGTTATAGACTTAGTGACAGAGTCAAGAGAGCAAGATTGGTGGATTGCATCTAGGAACATTGTGTTTAATAATAGATCCCGTGAGATTGGATTGTAAGAACACTTCGTTAGTTGGACCACCACTTATCACCTTATTTCCAAAAGATATTTTAAATAAGTATGGACCTTGAATGATGTAACGGTTATGTATGCAATACTTGTGTGACAATTATGTTTCATGGATATGCATGAATGTTTGTCTTGATTTACCTTGAATTGCATTGTTCTAACTTTTTCAATCTTATAAATAGATGCCTATTGCCATCAGCACTGTTGAGGAGTTTCGGGTTACTCGTTTTGGTCCCCGTATCATTGAGCTTACCACTCTGCTTGATCTCCCTCTTCCTACCATTACGGTGTACCCACTCACCAAGTTTGAGAGTAAGGACCTCTGGGGCTTCAAAGTGAATCAGCCCGGACGCCAGACTGAGCCTACTACGGAGGCCATCATCTTCAAGCTGATGCACGACGACAGGGAGAGAGGCATGGAGGTAGTCATGCAGGATCTGATAGGACGACTGTTAGGCCGTCATTCCCGTCAGGTTAGGGGCACTCACTTCCACGTCTTTGGAAGACGTGATGTTGATGGAGAGTCCATCGACTTTGAGGACGACTCGAGGAGCACTGCGGAGCTGATACATCTTTATCTTCAGGACTTAGAGACTCTTCTCAGGCACGTAGATACGGACAGGACGAACGTCATGCTAGGTAATGACGAACTTCAGGTGCAGCTTCGCGAGAAGGACAAGCTTTTTGCGCAGCGGGATGAGATGATCAAGGAAATGTAGACAAAGTTCGAGGCCCAGGACCGCAAGTTCAAGAGTCAAGAGAAACGCGTCCAGGATAGGAACAAGAAGATCCGGGACATGACCGAGGAACTGAAGTCCAAGGACTTCGAGCTTGAGCAGCAGCAGATGGTTATTGAGAGGCTTCGCTCCCAGAAGAGGGCTCTCAAGGCCAAGGTCGATTCCTTGACCAATACGATTGAGGAGAACAAGACCGCGATGGAGAACGCAGGTCTTACCTTCGTCGAGGAGGAGATTGACGCTGATGAGTAGACTTGACTACTCGTTTACCTTTCTTATTCATACTTGTTATTGTGAACTTATTATTGGACCATCCGACATGTGGATGGCTTGCCACTTGTGTGTTTTACTTCATGAGCTTATTATGTGGTTGTTGAACCTTTATTCTTATGTTGCTTGTTGTGTGTTTGCTTATGTTGTATTGTGCATAAAACATCTATGGGTATCTCATTCTTATCTATTTGAACAAACCACAGATGCCTCCCCGTCGCGCAAACCCCAACCCCAACAACATCACCCCGGAAATGCAACAAATGATGAATGCGCAAACTCAACTTATGCAAATGATGACAACCTTCATCCAGAACCAGAATAACAACAACAACAACCCCAAAAACAACAACAACAATAACAACAACAACAACAACAACCCTCCGGGTTTTGATATGCTCACCAGATTTCTGCGTCTGAGGCCAGCAAAGTTTTCGGGAACAACTGATCCCATGGTAGCCAATGACTGGTTACGTTCTGTGAACAAAGACCTAGTGACCGTGGGCTGCACGGATGCTGAAAAAGTCAGGTTCGCGGCTCATCTGTTGGAAGGACCAGCCGCCACATGGTGGGACAACTTCCAAATCACCACTCCTATTGATGAGGTGACTTGGGCTATCTTTGAAGATGGTTTTCGCACTGCTCATATCTCATCAGGAATGATGAGTCTGAAAAAGAAGGAATTTCACAACTTGAAACAGCGCCACCGCAGCGTGGCAGAATACATAGAAGAGTTCAACAATCTGGCGCGCTATGCACCGGATGAGGTTGATACAGATGCAAAAAAGAAAGGAAAAATTTCTGGAAGGCTTAAATGATGAGCTGAATCTGCAGTTGTCTGTGGCATATGTTCCAACTTATCAGTCTTTGTGTGACAAGGCTGCTATTTTGGAAAGTAAAATGAAGCAAGTCGAGAGTAGAAAGAGGAAACACTCCGACAAGCACAGCTCGGGATCGTCTCACAAACGATCTCACTATGATGACAGTGGCAGCTCAGGATCCCATAAACATGGGAAATTCAGCAAGCACAACCACAACCGTCATGACAACAAGCATCACCGCAGTCATGACAAGGACAAGTACAAGAACCACAAGGGTGGACATAAGAGCCACTATGGTGGAAATGGTAGTGGAAGTGGAGGCCAACCTCCTAAAAAGGACATCAGTCAGGTTGAGTGCTTCAAATGCAAAAAGCTAGGGCATTATGCTAATGAATGCCCTGAGAAGAAAGTTGAAGGACCTAACAAGCCAAATCCTTTTCAAAAAGGACAGGTGAACCACATCAATGTGGAGGAGGTCTATGAGGAACCTGATGCCGTGGCTGGTAAGTTCAGACTCAATTCAATTTCAGCATTTGTACTCTTTGATACCGGTGCATCTCATTCATTCATATCAAAGGTATTTGTTGATAGAAATGGGTTTGCATCAGAAAACATTGGGTGTCCAATAAAAGTTAGTTCTCCGGGGGGAGACATGATAGTAAGCCTTGGATGCCGGGATCTCAACATAGAGTTTGGTAAGCATAAGTTTCCAGTAAGCCTGATAATCCTAGATTCCTAAGGACTAGACGTAATTTTGGGAATGGACTGGATGGCTAAGTATGAAGGAGTATTAGATTGTGCCAATCGAACCGTTACACTCACAACCCCCGAAGGAAAAAGAATAAAATTTAAGTCAAACTTTGAATCCAAAGGAAGTAAGTTGAACACTCTTAAGGGGGTTAGCATGGACAGTGTGCCAATAGTACGTGAGTATCCGGATGTATTTCCGGAAGAGCTACCAGGTATGCCACCGGATAGAGATGTGGAGTTTCTGATAGATTTGGTGCCAGGATCAGGACCAATAGCTAAGAGACCATACAAAATGTCAGTTGATGAATTGAAAGAGCTCAAGAAGCAGCTAGGAGAACAGTTACAGAAAGGATTTATTCAACCAAGTTCTTCATCTTGGGGAGCCCCAGTTCTATTCGTGGAAAAGAAGGATAGAACACAAAGATTGTGTATTGATTACCGTTCTCTCAACGAGGTTACCATCAAGAACAAATATCCTTTGCCAAGAATCAACGACTTATTTGATCAGTTGGAAGGAGCATGTGTATTCTCGAAGATTGATCTCCGGTCAGGTTATTTTCAACTCAAGATAAGGGAGCAAGACATACCAAAAACGGCATTCACCACAAGGTATGGATTGTATGAGTATACTGTGATGCCCTTTGGTTTAACCAACGCTCCAGCATACTTCATGAATATGATGAACAAGGTGTTCATGGAATTTCTTGACAAGTTCATTGTCGTTTTCATTGATGATATCTTGGTCTACTCCAAGAGCAAGGAAGAACATGAAAGACACTTACGCTTGATACTTGAGAAACTGAGGGAACATAAACTGTATGCCAAATTCAGTAAGTGTGAATTCTGGTTAGAGAAAGTTGGCTTTCTTGGTCATGTGATGACAAAAGATGGTGTGGCAGTTGATCCGGCTAAGGTTTCAGCTGTGACAGAATGGGAATCACCCAAGAATGTGAAAGAAGTTCGTAGTTTCCTCGGCTTAGCAGGTTACTATAGAAGGTTCATTGAAAATTTCTCAAAGGTTGCTAAGCCAATGACGGAATTGTTAAAAAAGGACAAGAAATTTGCTTGGTCTGAAGGTTGTGAAGTCAGCTTCCAAGAATTGAAGAAGAGACTTGTAACAGCACCAATTCTATGTCTGCCAGATTTGGAAAAGGATTTCCAAGTATATTGTGATGCTTCTCATCAAGGTTTGGGTGCCGTACTTATGCAAGATGGTAAAGTCGTAGCCTATGCCTCGAGACAACTCAAAACTCATGAAGTAAACTATCCTACTCATGATTTGGAGTTAGCCTCTGTCGTCCATGCACTCAAGACATGGAGACATTACATTTTGGGAAAGCGTTGTGAGGTGTTCACCGATCATAAAATCTTGAAGTATATCTTCACCCAGAAAGAAATCAACATGAGACAAAGAAGATGGCTAGAACTTATCAAGGATTACGACTTAAGTTTGCAATACCACCCCGGTAAAGCGAATGTAGTAGCTGATGCTCTAAGTCGTAAGACGTTTGTAAATGGCCTTACAAAAGGGGAATTGCCAGATGACTTGTGTAAGCAATTCAAAGAACTCAGATTGGAGATTGTACCAGAAGGATATCTCATGTCCTTAGATGTTCAACCCACTCTATTGGACAAAATCCGAGAAGTTCAGAAGACTGATGAGGAAATTGAAAAGATTAAGGAAAATATTAGTCTAGGGAAGGCTAAGAGTTTCCATGTTGACGAAGAAGGAACTTTGTGGCACGGGAAACGTATATGTGTTCCACAAGACCCAGAGTTGCGGAAACTGATCTTACAAGAAGGACACAACTCTCCGTATTCTATTCACCCGGGAAATACCAAGATGTACATGTACATGAAGGAAAGGTTTTGGTGGAACAACCTCAAAAGGGACATCGCCGAACATATTGCTTTGTGTGATGTGTGTAGCAGAGTCAAAGCGGAGCACCAGAAACCAGCGGGTTTGCTTCAACCACTGCCTATTCCTGAATGGAAGTGGGAAAATATTGGTATGGATTTCATTACCGGATTACCAAGGACCAGGTCAGGGTATGATTCCATATGGGTAGTAGTGGATCGCCTAACTAAAGTGGCTCATTTTATACCCGTGAAGACAACCTATACAAGTGCCAAGTTAGCTAAAATTTACATGAGCAGAATTGTATGCCTTCACGGTGTGCCTAAGAGTATTGTATCAGATAGAGGAACCCAGTTCACATCTCACTTTTGGAGACAGCTTCATGAATCCTTAGGAACGAGATTGGAATTCAGCACTGCTTTTCATCCACAAACGGATGGACAAACAGAAAGAACCAACCAAATTCTTGAAGACATGTTGAGAGCCTGTGCATTAGACTATGGAGCAAGTTGGGATGAAAGTTTGCCGTACGCAGAGTTCTCTTACAATAGCAGTCATCAATCTAGTATTGGAATGGCACCGTTTGAGTTACTCTACGGAAGGAAGTGTACCACCCCATTGTTATGGAATGGTGTGGGAGAAAGAAGCTTATTTGGACCAGATCTTATCAAAGACACCGAAGAGAAAGTCAAATTGGTTAAGGACAGATTGAAGATAGCACAGTCCCGACAGAAAAGCTACGCGGATTCTAAGCGTAGAGAAGTCACCTACGAAGTTGGGGATAGAGCTTACCTCAGGGTATCACCACTTCGTGGAGTGAAAAGATTTGGAGTTAAGGGAAAGTTGGCACCAAGATATGTTGGACCATTCAAGATTCTAAGTCGCAAAGGAGAAGTTGCATATGAAGTTGAATTGCCAGAATCTCTATCAGCAGTCCATAACGTGTTTCATGTGAGTCAGCTTAAGAAATGTCACCCAGAAATGGAAGAGTCTTCTTTGAAGGATACCATACCTTTGGAAGAAGTTCAACTAGAAAGTGATCTCACTTATGAGGAAAAGCCTGTCAAGATTCTAGAGACCGCAGAAAGAGTTACCAGGACCAAGACTATCAAGTTTTGTAAAGTGCAATGGAACCATCACACCGAAGAGGAAGCAACATGGGAAAGAGAAGATGATCTTCGGAAAGACCACCCTCACCTATTTGCTAGCCAACCCGAATCTCGAGGGCGAGATTCATCTTAAGGGGGTTAGATTTGTAACATCCCAAAATCATAGTTTCAAAACTCATTCATATCATCTTTGCATCATTCATCCATTTAGGGTTTTCTCAAAAATCATTTAGAGACAGAAGTTTGAGCTATGATTTCATGTGGGCAATTTATCCCAAATGGCCATCACCCTTTGAAATTTGAATGTTTAGGTACCTGTTTGCTTGCCTCCATTGTTGGAAAGATTAGGTGTAACATTTTAACCCAAGTTTTCAATTTAATAGAATTTTCTAAATCCTATTTCAAATCATTCACAAACTAGAGACAAGTCTCTATTTGTTTCAAACCCAGGCTTGACCAGGCCTTTACAAGGTAACCACTTGGTTAATTGACTGTATTTGAAACCACAGAACCCTGCAAAGATCCTCATTTTTGTTTGAATTCAAAAGTATTTGAATTCATATCAAAAATCATTCCAGAAAATAGAAATAGAAAAAGAAAAGAAGCAAACAAAAGAAAAGGGCCAGGCGCCAGGTTTCTGGCCCAGCAACGAACCGAGACCAGCAAGCCCACCCGGGGATTTCTTTTTCTCCTCTCACGCGCGAGCGCACGCGTTCTGTCGCTGACATGCAGACCCCACCTACACTCCGCGCACCTCGCTGACAAGCGGGCCTTCTCCACGTCAGCGTCGTCTCCAACCGCACGACCCGTTCATCCCCAAATCAACGCGGGCGTTTCTGTGTTTAATTCGCGGCGTCAATTCGAGTTATTGGCCGAGTAATTCTCCCTCGTGACCAGGCTATAAGAACCCCCTCTGTCCCCTCTTTCTTCTCCCTCAAACCCCGAACCCAGAGCGCCACCAGGCTGCGAGCATTGCCCTCTATAACCCCGCCGTCTTTGACGACTGCGCCGGCAAATTCCGGTGAGTTCTGAGCTTCCCTCTGCCTCTCGTTCTTGCAAACTAGTTCAGTGAGCCTCTGCGCTTCTTTTGACACATTTCGTTTACCCTCGCATGAACCGTAGCTCCGGCAGCATCGTCGACTGGCCGCCACCGTCTTCTGTACGAACTCCGGCGAGCTCCAGTGGTAAGCCCCGACCGCCCCGCGTCTTCTAGTTCAGGCACACAACTCTGCCTTGACTCTGTGAATCTAACCGTGTCCTCATCTTGCTTTGGGGTGGTTCACAGCGACGTCCACGACGACCACCCGACACACCGACGCCGTCCTCCACTCCGACGAGCAATCGCAACCGTGCCCGAGCGCCCCTTGATCAACCGCGAGTACGACGAGCTTCGCCGTGACCCCCTGAGCCCGGTGAGCTACTCCTCGTTCTCACTTACCCCATGTAGTGCCGCCTCCGTCGTCGACCGACAGTTCCGCCGCCGGTAGCCACCGCTCCGCCGCCAGATCTTGGTCAGATAAATAGCAGCCGTTAGATCTGTATCGTAGCGCTAGGATAGATTCACTTAACCCAAAGCGGTACGCGATCTGAGCCGCCAGATTTCATTTAGATCCTACGGCTGTGGATCTCGATCCAGTGCGAAACGGTATGGGCGAATAAAAACATGACGCGTGGCTAGGTTAGATCTGAAAACAGATTTAAAATCAGAAATTTGACCCAAATTCAAATGCTTATAACTTTTGAATTCCACGTTAGATTTTTGCAAACTTTATACCATTGGATTTAGTGAAACAAGACCTTTCAGAATATCCAATTTATTTAGCATATAGTAACAGTTAAAAATGATTTTATTTGTAGAACATGTTTTAAGGCCATTTTAAGTAGAAATTATTTTGGGAAATTATATGGATGCCAAATAGGTTTAGTTGGCAAATTTGTGTTATGTTAAGTTTATGTAGTCATGAGCATACTTGGTAGAATTTTCAAAAAAATCACCACTTAGTAGATTCATGCATGCATGCATTCATATTATTTTGGGTTGTATATATTTGTGTGTAATTGTATGCTATTATTTCTTGTGTAGATTTTGCTAGTGATTGTGATTGTGAAGAGTGCTACTCTCCCCACTACCAAGGCAAGTGATATTTTCATGAATATTTCTGTCCTATGTTTTGTACTAGCATTAGATATTTTGCTAAAGTATTGCATGATATTTTGCCTAGTACTAAGATGGGAAATCCTAAGTAGAATGGAATAGTAGAAATGCTAGGGAAATTATCCTAAGTTAGGTTATCATATTCTGCTTAGTCTAGCTACTTAGCAAACAAGGGTGGTGAACATCTATATGGTTTATGATAAAAATATTCTAAGTCAAGAGACTTATGTTTTCTTAACAAAACAACTAAGTCAAATGAACCTCCTGGGTGGAATGGAATGATTGGGTTATGTTGAGTGGTTACACAAGGCCATGGACTTGGGTTGTGTATCTCACTTGTGGTATGCCACCCAGGCACAAAGAGATTTGGAGGCCAAGTGTTGAGAAAGCTTACAGTGCAACCACTTGGCAATATGGGCTCTGCCATGATCATATAGGTTGCTAGAACTTAGTCACTTGGACAGTTGGTGGTAGATGAGATGATAGGTTGGAGCGCGTCCATTTTGACTAAGGAAAAGCTTCTGAAAGGTCCTGTCTTGGGAAACCAAGTCTGGTGGGGAAAGAGCACAACCTCTGCAGATGGAAAACCTAAGTACTTAGCCTAGTCCAAGGAAATGGACACTTTTGAGCATCAAGACATGGAAGCTACAAGAATCTCATCACTCCAACTTCTAAGTAAAAATTTGTGGGTGAACAAGGATGGAGGACCTCAATGTCTATTGGTGGTTCCTTGGGAATTGTTTTTGACAAAGAAGAACTTAGTGTTTTCAACTAATAGGAAAAACCTATTTTCAAGCAAAGCAATCCAAGCTACACTTAGCCAAAATGCATATAGTAATATAGACCACTTAAAATATACTAAGGTATCACTTGCCAATACTATTCCAAAGTATTGACCCTCTGTGGCTGTAACTTGTCATGTTGCAGGTTACTCCGATGATGAATAGGAGTCACGAGTCTACACTCAACATGCTTGCCTGTGGCACATGAAGATGAAGACTTATGTTTATTTACTTATTCCATAAACTCTTGTATTAGGCCTTTGGCCCTGAGTTGTAAAAGACTATGTTTTATCTCTGGAATGAATGTAATAAACGACCTTTGTATCTGTGTACTTTATCTTGTAGAGGTCCCAACCTGTAATAAGGTAGAGCCTCCTGTGTTTTACAATGCTAGTCCCTGGATCAATAGCTAGCATCCACAGTAAGATTTAATATCAAGAAACAAGGTCAAAATATAACTTTATAACCAGGAACAATATAATTTTATTGCATCATACATAGCTCATGTGGCTATTACAATACATTGCAGCGGAATAAATATAGTCATGGGTCCTTCATATTCAAAGTGCCACAGGCAGATGTTGGTTGTAGACTTTGTAGTCCTAGTCAATCAAACAATCTTCATATAATAAAACAATCAACCTGCAACATTACAAGTTACAGCCACAAGGGTCAATACATTTTGAATTTTATTGGCAAGCTTCACTTTTATGTAAATATGAGTGGAACCTATCAATACATGCATATTTGGCTAAGTAGAGTTTAGGGCTTATTTGCATAAAGCAACATTTATCCTATCTTTTCAAAATGGTTTTGGTCCTTTGTCAAATATCTTTTCCAAGTTCCTTGAACTCCTTGGTAGAAACTCAAGTGTTCAAGTCCTTGACAAACTCCCTTGAGCTACTTGGTAACCCCAAGTGCAACAAGTTTTATGAAATCTCATGAGTTCCTTGGTAACCCCAAGTACATCATGCTCTTGAGCACCTTGGTAACCCCAAGTGCAACAAGCTTAACAAAATCTCTTTGAATTCCTTGGTACCCCCAAGTGCATCAAGTTTTTATATTAGAAGTTGGAATGTCGAGATCTCCCTTGGTTCAAACTTTAGTTGCTCAGTATTGTCCATAACCGGGGACACGGCTAAGTACTTAGATTTTATTAACTTCTGCAGAAGGAGTACACTTTACCCACATGACACAATCCCATCTTGTTGCCACCAGTGGCCTACTGGATTAGTGCTCACCAAGATGGAGTACTGGCAGACTGAGAATGTGACGAAGTCTTTCTAAAAGGTCCTCCCATACATCATTTCTAGCTTGTCTTCAGCCCCCATGAAGCATTCCAGATCCCCATGTCCGGTAACTAAAGACAATGTAAGGGTCTTCCTAATGTAGTTGACTAAGCCAGAGCCATAATAGCATGTGGTTGCACACGAAAGCCACAATTGGAGAAACATGTTCAATCTCTAAGTTTCCTAGGTGGTTTCCTTTTGGAGCACAACACAAAGTGATTTCCCATAGACATGGTTCCTTTTGTTGCCACCTTCCCCAAAACTTAAAGTATCCACCACCTAGGTGGTTCATTGAGTCCTTGTTTTATTATGTAAAACACAAGTCCTTTTCTCAACCTTTGTAAAATCTCAACATGTATCTCTTTTCAAAACATAGCATGGCTAAGCATGTACAACTTCAATATTTTCACTAAGGAGTGTATAGGGAATCCTATTAGGATTAGCATAGCATAAGTATAAATCATTTTCATGCATGTTTACAAAATCCACTAAGTATAATGAAAATAGTAGGTCTTTTGTATGATAGTGTAACTTTCCTTTTTGGTAGGGAATGAGGGTTTACTTCTTGATCTTGTTAGTCTCACACTTTGCCAATTTCACTAAAATCAATCAAACAAGCATGGTATCAAGTAGCATTCCAAACCAATATTCAAACAATATTTCACACACATAAAGCAATGGATGCTAGGTCATGCATGGGAACATGCTTAAGATGGTTTTATTCACAAGGGAGGTATCCACTAGGCTTTTAACTTTGTAAGGTCCACATTGGTCTTTTACCAAGATGGCAAAGTTATTTGCAAAAAGCTTTTAGTCCAAAAACCATTTTAAAATCCGAACATTATTTTATGTGGTGAAGATATTTTTATCAAAGCAAGACCTTATGTTTTTCATCAAGTGAGTTGCCATTTTCAAAGCTTGGTGTTTTGAATCAGTAGGTTTTGGTTCAAAATATTTTCTCAAAGTTTTCTTTACAAAAACATTTTTATAAACAAAACAATAGTTTTATTTGGCTAGAAAATGGCTAAGTTAAATGATTCAACCTAAATTTTACCAAAATCATTTTTAACACTATGGGTTGGTTCCTAGGGTCAGTAGGGTCACTAAAATCATTTTGCAAAGGTTTTGTCCTCAAATTCAATTTTTAAACAATTTTTATACTCTACACAAGCTCACAAAAGAATCTGCAAAAACAAGCAAACAAATAGTTACTATTTTCCAAACTAAGGCCATGGTTGGCTAGGGCTTGTTCTCCTGAATCCATTGATATAAAATTTGTCAAATTTGGACGTGTGGTTTGAAAGTTACAATGGTTTGAAAATGGCTTTTAAATCTGGTTTCTAATTCAATTTTTACTCAGAACAAGGACACGCGGCGTTATCTTACTGGGCGATACCGGTTCGCTGCGGATCACGCTCTGTAACCGTTGGATCTAAATGAGATCGTGTGGCGCAGGACTCGTACCTCTTCGCGGTTAAGTGATCTATCGTAACCGTCAGATCCAGATCCTACGGTGCTAGCGTGCTCGACCATTTGCGAGCGGCGCTGCGGTGGCTACCGGCGGCGGAACAGTCGGTCGATGATGGTTTTGGCGATACAGGAAGCGAGGGAGAAAAAGGGAAGGCTCACCGAGTTCGTGAAGTGACGCTGATGCTCAACTCGCTTGCGGTTTGTCAGGGGGCGCACTGGTTCAGTCGTGATTTCTCGCCGGAGTTGAGGACGGCGTCGGGCGCGTCAGGTGGTCGTCGTGGACGGCACTGTGGATCACTTCAAAGTGAAATGACGACACGGTTAGATGCGCAGAAACCAGACAGAGTCGGGTGCGTGAACTAGAAGGCGCGGGGCGGTCAGATACTACCTGTGGGCTTCGCCGGAGATGAAGCAGACGGTGGCGACGGTGGTCGTTGTCGAAGGCGAGGTTACAGAGTACCCGCGGTCGAGTTGGATGCACTAGCAGATGCGCCTGAGAGTGGAGAAGCTGCTGGAGTGCTTAGGGATGCAAGGGGCGGTGGGGTTTCGTCGGAATCATCACCGGAACATCGTCGGAGCGGCGGCGGTACAGAGAGAATTGGACGCAGCCTAGGGGCAGAATGGAGGCGGTGTCTGGGGGAAAAGGAGGAGGAGGAGCAGGAGGTTAAATGGGCGTGGCCGCGACGAGGAATTAACGTGGCGTTAAGGCGAATTGATGCCGCGAAGTTACAGCAGGAAACGGCGACGAGGAGGGGAAGAACTGGTCGCGCGGGTGGTGAAGGAGAACAGTGGAAAGGGGTCCACTGGTCAGTGGAAAAGAAACGAGGGGAAAGGTCCACTGGTCAGTGTCACTGCGGGTTAGTTAATTGGTGCGAATCGTTTTCTGCGGGGAAAGGACTGGGCTGTTTCCTGGGCTTGTTGGGCTGCCTGGGCTGGTTGGCCCTTTTCCTATTTTTTTCTTCCTGCAATCTTTTTCCATTTCTATTTTATTTTTCTGATTTGAATTTCATCCAACTATTCAAGCATTCAAATAATTCAAACAATTCAAACATTTGTAATGAGTTTTTGGTTCTGTTTATCAACATAAACCAATTATTAATTAAAATAATATTTTAATATCCCTTTATTAATTAAATAAGAGGGTCCTTTATTTATTTAATATGATTTGATTTATTTAATAAACTCTTCATTTGAATTCCAAACACTTTCATAATCAAATCAGTAGGTTTTATTTGGAAATAATGAATACTTGGAAATTTGTTTTTTAAAATAAGATAACATCTTATTTTAGGGTCCATTATTAATTAAATATAATAGACTTTCATTATTATTTCAAATAGGTTTTTATTTTATTTAGATATTTATTTTGAATCTAAAATAAAGCCAAAACATTTTAGTAGATTTTATTTGTGAATTTCAAATAATTGGAAAACCTATTTAAAATAATTTAACAAGTTTTGATGTTTCAATTAAATTGGTAAAACCTTTCATTTTAAAAGAGTTTGGATTTTAATTCCTTATTATTTTATTTAAGCAAACCTTTGCTATTTTTATTCAAAACAAAAATGTTTTAGTTCAAATGTTTGGCCAAGGTTTAATTTGGCTTTATAAAATAATCCTTATTTATGAATCCACCTTTTCTTTTGAAAACCAAATCTTTTATTAAAAGATTCCAAAATTTTTAATTCCAAAACATTTTAATTTCCTTTAATAAATGTTTAACCTTATGAATCCCTTTAGGATTTTATTTGATCCAAATTGATTTGAAGTTCCAATTAAATTCAAAAGTTCCTTCTGGCCCTAAAAATCAAAAAAAGTTTTATTTTATTCATTTATTTTTCACATTACAAGATTTGGAAAATCTTGGGATGTGACAGGCTACCACCCTTAAAATAAATCTCGTCCCGAGATTTGGGAAGGCTAGGGTTACAAACAAGTTCAAAACAACTAGGGTACTACCACCCTTAAAAATTTTCAAACAAAAATTACATATTGGCCCTCTTGGGTCTTGGAATTTCTCTATGTTAAACTTTTGCTTTATTCTTATGCTTGACTCATGGGCCCAGATTGAGTTTCTCCATAGGCTTGTTCAACTTGTTCTTCATCCTTTCTAGACAGTTGCTTGCATAATGCCCTAGATTCTTGCAGTTGAAACAATGAATGTCCTTGAGTTCTTTGCGTTGTTCTTGTGGACAAGTGGCTACATAATGACCTGGTTCTTTGCAGTTGTTGCACCAAACCTGGTCGATCTCTTTATTCTTCTTGTTCTCTGGGCATCCACTGGAGTAGTGTCCCATTTCTTTACATCTACGACATTGTGCAAGGCTCATGTCTTGCTTTTGTTTCTTAAATTTCTTTAGTCCTTTGAATTGGGTTGTCTTGTTAGGAGGTAGGAGTGGTCCTTTTCCTTTGGTAGACTTGGATCCTTCTTGTTTCCTTTGTTCCACCATGGCATAGATGGGACATTGGTCAGGAGTATGGTCACTTCCTTCACACAGGTAACAAGTAGCTTGAGAGGTGGGGCATTGTCCAACAGGATGATCTTCTTCACAATTGGGGCATTGCCCTTCATGCTCCTTGGAAGTATGATCCTTGTCTCCACAAATAGTGCAAGCTGGGGCTCCATCTAGAATAACATTCTTGTCAGCCTTGTTATCATAGACTTCTTTGGGGTAGTTTTCCTCCATGCTGATCATTTGATTGGTCACCTTAAGCATTAGTTGAGACTGCTCTTCCAAAAAAATTTGTAGTGCTGGATCTTTATCACTATTGTTGACTATGAACTGAGCTGTTAGTTGATTCAACTGGTGTTGGGTTGCTATGAGCTCCTTCATGCTGTCAGCTTGGTTGGTGTTGGTGTCATCAATCTTGGAGTCTTTTGGAGTAGTCATCTATTTGGGTTGAAGGGAGGTTAGAATAGGCAAGTTATTTCTAAGGAATCATTTCTAATCACACACTTCACAATTTACACAGACAATGTGCATGCAATCACAACCCAAACATTCACAAACAACTTTGCATTCAAACAACAAGGTTCAAGCACTTACTTAGGCAACAAAATATTTGCGTTACACCACATAAGTTGGTGGTTTGACTTAACTAAATTATGGTGGTCCATCTATGTGGTTCACTTGTGATCTTTTCATCCTTCTTGGTTGATTCTTCTTGTATGAGATCATGGTTTCCTTGAGAAAAACTCCTGGTCACATTACTTCAAAGTTGTTGATGGTTTCTTCTTATTTTGCATTCCCTCAGTCTCTAATTCTTAAGTAAGATTTCCTTGTCTCACTTGTGGTCCTTAGTAGTTTCCATGTTGGAAGTCCTTAGGAAATATGCTGAAGATGTTGAAGTCATTAGAGTTGAAGAAGTTGAAAAAGTCCTTTGCACATGGTGTAGTATTTGGCCATGGGTAGGTTTTTCCATCAAGTTGAAGTAGAAGAGAAGTATAGTTGAAACCAAAATGGTTGAGGAAAGAGTTTACAAGATTTTTTTTGTAAATAAGTTTTGGAACAAATACAACTCTTATTTTTCTAAGGGTTTTTGTCCAATCCTAGGTTTACAAATCCTACAGGCAACACAGTGCTCTGATACCATCTGTAGAGGTCCCAACCTGTAATAAGGTAGAGCCTCCTGTGTTTTACAATGCTAGTCCCTGGATCAATAGCTAGCATCCACAGTAAGATGTAATATCAAGAAACAAGGTCAAAATATAACTTTATAACCAGGAACAATATAATTTTATTGCACCATACATAGCTCATGTGGCTATTACAATACATTGCAGCGGAATAAATATAGTCATGGGTCCTTCATCTTCAAAGTGCCACAGGCAGATGTTGGTTGTAGACTTTGTAGTCCTAGTCAATCAAACAATCTTCATATAATAAAACAATCAACCTGCAACATTACAAGTTACAGCCACAAGGGTTAATACATTTTGAATTGTATTGGCAAGCTTCACTTTTATGTAAATATGAGTGGAACCTATCAATACATGCATATTTGGCTAAGTAGAGTTTAGGGCTTATTTGTATAAAGCAACATTTATCCTATCTTTTCAAAATGGTTTTGGTCCTTTGTCAAATCTCTTTTCCAAGTTCCTTGAACTCCTTGGTAGAAACTCAAGTGTTCAAGTCCTTGACAAAATCCCTTGAGCTACTTGGTAACCCCAAGTGCAACAAGTTTTATGAAATCTCATGAGTTCCTTGGTAACCCCAAGTACATCATGCTCTTGAGCACCTTGGTAACCCCAAGTGCAACAAGCTTAACAAAATCTCTTTGAATTCCTTGGTACCCCCAAGTGCATCAAGTTTTTATATTAGAAGTTGGAATGTCGAGATATCCCATGGTTCAAACTTTAGTTGCTCAGTATTGTCCATAACCGGGGACACGGCTAAGTCCTTAGATTTTATTAACTTCTGCAGAAGGAGTACACTTTACCCACATGACACAATCCCATCTTGTTGCCACCAGTGGCCTACTGGATTAGTGCTCACCAAGATGGAGTACTGGCAGACTGAGAATGTGACGAAGTCTTTCTAAAAGGTCCTCCCATACATCATTGCTAGCTTGTCTTCAGCCCCCATGAAGCATTCCAGATCCCCATGTCCGGTAACTAAAGACAATGTAAGGGTCTTCCTAATGTAGTTGACTAAGCCAGAGCCATAATAGCATGTGGTTGCACACGAAAGCCACAATTGGAGAAACATGTTCAATCTCTAAGTTTCCTAGGTGGTTTCCTTTTGGAGCACAACACAAAGTGATTTCCCATAGACATGGTTCCTTTTGTTGCCACCTTCCCCAAAACTTAAAGTATCCACCACCTAGGTGGTTCATTGAGTCCTTGTTTTATTATGTAAAACACAAGTCCTTTTCTCAACCTTTGTAAAATCTCAACATGTATCTCTTTTCAAAACATAGCATGGCTAAGCATGTACAACTTCAATATTTTCACTAAGGAGTGTATAGGGAATCCTATTAGGATTAGCATAGCATAAGTATAAATCATTTTCATGCATGTTTACAAAATCCACTAAGTATAATGAAAATAGTAGGTCTTTTGTATGATAGTGTAACTTGCCTTTTTGGTAGGGAATGAGGGTTTACTTCTTGATCTTGTTAGTCTCACACTTTGCCAATTTCACTAAAATCAATCAAACAAGCATGGTATCAAGTAGCATTCCAAACCAATATTCAAACAATATCTCACACACACAAAGCAATGGATGCTAGGTCATGCATGGGAACATGCTTAAGATGGTTTTATTCACAAGGGAGGTATCCACTAGGCTTTTAACTTTGTAAGGTCCACATTGGTCTTTTACCAAGATGGCAAAGTTATTTGCAAAAAGCTTTTAGTCCAAAAACCATTTTAAAATCCGAACATTATTTTATGTGGTGAAGATATTTTTATCAAAGCAAGACCTTATGTTTTTCATCAAGTGAGTTGCCATTTTCAAAGCTTGGTGTTTTGAATCAGTAGGTTTTGGTTCAAAATATTTTCTCAAAGTTTTCTTTACAAAAACATTTTTATAAACAAAACAATAGTTTTATTTGGCTAGAAAATGGCTAAGTTAAATGATTCAACCTAAATTTTACCAAAATCATTTTTAACACTATGGGTTGGTTCCTAGGGTCAGTAGGGTCACTACAAATCATTTTGCAAAGGTTTTGTCCTCAAATTCAATTTTTAAACAATTTTTATACTCTACACAAGCTCACAAAAGAATCTGCAAAAACAAGCAAACAAATAGTTACTATTTTCCAAACTAAGGCCATGGTTGTCTAGGGCTTGTTCTCCTGAATCCATTGATATAAAATTTGTCAAATTTGGACGTGTGGTTTGAAAGTTACAATGGTTTGAAAATGGCTTTTAAATCTGGTTTCTAATTCAATTTTTACTCAGAACAAGGACACGCGGCGTTATCTTACTGGGCGATACCGGTTCGCTGCGGATCACGCTCTGTAACCGTTGGATCTAAATGAGATCGTGTGGCGCAGGACTCGTACCTCTTCGCGGTTAAGTGATCTATCGTAACCGTCAGATCCAGATCCTACGATGCTAGCGTGCTCGACCATTTGCGAGCGGCGCTGCGGTGGCTACCGGCGGCGGAACGGTCGGTCGATGATGGTTTCGGCGATACAGGAAGCGAGGGAGAAAAAGGGAAGGCTCACCGAGTTCGTGAAGTGACGCTGATGCTCAACTCGCTTGCGGTTTGTCAGGGGGCGCACTGGTTCAGTCGTGATTTCTCGCCGGAGTTTAGGACGGCGTCGGGCGCGTCAGGTGGTCGTCGTGGACGGCGCTGTGGATCACTTCAAAGTGAAATGACGACACTGTTAGATGCGCAGAAACCAGACAGAGTCGGGTGCGTGAACTAGAAGGCGCGGGGCGGTCAGATACTACCTGTGGGCTTCGCCGGAGATGAAGTAGACGGTGGCGACGGTGGTCGTTGTCGAAGGCGAGGTTACAGAGTACCCGCGGTCGAGTTGGATGCACTAGCAGATGCGCCTGAGAGTGGAGAAGCTGCTGGAGTGCTTAGGGATGCAAGGGGCGGTGGGGTTTCGTCGGAATCATCACCGGAACATCGTCGGAGCGGCGGCGGTACAGAGAGAATTGGAGGCAGCCTAGGGGGAGAATGGAGGCGGTGTCTGGGGGCAAAGGAGGAGGAGGAGCAGGCGGTTAAATGGGCGTGGCCGCGACGAGGAATTAACGTGGCGTTAAGGCGAATTGATGCCGCGAAGTTACAGCAGGAAACGGCGACGAGGGGAAGAACTGGTCGCGCGGGTGGTGAAGGAGAACAGTGGAAAGGGGTCCACTGGTCAGTGGGAAAAGAAACGAGGGGAAAGGTCCACTGGTCAGTGTCACTGCGGGTTAGTTAATTGGTGCGAATCGTTTTCTGCGGGGAAAGGACTGGGCTGTTTCCTGGGCTTGTTGGGCTGCCTGGGCTGGTTGGCCCTTTTCCTATTTTTTTCTTCCTGCAATCTTTTTCCATTTCTATTTTATTTTTCTGATTTGAATTTCATCCAACTATTCAAGCATTCAAATAATTCAAACAATTCAAACATTTGTAATGTGTTTTTGGTTCTGTTTATCAACATAAACCAATTATTAATTAAAATAATATTTTAATATCCCTTTATTAATTAAATAAGAGGGTCCTTTATTTATTTAATATGATTTGATTTATTTAATAAACTCTTCATTTGAATTCCAAACACTTTCATAATCAAATCAGTAGGTTTTATTTGGAAATAATGAATACTTGTAAATTTGTTTTTTAAAATAAGATAACATCTTATTTTAGGGTCCATTATTAATTAAATATAATAGACTTTCATTATTATTTCAAATAGGTTTTTATTTTATTTAGATATTTATTTTGAATCTAAAATAAAGCCAAAACATTTTAGTAGATTTTATTTGTGAATTTCAAATAATTGGAAAACCTATTTAAAATAATTTAACAAGTTTTGATGTTTCAATTAAATTGGTAAAACCTTTTATTTTAAAAGAGTTTGGATTTTAATTCCTTATTATTTTATTTAAGCAAACCTTTGCTATTTTTATTCAAAACAAAAATGTTTTAGTTCAAATGTTTGGCCAAGGTTTAATTTGGCTTTATAAAATAATCCTTATTTATGAATCCACCTTTTCTTTTGAAAACCAAATCTTTTATTAAAAGATTCCAAATTTTTTAATTCCAAAACATTTTAATTTCCTTTAATAAATGTTTAACCTTATGAATCCCTTTAGAATTTTATTTGATCCAAATTGATTTGAAGTTCCAATTAAATTCAAAAGTTCCTTCTGGCCCTGAAAATCAAACAAAGTTTTATTTTATTCATTTATTTTTCACATTACAAGATTTGGAAAATCTTGGGATGTGACAGGCTACCACCCTTAAAGTAAATCTCGTCCCGAGATTTGGGAAGGCTAGGGTTACAAACAAGTTCAAAACAACTAGGGTACTACCACCCTTAAAAATTTTCAAACAAAAATTACATATTGGCCCTCTTGGGTCTTGGAATTTCTCTATGTTAAACTTTTGCTTTATTCTTATGCTTGACTCATGGGCCCAGATTGAGTTTCTCCATAGGCTTGTTCAACTTGTTCTTCATCCTTTCTGGACAGTTGCTTGCATAATGCCCTGGATTCTTGCAGTTGAAACAATGAATGTCCTTGAGTTCTTTGTGTTGTTCTTGTGGACAAGTGGCTACATAATGACCTGGTTCTTTGCAGTTGTTGCACCAAACCTGGTCGATCTCTTTATTCTTCTTGTTCTCTGGGCATCCACTGGAGTAGTGTCCCATTTCTTTACATCTACGACATTGTGCAAGGCTCATGTCTTGCTTTTGTTTCTTAAATTTCTTTAGTCCTTTGAATTGGGTTGTCTTGTTAGGAGGTAGGAGTGGTCCTTTTCCTTTGGTAGACTTGGATCCTTCTTGTTTCCTTTGTTCCACCATGGCATAGATGGGACATTGGTCAGGAGTATGGTCACTTCCTTCACACAGGTAACAAGTAGCTTGAGAGGTGGGGCATTGTCCAACAGGATGATCTTCTTCACAATTGGGGCATTGCCCTTCATGCTCCTTGGAAGTATGATCCTTGTCTCCACAAATAGTGCAAGCTGGGGCTCCATCTAGAATAACATTCTTGTCAGCCTTGTTATCATAGACTTCTTTGGGGTAGTTTTCCTCCATGCTGATCATTTGATTGGTCACCTTAAGCATTAGTTGAGACTGCTCTTCCAAAAACTTTTGTAGTGCTGGATCTTTATCACTATTGTTGACTATGAACTGAGCTGTTAGTTGATTCAACTGGTGTTGGGTTGCTATGAGCTCCTTCATGCTGTCAGCTTGGTTGGTGTTGGTGTCATCAATCTTGGAGTCTTTTGGAGTAGTCATCTATTTGGGTTGAAGGGAGGTTAGAATAGGCAAGTTATTTCTAAGGAATCATTTCTAATCACACACTTCACAATTTACACAGACAATGTGCATGCAATCACAACCCAAACATTCACAAACAACTTTGCATTCAAACAACAAGGTTCAAGCACTTACTTAGGCAACAAAATATTTGCGTTACACCACATAAGTTGGTGGTTTGACTTAACTAAATTATGGTGGTCCATCTATGTGGTTCACTTGTGATCTTTTCATCCTTCTTGGTTGATTCTTCTTGTATGAGATCATGGTTTCCTTGAGAAAAACTCCTGGTCACATTACTTCAAAGTTGTTGATGGTTTCTTCTTATTTTGCATTCCCTTAGTCTCTAATTCTTAAGTAAGATTTCCTTGTCTCACTTGTGGTCCTTAGTAGTTTCCCTGTTGGAAGTCCTTAGGAAATATGCTGAAGATGTTGAAGTCATTAGAGTTGAAGAAGTTGAAAAAGTCCTTTGCACATGGTGTAGTCTTTGGCCATGGGTAGTTTTTTCCATCAAGTTGAAGTAGAAGAGAAGTATAGTTGAAACCAAAATGGTTGAGGAAAGAGTTTACAAGATTTTTTTTGTAAATAAGTTTTGGAACAAATACAACTCTTATTTTTCTAAGGGTTTTTGTCCAATCCTAGGTTTACAAATCCTACAGGCAACACAGTGCTCTGATACCATCTGTAGAGGTCCCAACCTGTAATAAGGTAGAGCCTCCTGTGTTTTACAATGCTAGTCCCTGGATCAATAGCTAGCATCCACAGTAAGATGTAATATCAAGAAACAAGGTCAAAATATAACTTTATAACCAGGAACAATATAATTTTATTGCATCGTACATAGCTCATGTGGCTATTACAATACATTGCAGCGGAATAAATATAGTCATGGGTCCTTCATCTTCAAAGTGCCACAGGCAGATGTTGGTTGTAGACTTTGTAGTCCTAGTCAATCAAAAAATCTTCATATAATAAAACAATCAACCTGCAACATTACAAGTTACAGCCACAAGGGTTAATACATTTTGAATTGTATTGGCAAGCTTCACTTTTATGTAAATATGAGTGGAACCTATCAATACATGCATATTTGGCTAAGTAGAGTTTAGGGCTTATTTGCATAAAGCAACATTTATCCTATCTTTTCAAAATGGTTTTGGTCCTTTGTCAAATCTCTTTTCCAAGTTCCTTGAACTCCTTGGTAGAAACTCAAGTGTTCAAGTCCTTGACAAAATCCGTTGAGCTACTTGGTAACCCCAAGTGCAACAAGTTTTATGAAATCTCATGAGTTCCTTGGTAACCCCAAGTACATCATGCTCTTGAGCACCTTGGTAACCCCAAGTGCAACAAGCTTAACAAAATCTCTTTGAATTCCTTGGTACCCCCAAGTGCATCAAGTTTTTATATTAGAAGTTGGAATGTCGAGATCTCCCATGGTTCAAACTTTAGTTGCTCAGTATTGTCCATAACCGGGGACACGGCTAAGTCCTTAGATTTTATTAACTTCTGCAGAAGGAGTACACTTTACCCACATGACACAATCCCATCTTGTTACCACCAGTGGCCTACTGGATTAGTGCTCACCAAGATGGAGTACTGGCAGACTGAGAATGTGACGAAGTCTTTCTAAAAGGTCCTCCCATACATCATTGCTAGTTTGTCTTCAGCCCCCATGAAGCATTCCAGATCCCCATGTCCGGTAACTAAAGACAATGTAAGGGTCTTCCTAATGTAGTTGACTAAGCCAGAGCCATAATAGCATGTGGTTGCACACGAAAGCCACAATTGGAGAAACATGTTCAATCTCTAAGTTTCCTAGGTGGTTTCCTTTTGGAGCACAACACAAAGTGATTTCCCATAGACATGGTTCCTTTTGTTGCCACCTTCCCCAAAACTTAAAGTATCCACCACCTAGGTGGTTCATTGAGTCCTTGTTTTATTATGTAAAACACAAGTCCTTTTCTCAACCTTTGTAAAATCTCAACATGTATCTCTTTTCAAAACATAGCATGGCTAAGCATGTACAACTTCAATATTTTCACTAAGGAGTGTATAGGGAATCCTATTAGGATTAGCATAGCATAAGTATAAATCATTTTCATGCATGTTTACAAAATCCACTAAGTATAATGAAAATAGTAGGTCTTTTGTATGATAGTGTAACTTGCCTTTTTGGTAGGGAATGAGGGTTTACTTCTTGATCTTGTTAGTCTCACACTTTGCCAATTTCACTAAAATCAATCAAACAAGCATGGTATCAAGTAGCATTCCAAACCAATATTCAAACAATATTTCACACACACAAAGCAATGGATGCTAGGTCATGCATGGGAACATGCTTAAGATGGTTTTATTCACAAGGGAGGTATCCACTAGGCTTTTAACTTTGTAAGGTCCACATTGGTCTTTTACCAAGATGGCAAAGTTATTTGCAAAAAGCTTTTAGTCCAAAAACCATTTTAAAATCCGAACATTATTTTATGTGGTGAAGATATTTTTATCAAAGCAAGACCTTATGTTTTTCATCAAGTGAGTTGCCATTTTCAAAGCTTGGTGTTTTGAATCAGTAGGTTTTGGTTCAAAATATTTTCTCAAAGTTTTCTTTACAAAAACATTTTTATAAACAAAACAATAGTTTTATTTGGCTAGAAAATGGCTAAGTTAAATGATTCAACCTAAATTTTACCAAAATCATTTTTAACACTATGGGTTGGTTCCTAGGGTCATTAGGGTCACTACAAATCATTTTGCAAAGGTTTTGTCCTCAAATTCAATTTTTAAACAATTTTTATACTCTACACAAGCTCACAAAAGAATCTGCAAAAAGAAGCAAACAAATAGTTACTATTTTACAAACTAAGGCCATGGTTGGCTAGGGCTTGTTCTCCTGAATCCATTGATATAAAATTTGTCAAATTTGGACGTGTGGTTTGAAAGTTACAATGGTTTGAAAATGGCTTTTAAATCTGGTTTCTAATTCAATTTTTACTCAGAACAAGGACACGCGGCGTTATCTTACTGGGCGATACCGGTTCGCTGCGGATCACGCTCTGTAACCGTTGGATCTAAATGAGATCGTGTGGCGCAGGACTCGTACCTCTTCGCGGTTAAGTGATCTATCGTAACCGTCTGATCCAGATCCTACGGTGCTAGCGTGCTCGACCATTTGCGAGCGGCGCTGCGGTGGCTACCGGCGGCGGAAAGGTCGGTCGATGATGGTTTCGGCGATACAGGAAGCGAGGGAGAAAAAGGGAAGGCTCACCGAGTTCGTGAAGTGACGCTGATGCTCAACTCGCTTGCGGTTTGTCAGGGGGCGCACTGGTTCAGTCGTGATTTCTCGCCGGAGTTGAGGACGGCGTCGGGCGCGTCAGGTGGTCGTCGTGGACGGCGCTGTGGATCACTTCAAAGTGAAATGACGACACGGTTAGATGCGCAGAAACCAGACAGAGTCGGGTGCGTGAACTAGAAGGCGCGGGGCGGTCAGATACTACCTGTGGGCTTCGCCGGAGATGAAGCAGACGGTGGCGACGGTGGTCGTTGTCGAAGGCGAGGTTACAGAGTACCCGCGGTCGAGTTGGATGCACTAGCAGATCCGCCTGAGAGTGGAGAAGCTGCTGGAGTGCTTAGGGATGCAAGGGGCGGTGGGGTTTCGTCGGAATCATCAACGGAACATCGTCGGAGCGTCGGCGATACAGAGAGAATTGGAGGCAGCCTAGGGGCAGAATGGAGGCGGTGTCTGGGGGAAAAGGAGGAGGAGGAGCAGGTGGTTAAATGGGCGTGGCCGCGACGAGGAATTAACGTGGCGTTAAGGCGAATTGATGCCGCGAAGTTACAGCAGGAAACGGCGACGAGGAGGGGAAGAACTGGTCGCGCGGGTGGTGAAGGAGAACAGTGGAAAGGGGTCCACTGGTCAGTGGGAAAAGAAACGAGGGGAAAGGTCCACTGGTCAGTGTCACTGCGGGTTAGTTAATTGGTGCGAATCGTTTTCTGCGGGGAAAGGACTGGGCTGTTTCCTGGGCTTGTTGGGCTGCCTGGGCTGGTTGGCCCTTTTCCTATTTTTTTCTTCCTGCAATCTTTTTCCATTTCTATTTTATTTTTCTGATTTGAATTTCATCCAACTATTCAAGCATTCAAATAATTCAAACAATTCAAACATTTGTAATGAGTTTTTGGTTCTGTTTATCAACATAAACCAATTATTAATTAAAATAATATTTTAATATCCCTTTATTAATTAAATAAGAGGGTCCTTTATTTATTTAATATGATTTGATTTATTTAATAAACTCTTCATTTGAATTCCAAACACTTTCATAATCAAATCAGTAGGTTTTATTTGGAAATAATGAATACTTGGAAATTTGTTTTTTAAAATAAGATAACATCTTATTTTAGGGTCCATTATTAATTAAATATAATAGACTTTCATTATTATTTCAAATAGGTTTTTATTTTATTTAGATATTTATTTTGAATCTAAAATAAAGCCAAAACATTTTAGTAGATTTTATTTGTGAATTTCAAATAATTGGAAAACCTATTTAAAATAATTTAACAAGTTTTGATGTTTCAATTAAATTGGTAAAACCTTTTATTTTAAAAGAGTTTGGATTTTAATTCCTTATTATTTTATTTAAGCAAACCTTTACTATTTTTATTCAAAACAAAAATGTTTTAGTTCAAATGTTTGGCCAAGGTTTAATTTGGCTTTATAAAATAATCCTTATTTATGAATCCACCTTTTCTTTTGAAAACCAAATCTTTTATTAAAAGATTCCAAAATTTTTAATTCCAAAACATTTTAATTTCCTTTAATAAATGTTTAACCTTATGAATCCCTTTAGAATTTTATTTGATCCAAATTGATTTGAAGTTCCAATTAAATTCAAAAGTTCCTTCTGGCCCTGAAAATCAAACAAAGTTTTATTTTATTCATTTATTTTTCACATTACAAGATTTGGAAAATCTTGGGATGTGACAGGCTACCACCCTTAAAATAAATCTCATCCCGAGATTTGGGAAGGCTAGGGTTACAAACAAGTTCAAAACAACTAGGGTACTACCACCCTTAAAAATTTTCAAACAAAAATTACATATTGGCCCTCTTGGGTCTTGGAATTTCTCTATGTTAAACTTTTGCTTTATTCTTATGCTTGAATCATGGGCCCAGATTGAGTTTCTCCATAGGCTTGTTCAACTTGTTCTTCATCCTTTCTGGACAGTTGCTTGCATAATGCCCTGGATTCTTGCAGTTGAAACAATGAATGTCCTTGAGTTCTTTGCGTTGTTCTTGTGGACAAGTGGCTACATAATGACCTGGTTCTTTGCAGTTGTTGCACCAAACCTGGTCGATCTCTTTATTCTTCTTGTTCTCTGGGCATCCACTGGAGTAGTGTCCCATTTCTTTACATCTACGACATTGTGCAAGGCTCATGTCTTGCTTTTGTTTCTTAAATTTCTTTAGTCCTTTGAATTGGGTTGTCTTGTTAGGAGGTAGGAGTGGTCCTTTTCCTTTGGTAGACTTGGATCCTTCTTGTTTCCTTTGTTCCACCATGGCATAGATGGGACATTGGTCAGGAGTATGGTCACTTCCTTCACACAGGTAACAAGTAGCTTGAGAGGTGGGGCATTGTCCAACAGGATGATCTTCTTCACAATTGGGGCATTGCCGTTCATGCTCCTTGGAAGTATGATCCTTGTCTCCACAAATAGTGCAAGCTGGGGCTCCATCTAGAATAACATTCTTGTCAGCCTTGTTATCATAGACTTCTTTGGGGTAGTTTTCCTCCATGCTGATCATTTGATTGGTCACCTTAAGCATTAGTTGAGACTGCTCTTCCAAAAAAATTTGTAGTGCTGGATCTTTATCACTATTGTTGACTATGAACTGAGCTGTTAGTTGATTCAACTGGTGTTGGGTTGCTATGAGCTCCTTCATGCTGTCAGCTTGGTTGGTGTTGGTGTCATCAATCTTGGAGTCTTTTGGAGTAGTCATCTATTTGGGTTGAAGGGAGGTTAGAATAGGCAAGTTATTTCTAAGGAATCATTTCTAATCACACACTTCACAATTTACACAGACAATGTGCATGCAATCACAACCCAAACATTCACAAACAACTTTGCATTCAAACAACAAGGTTCAAGCACTTACTTAGGCAACAAAATATTTGCGTTACACCACATAAGTTGGTGGTTTGACTTAACTAAATTATGGTGGTCCATCTATGTGGTTCACTTGTGATCTTTTCATCCTTCTTGGTTGATTCTTCTTGTATGAGATCATGGTTTCCTTGAGAAAAACTCCTGGTCACATTACTTCAAAGTTGTTGATGGTTTCTTCTTATTTTGCATTCCCTCAGTCTCTAATTCTTAAGTAAGATTTCCTTGTCTCACTTGTGGTCCTTAGTAGTTTCCCTGTTGGAAGTCCTTAGGAAATATGCTGAAGATGTTGAAGTCATTAGAGTTGAAGAAGTTGAAAAAGTCCTTTGCACATGGTGTAGTCTTTGGCCATGGGTAGGTTTTTCCATCAAGTTGGAGTAGAAGAGAAGTATAGTTGAAACCAAAATGGTTGAGGAAAGAGTTTACAATATTTTTTTTTGTAAATAAGTTTTGGAACAAATACAACTCTTATTTTTCTAAGGGTTTTTGTCCAATCCTAGGTTTACAAATCCTACAGGCAACACAGTGCTCTGATACCATCTGTAGAGGTCCCAACCTGTAATAAGGTAGAGCCTCCTGTGTTTTACAATGCTAGTCCCTGGATCAATAGCTAGCATCCACAGTAAGATGTAATATCAAGAAACAAGGTCAAAATATAACTTTATAACCAGGAACAATATAATTTTATTGCATCATACATAGCTCATGTGGCTATTACAATACATTGCAGCGGAATAAATATAGTCATGGGTCCTTCATCTTCAAAGTGCCACAGGCAGATGTTGGTTGTAGACTTTGTAGTCCTAGTCAATCAAACAATCTTCATATAATAAAACAATCAACCTGCAACATTACAAGTTACAGCCACAAGGGTTAATACATTTTGAATTGTATTGGCAAGCTTCACTTTTATGTAAATATGAGTGGAACCTATCAATACATGCATATTTGGCTAAGTAGAGTTTAGGGCTTATTTGCATAAAGCAACATTTATCCTATCTTTTCAAAATGGTTTTGGTCCTTTGTCAAATCTCTTTTCCAAGTTCCTTGAACTCCTTGGTAGAAACTCAAGTGTTCAAGTCCTTGACAAAATCCCTTGAGCTACTTGGTAACCCCAAGTGCAACAAGTTTTATGAAATCTCATGAGTTCCTTGGTAACCCCAAGTACATCATGCTCTTGAGCACCTTGGTAACCCCAAGTGCAACAAGCTTAACAAAATCTCTTTGAATTCCTTGGTACCCCCAAGTGCATCAAGTTTTTATATTAGAAGTTGGAATGTCGAGATCTCCCATGGTTCAAACTTTAGTTTCTCAGTATTATCCATAACCGGGGACACGGCTAAGTCCTTAGATTTTATTAACTTCTGCAGAAGGAGTACACTTTACCCACATGACACAATCCCATCTTGTTGCCACCAGTGGCCTACTGGATTAGTGCTCACCAAGATGGAGTACTGGCAGACTGAGAATGTGACGAAGTCTTTCTAAAAGGTCCTCCCATACATCATTGCTAGCTTGTCTTCAGCCCCCATGAAGCATTCCAGATCCCCATGTCCGGTAACTAAAGACAATGTAAGGGTCTTCCTAATGTAGTTGACTAAGCCAGAGCCATAATAGCATGTGGTTGCACACGAAAGCCACAATTGGAGGAACATGTTCAATCTCTAAGTTTCCTAGGTGGTTTCCTTTTGGAGCACAACACAAAGTGATTTCCCATAGACATGGTTCCTTTTGTTGCCACCTTCCCCAAAACTTAAAGTATCCACCACCTAGGTGGTTCATTGAGTCCTTGTTTTATTATGTAAAACACAAGTCCTTTTCTTAACCTTTGTAAAATCTCAACATGTATCTCTTTTCAAAACATAGCATGGCTAAGCATGTACAACTTCAATATTTTCACTAAGGAGTGTATAGGGAATCCTATTAGGATTAGCATAGCATAAGTATAAATCATTTTCATGCATGTTTACAAAATCCACTAAGTATAATGAAAATAGTAGGTCTTTTGTATGATAGTGTAACTTGCCTTTTTGGTAGGGAATGAGGGTTTACTTCTTGATCTTGTTAGTCTCACACTTTGCCAATTTCACTACAATCAATCAAACAAGCATGGTATCAAGTAGCATTCCAAACCAATATTCAAACAATATTTCACACACACAAAGCAATGGATGCTAGGTCATGCATGGGAACATGCTTAAGATGGTTTTATTCACAAGGGAGGTATCCACTAGGCTTTTAACTTTGTAAGGTCCACATTGGTCTTTTACCAAGATGGCAAAGTTATTTGCAAAAAGCTTTTAGTCCAAAAACCATTTTAAAATCCGAACATTATTTTATGTGGTGAAGATATTTTTATCAAAGCAAGACCTTATGTTTTTCATCAAGTGAGTTGCCATTTTCAAAGCTTGGTGTTTTGAATCAGTAGGTTTTGGTTCAAAATATTTTCTCAAAGTTTTCTTTACAAAAACATTTTCATAAACAAAACAATAGTTTTATTTGGCTAGAAAATGGCTAAGTTAAATGATTCAACCTAAATTTTACCAAAATCATTTTTAACACTATGGGTTGGTTCCTAGGGTCAGTAGGGTCACTACAAATCATTTTGCAAAGGTTTTGTCCTCAAATTAAATTTTTAAACAATTTTTATACTCTACACAAGCTCACAAAAGAATCTGCAAAAACAAGCAAACAAATAGTTACTATTTTCCAAACTAAGGCCATGGTTGGCTAGGGCTTGTTCTCCTGAATCCATTGATATAAAATTTGTCAAATTTGGACGTGTGGTTTGAAAGTTACAATGGTTTGAAAATGGCTTTTAAATCTGGTTTCTAATTCAATTTTTACTCAGAACAGGGACACGCGGCGTTATCTTACTGGGCGTTACCGGTTCGCTGCGGATCATGCTCTGTAACCATTGGATCTAAATGAGATCGTGTGGCGCAGGACTCGTACCTCTTCGCGGTTAAGTGATCTATCGTAACCGTCAGATCCAGATCCTACGGTGCTAGCGTGCTCGACCATTTGCGAGCGGCGCTGCGGTGGCTACCGGCGGCGGAACGGTCGGTCGATGATGGTTTCGGCGATACAGGAAGCGAGGGAGAAAAAGGGAAGGCTCACCGAGTTCGTGAAGTGACGCTGATGCTCAACTCGCTTGCGGTTTGTCAGGGGGCGCACTGGTTCAGTCGTGATTTCTCGCCGGAGTTAAGGACGGCGTCGGGCGCGCCAGGTGGTCGTCGTGGACGGCGCTGTGGATCACTTCAAAGTGAAATGACGACACGGTTAGATGCGCAGAAACCAGACAGAGTCGGGTGCGTGAACTAGAAGGCGCGGGGCGGTCAGATACTACCTGTGGGCTTCGCCGGAGATGAAGCAGACGGTGGCGACGGTGGTCGTTGTCGAAGGCGAGGTTACAGAGTAACCGCGGTCGAGTTGGATGCACTAGCAGATGCGCCTGAGAGTGGAGAAGCTGCTGGAGTGCTTAGGGATGCAAGGGGCGGTGGGGTTTCGTCGGAATCATCACCGGAACATCGTCGGAGCGGCGGCGGTACAGAGAGAATTGGAGGCAGCTTAGGGGCAGAATGGAGGAGGTGTCTGGGGGAAAAGGAGGAGGAGGAGCAGGCGGTTAAATGGGCGTGGCCGCGACGAGGAATTAACGTGGCGTTAAGGCGAATTGATGCCGCGAAGTTACAGCAGGAAACGGCGACGAGGAGGGGAAGAACTGGTCGCGCGGGTGGTGAAGGAGAACAGTGGAAAGGGGTCCACTGGTCAGTGGGAAAAGAAACGAGGGGAAAGGTCCACTGGTCAGTGTCACTGCGGGTTAGTTAATTGGTGCGAATCGTTTTCTGCGGGGAAAGGACTGGGCTGTTTCCTGGGCTTGTTGGGCTGCCTGGGCTGGTTGGCCCTTTTCCTATTTTTTTCTTCCTGCAATCTTTTTCCATTTCTATTTTATTTTTCTGATTTGAATTTCATCCAACTATTCAAGCATTCAAATAATTCAAACAATTCAAACATTTGTAATGAGTTTTTGGTTCTGTTTATCAACATAAACCAATTATTAATTAAAATAATATTTTAATATCCCTTTATTAATTAAATAAGAGGGTCCTTTATTTATTTAATATGATTTGATTTATTTAATAAACTCTTCATTTGAATTCCAAACACTTTCATAATCAAATCAGTAGGTTTTATTTGGAAATAATGAATACTTGGAAATTTGTTTTTTAAAATAAGATAACATCTTATTTTAGGGTCCATTATTAATTAAATATAATAGACTTTCATTATTATTTCAAATAGGTTTTTATTTTATTTAGATATTTATTTTGAATCTAAAATAAAGCCAAAACATTTTAGTAGATTTTATTTGTGAATTTCAAATAATTGGAAAACCTATTTAAAATAATTTAACAAGTTTTGATGTTTCAATTAAATTGGTAAAACCTTTTATTTTAAAAGAGTTTGGATTTTAATTCCTTATTATTTTATTTAAGCAAACCTTTGCTATTTTTATTCAAAACAAAAATGCTTTAGTTCAAATGTTTGGCCAAGGTTTAATTTGGCTTTACAAAATAATCCTTATTTATGAATCGACCTTTTCTTTTGAAAACCAAATCTTTTATTAAAAGATTCCAAAATTTTTAATTCCAAAACATTTTAATTTCCTTTAATAAATGTTTAACCTTATGAATCCCTTTAGGATTTTATTTGATCCAAATTGATTTGAAGTTCCAATTAAATTCAAAAGTTTCTTCTGGCCCTGAAAATCAAACAAAGTTTTATTTTATTCATTTATTTTTCACATTACAAGATTTGGAAAATCTTGGGATGTGACACATCTTAAACTGTGGATGCTAGCATTGATCCAGGGACTAACATTGCAATCACAGGGATCCTTTCCTTTATAAAGGAGGGGTCTAACACTCGTCAAGATCAAACCTTAGTTTCCGCATGAGCAAATCTGGCTTGCTCACGTTGTATACACTTGCAGAATCTAATACACCCGATCATCACGTGGTGCTTCGAAACAACAAGCTTTAGCAACGGTGCTAACTAAGGGTGAACACTTTATGACTTGAAATTCATGTGCATGAGTGATCATCTTATAATGCTACCGTCGTCTACTAAGCAATACAAGATGCATAAAGGATTAACATCACATGCAATTCAATATATATGTGATATGATATGGCCTTTCTTCTTTGTGCTTCTGATCTCCATCTTCAAGCACGAACATGATCTCCATCATCACCGGCATTGCATCAAGGTCAATGACGCCTCTTCATGGTTGTCGTCCACCGGCTTCAACTATTACAACTACTTTGAATAGACACGCGGGTCTTAACATAAATTAAAGACAACCATATGGCTCCTGCCGGTTGCCAACTTACAATAAGGAACATTGCATACATCAAATATAATCACAATCATGGCCATATCACATCACTGCACACCCCTGCAAAACAAAGTTAGACGCCTCTAGTTTCTTTGCATATTTTACGTGGTTTGGGGATTTCAATAAGTGTCGTTCTAACTTACGAACAAGAACCACAACATTGATACTAGTATTGTTAATCACCCGTTGTAAATTGGATCTTAACTATGCTAGGATAAACAGGCACCCGCAAAGCCACTTATGCAATACAAGTTGCATGTCAAGCGTGGAGCAAGTCTCATGAATGATGTCATGTAAGGTTAGCCCGGGCCGCTTCATCCCAACATACCGCAAGATGCAAAGTACACAAGAAGCAATCGACAATAAAAGCATCAATGCCCACAATGACCATTGTGTTCTACTCGTGCAACAGATCAACATATAGACATGGCTCTGATAACACTGTAGGGTTTCGTAGCATGGAAAACAAAAAATTTCTATCGCATACAAACAAACAAGCCAAGATCTATCTACTAGATTGTAGCAACGAGTCAATGGAATAACTTACCCTCGAAGATTCCAAAGTGTTTAACGAGAGTGGATTCTCGTGGGTGATGTAGTCGTACTCTTCCCGATCTCAAGATCGCGTAGACGATCCTTCCGGCGCTGCATTCCGGCAGTGCTCCCGCAGTCGGTCACACGTTCGGTACTCGACGAAGACCTTCCTCTCCCTTGTTCCAGCAGGCAGCGGAGGTTGTAGCACTCTCCTCGCGATTCCGGCAGCACAACGGCGTGGTACCGGAAGTAGAGGGGAGATCCCGCAGGGCTTCGCCTTAAGCCGGAGCGAGTATGGTGGAGTATGAGAGAGAACTATTAGTGGTCTAGGGTTTAGACACACCAATTATAAGGCTCTAATCCGAAGGCTAGGGCAATTAGAAGCTCTAAACCAAAACGGCTCTAAACCGGAGTCTAGGGCTAGGATTTAGATTAGAGGATAGGAACTTGTGTGTCTAGAGGAGGGGGCCTTGCCCCTCCTTTTATAGGTGGAGGGGGCCGGCGCGCCAGGGGAGGGAGGGGAGTCCCTCCCCAACTCGGCCTGGTGGAGGCGCCGCCGGTTGGAGGAGGGTCTCCCTCCCCAACTCGGTTTCCCTCTCCTTCCTCTTTCCCTCTTTCCAATTTTAGCCGTTTGACTTTTCAAACTTGCTATTTGACTTTTCAGTTTAGGATTCAATTTAATCCTTTATTTGGAACAGCGAAAACACTTAGTACATGATGCAATCATTCCAATATGTAATGACACATTCATGTACCCCTTCCCCTCCGGAGTGCCGGACATTCCGGAACCTTCTAGAACATTCCTGATGAAAACACCGGAATCATTCCCGAACTCCGAAATGGGACTTTCCTTATATGAATCTTATTCTCCGGACCATTCCGGATCACCTCGTGATATCCCGGATCCCATCCGAGACTCCGAACAACATTCGGTCTCTTTCTCATACTACCATAACTACTCAAACAACGTCGAATCCTTAAGTGTGTCTCCCTACGGTTCGTGAATTATGCGGACATGATCGAGACACTTCTCCGAACAATAACCAAAAGAGGAATCTGGAAATTCATATGGCTCCCACATATTTCTACGATTACTTTGCGATCGAATGAACCACTTACATACGATACCAATTTCCCTTTGTCTCACGATAGTTTACTTATCCGAGGTTATGATCGTCGGTATCTCTGCATACCTAGTTCAACCTCGTTACCGATAAGTACTCTTTTCTCGTTCCCGTGATATGTGATCCCTTGTGAGCCAGTCACATGCTTGCAAGCTAATTGGATGACATTCCACCGAGAGGGCCCAGAGTATATCTATCCGTCATATGGATGGACAAATTCCACTCTTGATCCATGTGTCTCAACCAATACTTTTCGAACACTCAATGCCACCTTTATAGCCACCCAGTTACGGTGTGGTGTTTGATGTCATCAAAGCATCCATCCGGTAAAGGTGATATGCATGATCTCATGGTCGAAGGAATTAGGTTACTATGTATCAGAGAGCATATAGCAATTGAACTATTGAAATGACTTGATCTTTATGCTACGCTTATCTATAGGAGTATGTCCACCATATCATTCTCCTAATGATATGATCTTGTTGTTGATAACATATCAATGTTCATGATAGGGAAACCACAATCATTAATCAACCAACAAGCTAGTGAAGTATAGAGGCTATACTAGGGACTTCAAATTAAGTTTACAAATCACACAAGTATCAATGTTTCCTTGTTAATACTATTATAGCATGAATGTAAACATTTATCATAAACATAAAGATATAATAATAACTACATTTATTATTGCCTCTAGGGCATATCTCCAACATCTCTATAGATCCGGATTCCGAGGATGTATGTTGCCTCACCCAAGTCTTTCATTGAGAAACTCCTTTCCAATGATTCCTTGGTTTCTTGCAACATCTGGACATCATTTCCAATCAGTAATATGTCATCCACATATAAGATTAGAAAGTTTACTTTGCTCCCACTAAACTTCTTGTATAAACAAGAATCATGATCACTCTTGATGAAGCCAAACGATTTGACTACCTCATCAAAGCGAATATTCCAACTTCGAGATGCTTGCTTCAACCCATAAATGGATTTCTGAAGTTTGCACACCTTGTCAGCATTAGCCGGATCGACAAAACCCGTGGGCTATATCATATACACGTCCTTGGTTAAATTTCCGTTAAGGAAGGCCGTTTTGACATCCATCTGCCATATCTCATAGTCGAAATAGGCTGCTATAGCTAACATGATCCGAACTGACTTAAGCATCGCTACGGGCGAGAAAGTCTCGTCGTAATCAACTCCTTGAACTTGTTGGAACCCCTTCGCGACAAGACGTGCTTTATAGACGGAAACATTTCCATCCATATCAGTTTTCTTCTTAAAGACCCATTTGCACTCGACGGGTCTTGCACCGTATGGCAGATTAACCAAGTTCTAAACTTGATTTTCATCCATGGATTTTAACTCGGATCTCATGGCTCCAAGCCATGACTCGGAATCAGATCCCATCATCGCTTCCGAATAATTTGTTGGCTCATCACTGTCTAACAGTAACACATCATGAACACTTCGTAATCTTGTCGATCTTCATAGTACAGGTGCTGCTGCCGGCTCAGCTGCCACGACCGGCTCAACCACCAAGGTTTTTGCCGACTCGCTACTAGCCGGTTCCTCTCGAATTTCTTCGAGCTGCACCGTGATCCCACTTACTCTCCGACTGAGAAACTCTTTCTCAAGGAAGACACCATTCCGAGCGACAAACACTTTGCCCTCTTCTCGGTTGTAGAAGTAGTAACCCAAGGTTTCCCTCGGATACCCCACAAAAATACACTTATCCGACTTGGCTGTAAGCTTGTCCGACTGAAGTTGCTTGACAAATGCTTCACAACCCCAAATCTTAAGAAAAGACAAACTCGGCTTTTTGCATGTCCACATCTCATGCGGTGTCTTCTCTACCGATTTTGATGGTACTCTATTTAGTGTGAACGCCGTTGTTTCTAGACAATAGCCCCAAAATGATAAAGGCAGATCTGTCCGACTCATAATTGACCGTACCATGTCCAACAAGGTCCGATTCCGCCTTTCCGAAACACCGTTCCTTTGCGGCGTTCCTGGCGAAGTAAGTTGAGGAACTATTCCACCATTTTTCAGATGGTCATCAAACTCATGGCTCATGCACTCGCCTCCCCGATCCGACATAAGAAACTTTATTTGCTTGCCAAGTTGATTATGTGCTTCATTATGGAATTCTTTAAACTTTTCAAAGGCTTCCGACTTATGTTTCATCAAATAGATATATCCATACCTACTCAAATCATCAGTGAAGGTAATGAAGTACTCATAACCGCCCCTGGTTGTCGTGCTCATTGGTCCACATACATCACTATGTACTAGTCCCAACAAGTCGGACACCCTTTCACAACTCTTTGCAAAAGGTGTCTTGGTCATTTTGCCGAGTAGGCAAGATTCGCATGTCTCGAACGACTCCAAGTCGAACGAAGTTAGGAGTCCATCATCATGGAGCTTCTTCATGTGTTTCCAACTTATATGACCAAGCCGACAGTGCCAAAAGTAAGTCATATTCAGATCATTTGGTTTCAACCTTTTAACATTTATGTTATAAACCGACTCACCATCAAGATTCAAAATAAATAACCCGTCCTGGACGGGTGCAAAGCCGTGAAACATATCATTCAAATACAAAGAACAACCATTATTCTTGATATTCGACTCATAGCCTTGCCTCATCAAACATGAAGCAAAAATAATGTTTCGACTGAGCACTGGAACATAATAACAATTATTCAGTTCCATAATGAATCCGGAAGGTAAATGAATTTTCATCGTGCCTACTTCCAACGCAGCAACTCTTGCTTTGTTGCCGACTTGAATATCAACCTCGCCTCTTGCTACGCTCCTAGTTCTTACCAGTCCCTGCAACGAGTTGCAGATGTGAATAACTGACTCGGTATCATATACCCAAGAACTATTAGGTGCATCAGCAAGATATATGTCTATAACATTGCAAACAAGTGTACCTGAGTCGGAAGTCATACTTCCACTCTTGGCTTTGTCGGCCAAGTACTTGCTGCAGTTCCTCTTCCAGTGGCCATTTGCCTTGCAGTAGAAGCAAGTGGATCCGGCTGAAGGAGATGGCTTAGTCCCTGAGGAAGCGCTTGGGACCGGGTCCTGAGCCTGCTTTCCTCCTGACTTAGCCTTCTTCTTAGTCCAAGAAATCTTCTTCAACTTAGCCTTATTCTGCACCATCAACACTTGACTAGCGCCCTTCTTGAGATCCGCCTCTGCCTGCTTGAGCATCCCATGCAATTCAATGAGCTTCTTATCCATAACATGCATGTGGTAGTTCGAAATGAACTGCCCATATGCACTAGGAAGAGAGTTCAGAATTATATCCGTAGCGAACTCTTCGCTAATGGGGTAGCCAAGCCTCTCTAGATACTGCACATAACCAACCATTTTTATCACATGTGGACTCAGTGGATCACCATCCTTAAGCTTGCAACTCAGCAAGGCCTGAGAGACTTGATACCTCTCAGTCTTCGCCTGAGCCTGGAACATACTTTTGAGGCTTTCGATCATATCGTAGGACTCAACATGCTCGAACTGCTTTTGCAAGTCCGGTTCCATGTGAGCAAGCATAAGACAGCTAATATCCGTGGACTCATCCTTATCCCTACGGTAGGCATTGGTGGCAGCGACAGTCGCATTCTCATTCGGCTCATCTGGAAGTGGGTTGTCTAGGACATGGTCCTTATTTTCTTGTTTGAGAACAATTCTCATATTTCGATACCAGTTGGTAAAATTAGTGTCGTTCAGTTTATCATTCTCAAGAATGGTTCTCAATGCAAAACCGGATATCTGAAAGTGACTGCTACTTGGTGCCATGATCTACAACAGAAAATATGCAAAATACTTAAGAGATGTATTCATAAAAGAGCAAGCATATTAAATACTTTAATATTTTATGCTCCCACTAGAACCAACACCCCTCCGATGGTTACTTAGTGATTCAGGACCCTAAATAAGCAAGTCGGCTAGTGAGCTTTAGTATCACCGCTAGACGCCAAGTGATCTAGGTAGACAACTCCTTGTCAATCGTATCTCATACGACTCATGTTGGACGGGTGGCATCACATGCCCCGGCTCCCATCCGACTTTTCCCCGAGCCCCACAACCGTTGTGATAGACCCGTCTAGCTTACCGAGTGTTTCTGCAGTAAGAGTCCGACTCGAACCCACCTAGTCGGAAAGAATTGGCAGCACCTCAATTTTATGAGCCCACTACCAAAAATGTCCGACTTGTGATGGTGCAAACACTGGCGGGGAAAACCGACTAGACCTTCTTTGAGGGATTAAATTTTACCGACTATCTAATAGAGGTAAAACAGAGACATAACAATAACACAAAATAAAGCAATTATAATATGAAATGGTATGGCTCCCTTCATGACTATCTCCATATCCACAAAGCCTGTAATCTGGATCGTGCCAACTCTGGTCACTTGCCGTCTTACTCCATGTCACCGACATGTACAACGCCTTGCATGCCTTCCGGGTTCTCCAAACAGCTACACTAGCTTAGTAAAGTAAATTACAAGGAGAATCCGACACGCAGGTCGTTATACAATAATATGACAGCACCTAGGCTCCAGCCGGCTGACAAAAACCGTGATTCTATATCACGTATGGATTACACACATACATCACATGCACATGAACCATACCATTCACAACTTCCTGCAAAAACAAGTTATGCAAAAACAATATCTCATCTACGATCCGGACATGGATTCCGACCAAACTTTTTGATCTTCGATCACCGCATCTGGATTTACGTGTCACAGTCTACCCCGATGGCGGAAGCCGACTGGTAGGGGTATGTCGTTCCACGAACTCAGCAGTATGATCATGGAAATCGGATCTACCATTCCCCGAATACAGTTGATCCAATCAACATCGTACAAAACTGATCTATCTCATAGATCGACCATCAAAACAGCACATAGATCTCATCTACATCCAACCACATATCACATATGCGAGATCTCGAGCCTAAAACCAGAAGCTATTGCTCTGATACCACTGTTGGGCCACGCGGAGATAAAACAAAAAAAATCCTCTAACGTGGTGATCCCAAGGTCTAGCTGAGGTAGAAGGCCACGAGGTTTACCACTAGACGCGCAGTTGCAGATTACTGATGAAGCGCGTCAGTTGATGCGGTGCAGTCCTTTGCGATCCGATCGTCCTGGTGCTGATCGTACAACACCTCTGCTGGTATCCACACGTGCAAGGAGGAGCACCGGCGGCGAACTTCTAGGTTCGTATCGACGGTAGGACTACTGTGGAGCTAGGGTTTCCAACACATGGAATGACCTAACCGATCAACGATTAACCTTTCTGGGTTACGGTGCTCCACTATATATAGGGAGTGAACGTGGGCTCTGCTCGCGCGACCCATTCACTAAAGCCCTTATACTATTAGTCCCTGTGAGTCCGACTCACTAACTCAGTCCAAATCAGGCTCGGGTCCAACCCAAACTTTCTCCTGCTCTTAAGTGTGTGACCCCGCAGGCTCATGGTTACTTGGACACGATTAGAGTCCGACTCCAAATCGATTAGTCGGTAGAGGCTCCTAGCAGAACGTGCCGACTCCCAAGTACTAAAGAGTCATGACGACTTGCCTTTCCAATGCGACTTGCGTCCGAGTCCCTTTTGCCTCACGATATACATTGTCAGACTATAGGCGAATACTTGTCATCCCTTAAATAGTCTGACTCTCTTCTCGATCTGAGATAAGTGATTCACCCGACTAACTCTTAGTCGATCGCCTCGGTTAACAATTAACCGAGTCGTGCATAGCCATGCTTTCTGAATCATATCTCACGAGAGGGCCCAGAGAATATCTCTGCAAGTGGAGGGGGAAAATCCCATCTTGGTTATTCACATCACGCAGCTTGATTCTCAATCGACCCGAACTCTGCCTTTATAACTGCCCAGTTACGGATCAGCGTTTGACAGAACCTAAGTCGGTGATCCTCAACTCGGATTATGCAATAACCTCAGGTCTAAGGATTACATTGATTGAGATATACAAATGACAACTTGTTCGTTGTACCTCAATATGGGTCAATCCAACTTGTTAAACTCTTTAGCCGAATCTGTGTAAGTTGGAATAGCCCATGACAAGTGGAACCGAGTCATCAAGCCAACTTTCACATTGGTCTAGGTTGTGTGTCCAGCACAACCTCAATGACCAAGGATATTTAGTACAAACAACATGAATGCATAGTTCCACAACTAAATCACATATTCAATGATACACATCAGATGTTTATACAAGGACTACTTAATATTTTTATGAATACAATGGGAAATATCATCATACATGATTGCCTCTAGGGCATATTCCCAACAGCGGCCCGGGCTAACCTTACATGACATCGTTCAGGAGACTTGATCCACACTCAACATGCAACTTGTATTGCATAAGTGGCTTTGCGGGTGTCTGTCTCTCCCATCATAGTATAGATTCAATTTACAACGGGCACTTGATAGTTCAAACATCAACATTGTGGTTCTTGTTCGTAAGTTAGAACGACACTTATTGAAAGCCCCAAACCACGTAAAACATGCAAAGAAAATTAGAGGCGTATAACTTTGTTTTGCAGGGGTGTGTTGTGATGTGATATGGCCATGATTTGATTGTGATTATATATGATGTATGCAATGTTCCTTATTGTAAGTCGGCAACCCGGCAGGAGCCATATGGTTGTTTTTTAATTCCGTTAAGACATGTGTGTCTATTATTCAAAGTAGTTGTAATAATTGATGCCGGTGGAAGACAACCATGAAGCGGCGCCATTGACCTTGATGCCACACCGGTGATGATGGAGATCATGTTCGTGCTTGAAGATGGAGATCGGAAGCACAAGAAGAAAGGCCATATCATATCACATATTATGAATTGCAGGTGATGTTAATCCTTTTATGCATCTTGTATTGCTTAGTTCACGACGGTAGCATTATAAGATTATCCCTCAAGCACACAATTTCAAGTTTTAAAGTGTTCATCCTTAGTAAGCACCGTTGCTAAAGCTCGTTGTTTCGAAGCATCACGTGATGATCGGGTGTGTTAGATTCTGCGAGTGTATACAATGTGAGCAAACCAGAGTTGCTCATGTGGAAGCTAAGGTTTGATCTTGACGAGCCTAGCATGTACAGACATGGTCTCGGAACACGGATCACTGAAAGGTAAAGCATGAGTCATATAGTAGATATGATGAACATGTTGATTGTTCGCCTTTGAAGATACAGCATCTCTCGTGATGATCGGTTTTGATATGGCGGATTTGGTTCATGTAATCACTAAAACAATGTGAGGGATATTGTTTTGAGTGGGAGTTCAACAGCAATATGATTAAAAGTTGAACACGATTTATCATAAATTAAATCAAAGTGAATTTGCATAGTTGTTGTAGTCATTGGCATCCATTTACCACCTTGCGCTTAGTTATAATTGAGATGATAGAACTATAGAATTCTGGTTAGTTACTTTACGAACTGGTATCGTATTGTTTTGAAGTGTTAATCTAAAGTTTAAAAGTCCCATTGCAAACTTTCAGTAAGTTTCGATTACTCCGTGAAGTTTAATAATTGGTATTAAATCAAGAGTAACAATTCCAGTGTTAGTATATAAGTATCATGTTTGTCACCATGATTCCTGATATTCAAAAGATAGTTTCAATATCAAGGTAATCTAGGAGTTGAAAGAGTTGTTTCAGAAACCATCATGTATGGAAGATATTGCGATATCTGAAATGATGTTTTGATTACAACATGATAGAGTATAATATGGCAAAGTTTATGTTCTCATATTTGATGAGAATTTACAAAAGGTTGGAGACACTAGTTGTCCTAATCCTCCAAAAGGTTTTGGAGAGCAACATTATACTCGGATTCACCGTTATAAGCTAAAGTAGCTTGATCATGAATAATTCCATGATAAGGGTGAATATTTGATGTAAGTAAAATGTTTACTACACCAAGAGATTACTAAAGAAAGGAATTTGAAAGAACACAAAACATTTTATGATGGTGATCTACTTCAAAGTGCAAGTCCAAAGACATTGGTATTTAACTATACATGCTTTGGACTATGTGTCATGTATATGGCTCCACTATTGATGTTGATAGATTCTTTCAAACAGAAAAAGAAATACTGAAAGAGAATCTCATAAATATATGGCAAAAAAGAAAAGACTAGAATTGTTCAATTTAGGTATATAAAGGATATACGTGTTATGGCTGTATTCTTTGATTGTTAAATATTGTGGTTCTTAAGTATTGGATACTGAATTTGTTGGTCATACGAAACAACAGAATTCATGAACTACAATGGCCTAAGTAACTAGCAAAATAATATGTGATGATTTTCATCGAGAACAAATAAAGGGTTATTGTGTTGCTCGCTAACATCAAAGCTTGCCTTCAAGATTTGTTTTATCAGGTATTATGAGAACAGAAGGGTTGTTCAAATAATTGCCGTAATCCATAAAAGATGGATGATTTACAAATCTCGTTCGAGAAATCACATCCATAAAACTAGTGCTAAAATGTCGAAAGACAAATTGATTGAAAGATCACTTAGGAAGTGACATCGCCGTTTAAATTATATTGGAAAGAAAACATGAAGAAACTCCATGTGGATGGAATTTTGGAGTCTTTTGACTTTTGATCAAATGACGCTTGTGAAACTTTACTAGAGATAATTAAAACTTCGTTCATAGGCCAAAAGGGAATGAATGACTAGCTTATTGGAACTTTTACATATTGTTGTATGAAGTCCATTATGTGTAGTCAAGAGCGATGGATTTCGACTTCATATGCTTTCTCCGAAAATTTGAGTGAATATATGAATATTTACTTAATAAGGATGAAGTATGAAACATTTGAAAAGTTCAAAGACTTTCAAGATTAAGTGCAAAATCATTGTAATAGGAATATAAATAGTTTATGATAAGATCATAAAGGAAGATATTTGAGTTACAAGTTTAGCATAATACCTAAGATTTAAGGAATCCTTCCGTGGATTTGCATTTCCGGAAACACCATAAGAGTATGGAGCGTTCGAGATATGTAATTAAACCTTGTTTGACATGGTAAGATCAAAGGTGTAAATTCCTAAAACTGCCATTATATTTTAAAGATTAAAAGCTTTAGAGACTACCGTTTTTTCACTGAAAATAGCTCCATCATAATCCGTTGAAATGACACCATATAAAGCTATGTTTTGGGATAAAACCCAAGTTGTCCTTTCTTAAACATTGGTATGCTATGCATAAGAAAGATGTTTGTAACCAAAGTCAGATCAACCTGTCTTTGTATGTTATTTCGAATAACTGTTAAGTATTCCTCCATAACATCGGATACAAAAGTGTTTGTCGCTTAGAACTTCAAGTTTCTTTGAGAAGGAATTTTTCGTGAAAAGATAAGTGGGAGGACAATAGAACTTTGATAAGGTTAAAAGAACCTTAGCTATATGTGCAAAGTTGCGCAGCACCAAAAAGTGTTCCGGAGGCATCAACAATGCTCATGGCTCACGTGCCTCAAAGGTTGTGGTTACAGAGGTCAAAGTTTCTATTAAACCAAGTAGGTCAGGTAAACAATCAAATACCAAGATTTGAGGGTTGAATCGAGAATAATGAATGGACTACATAAAAAGAAGTAATGATGAGCCCTAACTCCGCAAATGTCTTGAAGCCATAAAATCCGTGATAGTTCCATACACGAGAAATCAAGCTTTAAACTTGAAGGACCCTCGAGAAAGGTGTAAGACCTTACAGTCGTGTTTGGATCTATAAATAAATAGACATGGATGAAATAGTCGACATGTTGGGAAAGAGTTCACAACAATGTTCAAAGGTTGTATATGACAAGATTTGATCTTTCATAGCGATATTTAGTCTAAACGGATTTTTCAAAGAGTTCACTACATATAATTTTGTTATGTGGTAGTTGAATAAACAAAACAAGTTCTTCTAATAGAATTGTTACCTAGGACGTGTGCATAACACAGTCCACATGGTTTTGTTAATTCAAAGGATGCTAAAAACGTATGCAAACTACAATGGTTGAAGTGAGCATCGCGGAGTTGGAATCTTCACCATGATGAAATTGTTAAAAGAGTTTAAATTCATCAGAGACGATGAAGATGCTTGCATTTGCAAGAAATTAAGTGGGAGCGCTAAGACATATTTCTAATACATTATGTGGAAGACATATTGTTGATTGGAAATGATGTATCTTTTATTAACACATATTAAGAATTTCATCCCGATGAAAGACTTAGACAAAACCCAAATATTTGGCATCAATAGATGCTAATATGGTTGTGCCGAAAGTACATAGATGATGTATTGAATGAGTTCAATATAGAAACTACAAGAAAGGTTCTTGTCGCACAGAAAGGATTGAATGAGTTCAATATTGATGATATATTCAAGTGTATTGACACTTGGTAAGTGAAACAAAGATTCAAGTATAGATTGATACTTGATGTATGAAATCACAAAGAGTATTTATATCAATCATACTATGATATGTACAAATCCAGATATGTCCTATGCTCTAAATGTTATGAGCATATACCAGAATGATTCGTAAGATGATCATTAGACGATAGTAAGGATATTCTTATGATCTTTTGGAAGAACTAAGAATATAATATTTTTAGAAGTGACAAATAGATGGTTAGTTCATTGTAAAAGTACTACATTGATACTAGTTTTGTCACAAAGTACAAATTAAGTTTATCTCAATCTAAACTAAGGGTGGCACGATATAATGGAAAGTAAGTTCCATAATGGATTTGGATGAGCTCCAAAGCTAAGACATTGTGACAGATACTACAACAAAAGGCTAAGTATATGACTGCTATTATAGCAACAAAAGAGGGCATTTGTGTCAAGTAGTTTGTTATCAAACTAGGTGTAGTTCACAGCAGGATAATACTATGAATATATATTGTACGACAATATTGTCAACATGTTTTAACCCCTAGGAACTAAAGGTCTCACCAAAGGACCAAATTTATACAAAGTCATCTCATTAGAGAATGAGTGATGCGTAGAGACGCAAAGACATGCAATTACACACGGACCTGAAAGTGTCGGATCCGGAGATCAGTTGACCACTAGCAATCGTGTAAATACAACACCGGAAAGCCATAGGTGTTGAATGCACAAAGGTTTGAAACTAGATTATTGACTCCAGTGCAAGTGGGAGACTGTTGGAGATATGCCCAAGAGGCATAATAAAGTGGTTATTATCATATCTTCATGCTTATGATAAATGTTTACATACCATGCTATAATTGTATTAACCGGAAACATTAATACTTGTGTGATTTGTAAACATAAAAGAGTCCCTAGTAAAGCCTCTTGTTAAACTAGCTTGTTGGTTAAATATATGATCATGTTTCCTAATCATGAACATAGAGATGTTATTAACAATAGGGTCATATCATTAGGATAATGATATGATGGACATACTCCTATAGTTAAGCGTAGCATAAAGATCAAGTCATTTAATATAGTTCATTTGCTATATGCATTCTGATACATAGTAACCTAATTCCTTCGACCATGAGATCATGCTAATCACCATCACCGGAAGGATGCTTTGATGACATCAAACACCACACCGTAACTGGGTGGCTATAAAGGTGGCATTGAGTGTTCGGAAAGTATGTGTTGAGGCACATGTATCAAGAGTGGGATTTGTCCATCCATATAACGGATAGATATACTCTAGGCCCTCTTGGTGGAATGTCATCCAATTAGCTTGCAAGCATGTGACTGGCTCACAAGGGATTACATATGGCGGGAACAAGAAAAGAGTACTTATCGGTAACGAGGTTGAACTAGGTATGGAGAGATACCGACGATCAAAACCTCGGATAAGTAAACTATCATGAGACAAAGGGAAATTGGTATCATATGTAAGTGGTTCATTCGATCGCAAAGTAATCGTAGAAATATGTGGGAGCCATATGAATTTCCAGATTCCTCTATTGGTTATTGATCGGAGAAGTGTCTCGGTCATGTCCGCATAATTCACGAACCGTAGGGAGACACACTTAAGGATTCGATGTTGTTTAGTAGATATGGAATGTTAGTAGGGATACCGAATGTTGTTCAGAGTCTTGGATGGGATCCAGGATATCACGAGGAGATCCGGAATGGTCCGGAAAATAAGATTCATATAAGGAAAGTCCTATTTCGGAGTCCGGGAAAGTTTCCGATGTTTTCATCCGAGAGGTTCTAGAAGGGTCTAGAAGGTTCACCGGTCCGGAAGCAGAATGGTCCATGAATGTGTCATGGGTAAGTGGAAGGATTGGAGAATATCCTAGGTCACTTGGTGTGTGCATTTGCAAGAGAGAATTATGAAGGGAATATGCCCCGAGAGGCAATAATAAAGTGTTTATTATGTGTATTCCAAGTATATGATAGATGTTTATTTTGCATGCTATAATTGTATTAATACGGAAACGTTAATACATGTGTGTTTAATAAACAAACAGAAAGTTCCTAGTTATGCCTCTCTCATAAACTAGCTCGTTGATTAACAAGATGATCAAGGTTTCCTGATCATGGACATTGGATGTTGTTAATAACGGGATCACAACATTAGTGTAATGGTGTGATGAACATTCATCCGAAGTATAGCATTACAATCAAAGTCATTGAGTTTATATTGCTATAACAACTTACGAAGTGATCCTAATCCTTAGACCATGAGATCATGTCAATCACTAACACCGGAAGAGTTTCTTGATAACATCAAACGTCACACCGTAACAGGGTGATTATAAAGATGGATTCAGAACTAATAAAGTGTTATGTTGAGGCTCATGGATCGAGAGTAGAATTTGTTCATCCCGATGACGGATAGATATACTCTGGGCCCTCTCGGTGATATCACATTGATTAGCTTGCAAGCAAGTGATTTGATCACTAGAATGTTATATCATAGGAACGAGAAAAGAGTGCATGTCGGTAACGAGATCAAACTAGGTATGGAGATACCGATGATCGAATCTCAGACATGTAATATATCGTGAAACAAAGGGATTAAGATACTAGCGTAAAAGGTTCCGACGATCACAAGAAAGTCATCGTTGAATGTGTGGGAGTCAGTATGGGTCTCCAGATCCCGCTTCTGATTATTGATCCGAGAGGGGTCTCGATCATGTCCGCATTATTCACGAACCGTAGGGTGACACACTTAAGAGACACCGACATCCAATTGGAGCAAATGTTTCATGCCGAAAGAATGAACAAGCGCAGGAATTTATTTCACTAGATACCGAAACAGGTTTTCGGGTGAAATTGCATAAAGTGGTTATGCATGTGAAATAGAATTCTAGCAAGGGGTTGTTTGTGAATGTTTGTCATTAAAGTAATTGACAAAATTCTGAATAAAATAAAAGAGTTTTATTTAATGAGAGTTTGCATTAAATTTGGTAGAAATTTAATGGGAATTTGAGTGGACTTTTGAGTGGAGGGAATTTAAAGGAGATTTGTGAGTGGAGTGTCCACCCACATGAACAGGGGAGGGCAAGGGGGCAGCCCCATGCGCCGGCCACCCCCTTGGGGTTCCCCCCCTCCTCCTATAAAAGGAGCCCCCCTCCTTACTTGTCTCACACACCTCCTCGTGAAGGATCTCTCTCCCCCTCTAGAATTTATCCCCCATGGTCTCGGACTAGCGAGATACATGTTCCCGGTGGCTATTCGGCAAGAAAGAGTTATGCTTCCGCTGCATCGCTGGAGCGAGGAGGCGGAGGTTGCTCGGTGCCTTGAACGTGTGTGCGAGCACGGATGCGCTGCTGATTTGCGGCGCTAGGACTTCCTCTCGATCTTGAGATCGGCAAGAGATCGTCTACATCAACCACGAGTTGAACTCGTTAAGCTTTGTCGGTCTTCAAGGGTATGTTCTCTACGGATATACATCCGCCCGTTGTTTGTATCTAGTAGATAGATCTTGGTATATAGTTCACATCGTAGGAAAATTTTTGTTTTCTATGCTGCGAACCCTACAAATTAAAGCTCTAAATTGAAAGTCAAACGGGAGTTTGAAAAGTCAAAATGGAACAATGGTTTCCTAGTGGGAGAAGAAACAAGTCCTTCTCTCAATCCAACTTGGGTTTGGGTTTGGATTCAAACCCACCCCTCCCAAGGCTGCCCCTCCCTCTCATAAATAGAAGGGGAGGGCTGGCCCAACACCACAATCCCTAGACCCTCTCTACGAGCCGCCGCCGGTGCAGCCCCGCCGCCACCGCTCGTTGCCGCCGCCGCGCCGCATCCCCGCGCCGCCGCCGGTTCGTCGCCGCCTCCCTATCCGCCGTCGACACCTCCTCCTCCCGGTCTTCTAAACCCTAGATCACCGGGAAACCCTAATCCACCTTAACTCGCACCGGCTTAGGCGAAGCCCTGCGAGATATTCTCTCTACTTCTGACACCACGCCGTCGTGCTGCCAGAATCGCGAGGGGAGAACTACAACCTCTGCTGCCTGCTGGAACAAGGGAGAGGAAGGTCTTCATCGAGTACCGAACGTGTGACCGACTGCAGAAGCGCTGCCGGAATGCAGCGCCAGAAGGATCGTCTACGCGATCTTGAGATCGGCAAGTGTACGACTACATCACCCACGAGAATCTGCTCTCGTTAACTGCTTTGGAATCTTCGAGGGTGAGTGCTTCTATCGACTCGTTGCTACAATCTAGTAGATAGATCTTGGCTTGTTTGTGTGCATGCGGTAGAATTTTTTTGTTTTTCATGCTACGAACCCCTGCATCATCGAGTACCGAACGTGTGACCGACTGTGGGAGCGCTGCCGGAACACGGCGCCGAAAGGATCGTCTACACGATCTTGAGATCAGCAAGTGAACGACTACATCACCCACGAAAATCTGCTCTCGTTAACTGCTTTGGAATCTTCGAGGCTAAGTACTCTATCGACTCGTTGCTATAATCTAGTAGATAGATCTTGGCTTGTGTGTGTTCATGTGGTAGAATTTTTTGTTTTCCATGCTACGAACCCCTACATAAAGGTATAAACACCGTATCCCCTCCTACTGCATAACTAGTAGATAGATCATGGCACTAGGGTTTCGATCGTAGGAAATTTATTGTTTTCTGCCCTCGTTCTCCAACACAAGGGCATGGAGACGTTGTCAGGGACGAATAATACTAGCAACATCAAAATTTAACAAGCCCGCATCCTCGAGTAGGCCATGGAAAGATGCCTCATGGATGGGAACAAGCCGCGGGTCACTAAAGATCGCTCGGTGGGACATCATCGTCAAATTGCATAGTCCTCCGCCGTGGAAGTGGATCGAGGTGTCGACCAATAAGAGGATGGAAGATCATGCCAAAGGAAGAGTTCCACGCCGAGCTCGAGCATATTCTGGCCAACTAAACACCACCAGCAACCCATTGGGAAAAGAGAACTCTAATATTGGAGCCACATCCATCTCAACGTGTGTAAGGCCTTTCACAGTGCATTAATTCTTACTACATCATCCTATGTACCATTGTATCTTAAGAGACAATCACTCTAATGCATTGTATTTTAAATGTTGTATCCCTATTTAACGATTTTTAGGGATATGCATGTATGTGATTGAGCTATCAGTTTCCTTTACTATGGCTCCATGCAGCAGTTGTATATTAGGTACTCTCATTGTCTTATCAACCTCCTACTTTTTATGTCTCACCTCGTGGTGTGTGTTGTTGTGTTTCCTGAACAAGATGATCGGGGATCATCTATCCAAAGTTTTTCATTTATTTTTTGTTAATTGGAAGAATTTTTAGTTTAATTAGGCAGTAACAAATACAATAATAGTAACCAATTATTCTCGATTTTATTCAGATTGTGAGATGGACTAGGTCGATTCTAAAGTTGATCATGCATATAATATTGCAACGATATTAATATGGATTGAATTAACTCAAAAACCTGCTATTTAGTTCAATAATCTATAATCATATATGTTTAGGCAATTTTTGCTTCAAGCTTTTGATGTTGCTCTAAAACATATACCATTTAGGGGTACATGTTTTAAGGTTGGCAAACTAAAACCTATTTCGTGGCTCATGTCTATGAATACATGGATGGGTTTTGTGTGCCTCTAGCAGGACCACTACATACCGTTAAGGAGAAATCATCCATGAAGGTCACCATACTATTTGTGGGTATTTCCATTGGCATGATCAGAGACAAGTTAATTGATTTATATTTACATATGTGTAATGCCAAAGAACCGTGGGATGTGATCAAGCTAAGCTCGGTGCAATTGGTGAGGAGAAGGCGAAAGCAGAAAGCACACACCCTAAGGAACGAGGTCGGTGTAGAGCCAATTTGGTCCATGAAAACTCCCACAAATTCAAGGGAAAGAAGATGTTTTTTCATGCTACTACCTTAAGCAAGAAGAAAGTAAACAAGGATAAGGATCTATGTTTCGTGTGCATTGAAACTGGATAATGGGCTCTAAGAGGAAATGGGCTCCTAAGGGCAAACACCTCAAAATTTTCCAATATATAGTCATAGTGGCATTAGTTACGATACTTTACCTATTATCTTGTTTGAGTGGCAGTCTACAGATTGGCTAAATATAGTCTACAAACTCAATGAATGTGTGTCAACATATCCCTATTTTATTTTTACCAGTTCTTAAGGGATTGTGTCATCGTAATTAGGAATAGACCAAAACTTAATCCGAAGTTTACTTTAGGAAAGATGGTGCAACTAAAGAATATGCAACATGTGGCTTTTATTAGTAGCTCACTTCTTTGTATAGATTGGTATAAATTGTTGAATAAATAAAAAATATTGTTTATAGGTATGTATTTTATTCAATAAAAGCTATGAGCGGAGACGTCTTTGCCACCTTTATATGTTAGCTTTTGTAATAGGTTGTGAACCACATTTGCACTAGTGGTAATGAAACCAATGAATGTTTGATTTTTTTTTGGCTTTGTCACATTAATTCCGATTGTATGGCATGGCTATTTAAAATAAATTTTAATCTTGAATTTTACTTTAGCAAGAATCACATTTCAAGCTTGTGTTCAAGCTAACTAACCTCATTAATCCGCGGATGATAGAAACTTGGCATCCTTAGCATTAATACATTTAGATTCATGTGAGATGAATGGCATTGTTGACTAAAGACATAAAGAAATATCCCATGCCATTAAATTGATGATTCAACTAGAGTTGCTATGTATATGTGTTGAAAACTAAGGATGAAGCTCTACAAGCAAAAGTTAAAATCAACTCGAGATAAAGATCAAGCGGTTGAAAAAATTGTGATAGGGACTACTTTTCAATCTATTTTGTGTGGAACATGGAATAATCAATTAGAGGACGCATCCTTCTTCGCTGTAGTAAATTGGGGTTGCTAAAAGGGGAAAAACTCAAATTGAGATGGTTAATGACATGTTAGATACACCGGATTTATCGAAGACATGGCACGGGAGGCATATTGACATCATGTAATGAGGCTACTTTCTTTGAATACCGTGAAAGAAAAACATTAACAATATCTTACGGGCTGGCTATTTGTTAAAGGAGAATGTGTGTTATAATACCACTGGTAGAAAACGCCCTATAGGTCCCGGTTGGTAAGGGGCATTAGTCCCGGTTGCCCAACCGGAACGGGGCAATCGGGACTAAAGCTCTAACCTTTAGTCCCGGTTGCCCCACCAACCGGGACAAATGGGGGCACACGTGGCGGCATCAGAGCGCGAGGGGGGTGGAGCATTAGTCCCGGTTCGTAACAAGAACCGGGACTAATAACCTGCTGCCGCGGCAGAGATTTGGCCCATTTCTCTGCCGCGGCAGAGAATTCATTTTGGCACATTTTGTTGCCGCGGCAACATTTTCGCCACTTTTTGTGCTGCGGCAGAGAATTCATTTAGATTGTTTTATTGTTTATTTAGTGTTTTGCACTTATAAATGAAGGAACCTTATATTACACAAGATCATCATGACAATATTACATTTAATACACGGATAGAGTTCATGCACTACATACAAAAGTTGCTATTCGATGCTACTGGCCAATTCCTTCAAAGTTGCAATTTTTGCAATCCCTATTGTCTTATACACAGCAGAATAGTATTCCCCTTTCGGGTCTAGGACTTCTGCATCCAAGAATCCCGCCAATTCCTCCTGAATTGCTCGTACGCGATCCTTTGGCAGAAGACCGTCCCGTAGACGTTCGATCTGATTTAAAAAGGAGTCAGCCTATATGAATGAAACTAAACACAATTTGTTTGAAATTAAAAACTATAGAAATTGTTTACGTACATGGAGTTGCTCTAAATTTCTGCCCTTCTCATCGCACGTCTGCCGGATGAACTCGCATACATAGTATCCATATAGATTGTTACCTGGTCCCTGCGTCAGGCACTTTACGAGAACATAGTTCAATCAAAATAATAATCAAGCATGATAATAACTGTATCAAAACTAGAATCAAAGAGATACGCGGATATAGCTAGTGGTGCTTACATCTAGTAGTTGAAATGTAAGATCCTCTTTCCAAACACCCCTAGCCTTGTTGGTGAACCGTTTCCAAGCGCTGCCCGGCGTAGAAAACGAATAAAATAAGTTATTAAGTACTTGATATCATAAAATTCACGAACATTGCCGATATAGTGTCATAATGATTAGAATTACCGCTGGAGAAGTATCTGCATGTCCTTCCATGTCTCAAGGGGTTTATGTTTCGAGTCCATGACTAGTACACGCCCTTTGTCAAGTTGAATGATTAACAGAATATAGTGGAAGCTGCAAATGCATAACTAATCAATTATATACTTAACATCGAGTAAGCGAAATAGAAAGTGTATACAAGACAATAACACTCACTCGAAGTTGTAAGGAAATAGTATTTCCCTTTTGGTTTCTTGAAACCTTAACGCGTGTACTATATTATCCTCCATATCCTGGGGGCTTATTTTGAGATTAGCTTCATGAACCCAATATGGGTCAATGAAGCCAATGTCATAGATTTGTCCTCTGCTGCATTCGAGAATCTTCATTCTGCATATTACAGTATGATTATATACATGCAATAAACAAAATAATATAGCTGGACACTAAATTAATTACAGAATTAGTACTTGCAGACAATAGGCACTGATGATCGATTTGTCCAAGGCGTCTTGATTGAATAATTGAAATAGTTCATCAAATTCAATGGATATCATGTCATCCTTATCTTTCCCATGATGCTTTTTTGTAACCCTCAGCACTATCCAGTTAGCCCCGGCCCTTGTGGCATGCATGTACCAGTTATGCAATCTTCGCATTTTTGTTGGAAGATTGTTTACCTTCTCAGGTTTGACGAGAGGTTTTCCGTACTGGTATTTGTATGCTACTTCACTCAAGGGGAAGAACTCTAACTGGGATAAGTACTGGGCAATACTCATACCTTGAGCAGCGGCAGCTGCTCCGTATTGTGCAACTACCTCTGGATCATACTGCTCTTCGGCCCCATATTTGCTCGACCCCACATTGGTTTGAGAAATCACCTTGAGAGGGGCGCAAGTCTGTTTTGCTTGTTCTCCGAGCTGGGCAACAGATTTCCCGCTTGCATCAGTACTGCTCTTCGAGGCTTTTTGTGCCGCATGTGACTTGAGAATAGAACGCTCATAGTCTGATGACAGCTTTGGCTCGGGTTGATGAAGATTCTTTAGCATTTTCAACACTTTGGCTTTTTCTTCTTTGGTGCTGGGGAACTCTGGCTCTTTCGGCCGCCTCAGCTTAGCGAAAAACGCTGTCGTTTCCGCATCAACGATCGCCGCAGTCTCCTCTTCAGTACAGTCATAAGCTCTCTTGGGAGGAACCTTTGGTACTTTTGGAAGAGGCTCTTGTTTACGTTTCGGCGATCGCTTACGACGGACAGTAGCGGTACGCTTACGCTTTTTATCCTGAGGCGCCGGTGATGGCTCCCACGGCGATGGCTGCACCGGAGATTGGTGAGGCGACGGAGCCGGGTGAGGCGACGAAGACGGCTGCCGCGGCGGCGACGACCTCGCTGGAGACGGGTGAGGCGGCGGCGAAGATGGCCTTGGCGTGTGATTTCGAAGCACGATACATTCCTTCGGCCATAGAATGGTGACGTTTTTTGCGTCACCCAGCACAGTCACATCCCCTTCACCAGCAGGGTAGTGAAGATCCAAAACCTCAAAGGTGGGCATGATTTCATCCACGCCGACAACAGTGTAGCCCTCTGGAACCGGACGACAGTGGTAAGTTGGTGTGGGTCCAATTGGTAAGGCATAGCCGACCGCCACCTTCATTGATATGTTCACAACTTTGACATGTAGCTCGCAGTGTGTCATCTCTGTGATATCATCCACTGGGTAGACAACAGGAGCCATCGTCGGTGCATCATCGTCATCGCCATTGTCATCACCCGGGACCTCGGTGGAAGCCACACTGCTTTTTTGATTATTCGATAGGCCGGTAGCATCGAATGCAGTGTGCTGCTGAGATGGGCCGGTAGTACTTTGCTCTTTAAGTGCGTTAATTTCATCTTGTTGTTGCTTTAATCGTTCTTCAATTAAACGCATTCGCTCTTTCTGACTATCTGCTTCAACTGTCGCCCTGTCCTTACTCCTTTGACGGCTTCTATCAGGATATTTCTTCCTCTCTTCGGGAAACCCAGTCCTCCATGGTTGGGAGCCGCTTGTGCCTCGTGTTCGTCCATCATGTTCCTTATTTCCAAGGGCGAGTGTGAGCTCATCATTCTCTCTATCGGGAATGAAGTCCCCATCTTTAACAGCCTTTACTGCTTTTCTGATCCTCTCGATTGACAAGGGGTCTTCTTTATGTCGTATGTTATATATACACCTCCCTTCCGAGTCCAACGTGCCCCCATGCCCATAAAACCAATTCCTTGCACGTTCTACCCAATCGTCTGTCTCTGGGGTGATCTTTTTATCACGCAGTTCCTGCTCAAGTTTCTCCCACTTAGGAATGCCAGCCCTGTAGTCACCTTGCCCCATAGTATGGTGATACTTCTTGTTAGCAGCATTCAGCTTATTCGTTTCAGACATTTTCTTAGATTTTTCTGATGTCTTGTATTCCACAAACTCATCCCAGAATGGTTTTATCTTCTCAAACTGAATATTCTTGAAATCGGGAGTCTTCTTTTTCATGACATAGTCAAGGTGCAATCTTTTCTTCCAGTTGGTGAAACTCTGGGCCATCTTCTTCAAAGCCCACTCCCTGACCTTAGCCTCCATGGCTCTCCCATGATGTAAGGCGTCCTCAACTGGATCCTTCGCATTTGGATCCAGCTCTATCTTCGGTAGTTTGAAATTAACCATGAGCCTCTTCCACAGTAAATCTTTGGCGTGGTTAGGGACAAATAAACATGTTCCCTCTTCATCCGCATTAGCAGGCCTATTCCAATTTCTAATGGTGATCGGGATTAAGTCCCTAACGATTACTCCGCAATGCGCCACAAATTTGGTTGCGACAACTTCGGGAGCCGTCGGTTTGCCGTCTTCAGCGACATCTTCGATCCTGAACCTCTCATGGTCTTGCAACTTTTTGGTTGGGCCTCGTCCGCTCTTTTCAGTAGATTCCTTCGATCCGGAGGGCTAAAAGAAGAAAGATCTTCGTTACTATTTCTATATAGATAGCAGATGATTAATTAATGAATTGATTTATATTACATGCACCTCGCCGGAGTGGTCGTCTTCTCGATTACACAAGGCATCGCCTTCTCCCTCGCGGAAGGCAACACCTTCAACCTCAAACAAGTTGTCTACTCCGGTAAAAAGAGGATCACCCTCACCGGAGTTGTTCAGAAATGTTGATACGTCTAAATTATCTTCCCCACGTATCACACCTTGGATCAACTCTTCCTTTTCTTCGTCTCTGACGTGTGGGTCCATATTTTCTGCATAGGTGGAAAAACGAATAATTCAAAGCGGCTAAAGGAGAAAGTTAAGTACGGTGTTGAGAGATATAAACCCTAATTCAGAGAAACCCTAATATATACATACACAATAATAAAAATGAAGAGAAAGGGAAACCGTGTAGTAGATAGGCCCATCGTCGAACCCACATGCACCTAAGTTGCTTGACAATGTGAATCGGGTCTGGGGCTACCCACAGTGACTGACCAGTGGGGCCGAAGACCAATAATACCAAAGTAATTAATAAACCTAATAATACCTAACTAATAATAAACCTAATAATCGAAACACCGAAAAGAAAGGGAAACAATCAACACATGGCATCGATGCAATGCTCAAGCAAGTATGATGATATGACAAGTTAATTTGCATTGAATGTAACCCTAAGACATGCTCGACGATTTAATCGGGGTTCTGAGGGGTGAAAACCCTAACTCGGGGAAACTCCAGAACATATGAGAGGGGTGCATTTGTTCTTCTAATTATAATTGTCATTTAAGTTGTTGAACAATGCATGATTATAGTTTAGATAGATAGGTTTCATTTTTCTGAACAATTTGATATATTATTTGTATTTTTCTGACTTATAAACAATAAGTTATTGATTTTACAATATTAAATCATTTTCTGGAATTAAAAAAAAGGCAAATAGTTTTTACACCGGGGCGCCCCCTAGCCAGTGAGGCTGACAGAAGGGCCCCAGTGCCAACTCAGCCTCCACGCGTACATATCGTTTTCCTACCACAGAGAAGCCTACCCACTGAGGCTGACTGATGGGCCCTAGGCCACATCAGCTGCCACGCGAGCACGAGTGACGTCAGCACGACGTCACGCTGGCGGTGAGCTCCCAGGCAGCGGCGGCGATAGCGGGCACCCCTGGATGCGCAGATGGGCGCGTTAGAGAGACAGCGATGCAGGGAGAAAGGGAGTGGCGGCGCCTCTCCTTGTTGGTCACCGGAGCGTCGCCTCCGTCGAGCTCGAGCGACGACATCGTCGGGCACACGCGGGGAGAGTAGTAAAGGAGGAGAGGGAGAGAAAGAAGAACACCGTGAGGATCAGCAGCTCACCAGGAACACGACGGAGGTGGTGGCGAGGCTGGGCGAGCTCGGGAGACGCCGGAATCGACGGAGGCGACGCGCGGACGGAGCTTCCAATCCAGGCGATTGAGGTCACGCGCGAGGGGGAAAAGTAGCAGGGGCGCGCGTGGACGGAGGCAGCGGCGGTGGCGGACGGAACGCGCGGGTGGCGGCGAGCTCGGGCAGCCTGCCGGCGTCGAGGGTGCGCGCGTCGGTGAGAAGCAGAGAAGTGAGATGGGGAAGAAGAAGAGGAGGCGCGTCAGTTATAAACGAAGGTCCTCCAACCGGGACTAAAGGGGCATACGTCCCGGTTGAAGCCACCAACCGGGACGTATAGTCCAATATTTTCAGCAGACTAAGGGTTGGCGCGCAGGGGGTCTTTAGTCCCGGTTGGTGGCTCCAACTGGGACATATTCCCCTGATTTCAAATTTTTTCAGGTATTTTCTCTCTGTTTCCGCCTTATTTTTTATTTTGGGGTTTAAATTTGTATTTTTTTTGAAATGATAATTAATTTGGAATTTAGAAAAACTTTAAACATAAAAAGTGTTTGGATTTGAATAAATAATTCCATTTTCTGTTTTAAAAAATAATTAATGTAACCATTTAAAATATGAACCATTTACAATTAAAAATGAATTAACTTATATTTTTTAATATCAATTTGGAATTTAGAAAAACTTTAAACATAAGAAGTGTATGGATTTGAATAAATAATCCAAAACCATTTTCTATTTTTAAAAAATAATTAATGTAACCTTTTAAAATGAATTAACTTATATTTTTGAATATTAATTTGGAATTTAGAAAAACTTTAAACATAAAAAGTGTTTGGATTTGGATAAATAATTCAAAACCATTTTCTGTTTTAAAAAACAATTAATGTAACCATTTAAAATATGAACCATTTACAATTAAAAATGAATTAACTTATATTTTTTTAATATCAATTTGGAATTTAGAAAAACTTTAAACATAAGAAGTGTATGGATTTGAATAAATAATCCAAAACCATTTTCTATTTCTAAAAAATAATTAATGTAACCATTTAAAATGAATTAACTTATATTTTTGAATATTAATTTGGAATTTAGAAAAACTTTAAACATAAGAAGTGTATGGATTTGAATAAATAATCCAAAACCATTTTCTATTTTTAAAAAATAATTAATGTAACCTTTTAAAATGAAGATAGGGGACGAGCATCGTTAGAACTTGCATTGGATCTCTAAAGAAACCACATATTGCGAGTCAAAAATGATTTTTTCAAAAAATCACGGGCGATAGATCATGTACCTATAGTACAAACCGGACCCACTTCCTACCGATTCAGCAGACATTTGTCCTTTTTACCTGGGATGGACGAAAAGGTTTGAGATGTACCGGTTGGGAGATAGTCCATGTAAGGTGGTCTAGTATTTTAGGAAAATGGGACGGTAGCATTCTAAAACGGCATTTTGGTGGTTACTTCACAAAACGACCCGTTTTTTGCGCTCGGAAAATGGAAAAGGGCTTTTCCGTGCGACAAAAAGGAAAACTTCCTCCTGCAACATTTTTCTCCATACCAATGTCCACACACATGCATAATATGGGCACAACATCACAAACTACGCCGTGATTCAGCACATAACATCGGTCATTTGGACCGAAAGCCATGAAACCTCGAACATGATAGCTCATTTTGTGAAGGTTTTTTCGAAACATGATCAATATACCAAGTCTGGTATTTTTCCTTTCAACTATGTAACAAAATATGACACCACGCAAAGGATTTTCATTGTTCGGATTTTCTTTGAATTTATTATGCCTGTTTTGAATTATCTGAATTTCTAACTATGGTCGAACCGGTGTGCATGAAGATAGGGGACGAGCATCGTTAGAAATTGCATTGGATCTCTGAATAAACCACATATTGCGAGTCTAAAAATGATTTTTTCAAAAAATCACGGGCGATAGATCATGTACATGTAGTACAAACCGGACCCACTTCCTGCCGATTCGGCAGACATTTGTCCGTTTTATCCGGGATGGACGAAAAGGTTTGAGATGTACCGGTTGGGAGATATTCCATGTAAGGTGGTCTAGTATTTTAGGAAAATGGGACGGTAGCATTCTAAAACGGCATTTTGGTGGTTACTTCACAAAACGACCCGTTTTTTGCGCTCGGAAAATGGAAAAGGGCTTTTCCGTGCGACAAAAAGGAAAACTTCCTCCTGCAACATTGTTCTCCATACCAATGTCCACACACATGCATAATATGGGACAACATTACAAACTATGCCGTGATTCAGCACATAACATCGGTCATTTGGACCGAAAGCCATGAAACCTCGAACATGATAGGTCATTTTGTGAAGGTTTTTTCGAAATATGATCAATATACCAAGTCTGGTATTTTTCCTTTCAACTATGTAACAAAATATGAGACCACGCGAAGGATTTTCATTGTTCGGATTTTTTTTGAATTTATTATGCCCGTTTTGAATTATCTGAATTTCTAACTATGGTCGAACCGGTGTGCATGAAGATAGGGGACGAGCATCGTTAGAAATTGCATTGGATCTCTGAAGAAACCACATATTGCGAGTCTAAAAATGATTTTTTCAAAAAATCACGGGAGATAGATCATGTACCTGTAGTACAAACCGGACCCACTTCCTGCCGATTCGGCAGACATTTGTCCGTTTTATCCGGGATAGACGAAAAGGTTTGAGATGTACCGGTTGGGAGATATTCCATGTAAGGTGGTCTAGTATTTTAGGAAAATGGGACGGTAGCATTCTGAAACGGCGTTTTGGTGGTTACTTCACAAAACGACCTGTTTTTTGCGCTCGGAAAATGAAAAAGGGCTTTTCCGTGCGACAAAAAGGAAAACTTCCTCCTGCAACATTGTTCTCCATACCAATGTCCACACACATGCATAATATGGGCACAACATTACAAACTATGCCGTGATTCAGCACATAACATCGGTCATTTGGACCGAAAGCCATGAAACCTCGAACATGTTAGGTCATTTTGTGAAGGTTTTTTCGAAACATGATCAATATACCAAGTCTGGTATTTTTCCTTTCAACTATGTAACAAAATATGACACCACGCGAAGGATTTTCATTGTTCGGATTTTTTTTGAATTTATTATGCCCGTTTTGAATTATCTGAATTTCTAACTATGGTCGAACCAGTGTGCATGAAGATAGGGGACGAGCATCGTTAGAACTTGCATTGGATCTCTGAAGAAACCACATATTGCGAGTCTAAAAATGATTTTTTCAAAAAATTATGGGCGATAGATCATGTACCTGTAGTACAAACCGGACCCACTTCCTGCCGATTCGGCAGACATTTGTCCTTTTTACCCGGGATGGACGAAAAGGTTTGAGATGTACCGGTTGGGAGATAGTCCATGTAAGGTCGTCTAGTATTTTAGGAAAATGGGACGGTAGCATTCTGAAACGGCATTTTGGTGGTTACTTCACAAAACGACCCGTTTTTTGCGCTCGGAAAATGGAAAAGGGCTTTTCCGTGCGACAAAAAGGAAACTTCCTCCTGCAACATTGTTCTCCATACCAATGTCCACACACATGCATAATATGGGCACAACATCACAAACTATGTCGTGATTCAGCACATAACATCGGTCATTTGGACCGAAAGCCATGAAACCTCGAACATGATTGGTCATTTTGTGAAGGTTTTTTCGAAACATGATCAATATACCAAGTCTGGTATTTTTCCTTTTAACTATGTAACAAAATATGACACCACGCGAAGGATTTTCATTGTTCGGATTTTTTTTGAATTTATTATGCCTGTTTTGAATTATCTGAATTTCTAACTATGGTCGAACCGGTGTGCATGAAGATAGGGGACGAGCATCGTTAGAACTTGCATTGGATCTCTGAAGAAACCACATATTGCGAGTCTAAAAATGATTTTTTCAAAAAATCACGGGCGATAGATCATGTACCTGTAGTACAAACCGGACCCACTTCCTACCGATTCGACAGATATTTGTCCTTTTTACCCGGGATGGACGAAAAGGTTTGAGATGTACTGGTTGGGAGATAGTCCATGTAAGGTGGTCTAGTATTTTAGGAAAATGGGACGATAGCATTCTGAAACGGCATTTTGGTGGTTACTTCACAAAACGACCCTTTTTTGCGCTCGGAAAATGGAAAAGGGCTTTTCCGTGCGACAAAAAGGAAAACTTCCTCCTGCAACATTGTTCTCCATACCAATATACACACACATGCATAATATGGGCACAACATCACAAACAATGCCGTGATTCAGCACATAACATTGGTCATTTGGACCGAAAAAGCCATGAAACCTCGAACATGATAGGTCATTTTGTGAAGGTTTTTTCGAAACATGATCATTGTTCGGCAGACATTTAGTCCCGGATGTAGTAACAAACCGGGACTAAAAATATTTTCCGCCATTTCCCACCTCTTCCCGCCAAGTTTTCCCGCCCTTTCCTTTCTACTAGAGCTTTTAGTCCTGGATGTAGTCACTAACCGGGACTAAAGATATTTCCCGCCATTTCCCAAAGCTTCACGCCAAGTTTTCCCGCCCTTTCCTCTATATTTAGGGTGATCGTGTCATGGCTATCCACACATCCACACCTTCCTCTCTTAGAACAATGGACAACGCCTACTGGGCCATTCTGACCCTCGAGGAGACCGAGGCGCTGTGCGCCTCCAACTACCCTTGTCCGCCGGGCTACCGGCCGCACGCCGGCTAGATGCTGAGCGCTGGAGGGGTTCCTGTCCCTCCTGTCCCTCAAGGTTCCGCTCGCCAGGCGGCCATCACAAACCACTTCTACCACGAGCTCACGCCGGAGCAGCGGATGGATCCCCAGTGGGATCCCGACAACTACGACACCTGGGATGCCTTCTTCGCTAATAGGCGGGAAAGGGAGCTCGCCAGGTACGAGGGTGATGGCCCGCCACCAGTGAACCACAATGAAGCCGGCCGTCGTCTGTGGTGGGCGAACCGTACTATCATCGTAGTGATGCGCTACATCGCCGGGAGAGACCATCCTCGCCTACGGTGCCCACGAGTCCACCCGCCACAGGCCCCACACTGTCCCGGCGGTAGCGGCATCGTCTTCCAGGAGACCCCTCTCCCACCCGCCGTGAATCCGAGGCTGGAATAGCCCCTGTTATATGCCATGGATGGGCTGAGGATCCCCGGAGTGGCAGGTGATGATGACGATGATGATGACAACGACGATGAAGACCCTGAAGCTGCGTACTATAGGACTAGGCATGATTATGACTAAAGGGGGCGGCTTTAGTCCTGAGTGTTAGCTAGTCCCGGTTTGTCCCGGTTTTTAATATTAATAAATGTCTTGAGTGTTACATAATAAATAGAGGGAAATGCCTATATAAAGAGAGGGTTCATATTTAGTCCCGGTTGGAGAAACCAACCGCGACTGAAGGGATTGCGGCAGAGTGAGCCAGGCAACACTAATAATAGGGGTGAGTGTCGACATTATGTCGTGCGGCTTGTACCTTGTCCCGGATGGTGTCACCAACCGGGACTAAAGATGAACCTTTAGTCCCGGTTCGAGTCACCAACGGGGACTAAAGATGAACCTTTAGTCCCGGTTGGAGACACCAACCGGGACTAAAGATGAGTCAGCACTAATAATAGGGGTGAGTGTCGACATTATGTCATGAGTGTCGACATTATGCCGAGCTGCTTGTACTATAAATATGCATCCTGGTGAGTCCAGTCCTCCAGCCAGTTTGAGGCATCTCCAAGATGGTTTTAGAGAGCAGGGACACCACTACGGCCAGTTTCAGGGAGATGCCGACGGAGCCCAGTCCTCCGGCATCTCTGAGAAACTGGTCATAGAGGCACTCCCTAATATGTGAAATTAGTTAGCTCCGAGGCGTATTGATCTAGTTAGTGAAGTTACAAGCTGCAAGATGGTTTTCGAGAGCAGGGACACCACTGCGACCAGTTTCAGGGAGATGCCGATGGAGCCCAGTCCTCCGGCATCTCCGAGAAACTGGTCATAGAGGCACTCCCTAATATGTGAAATTAGTTAGCTCCGAGGCGTATTGATCTACTTAGTGAAGTTACAAGCTGCAAGATGGTTTTCGAGAGCAGGGACACCACTGCGGCCAGTTTTAGGGAGATGCCGACGGAGCCCAGTCCTCCGGCATCTCCGAGAAACTGGTCATAGAGGCACTCCCTAATATGTGAAATTAGTTAGCTCCGAGGCGTATTGATCTAGTTAGTGAAGTTACAAGCTGCAAGATGGTTTTCGAGAGCAGGGACACCACTACGACCAGTTTCAGGGAGATGCCGACGGAGCCCAGTCCTCCGGCATCTCCAAGAAACTGGTCATAGAGGCACTCCCGGTCCAGCCACAAAACGGGACTAACACTCAAGACATTTATTAATATTAAAAACTGAGACTACAAAACCGGGACTAAAGGCCACAAACCGCGAAAGATATCCTTCGGTCAAGCCACAAACCGCGAAAGACATGAACTAGAGTTACATAATATGAGCATGAACTTCTTGGCATATGTCATTCCTTATGACCGCTTCAGACGTAAGCATGGAGCATCTTCTTTACTTAACGGAATGCTTGGGTTAGTTTTCACTGTGAAGGGCGGAATTTCATCAAACTTATTATAATCTTCTGACATGTCTGTCTTGTCCTCGATTCCCACGATGTTTCTTTTCCCTGAAAGAACTATGTGACGCTTTGGCTCATCATATGATGTATTCGTTTGCATATTTTTTCTTTTTTTCGGTCTGGATGACATGTCCTTCACATAGAAAACCTGAGACACATCATTGGCTAGGACGAATGGTTCATCTCTATAACCAAGATTGTTGAGATCCACTGTTGTCATTCCGTACAACTGGTCTATCTTTACCCCTTCCCCATTCAGGTTGACCCATTTGCAGCGAAACAAAGGGACCTTAAAAGAGACTCCATAGTCTAGTTCCCATATCTCCTCTATGTAACCATAATATGTGTCCTTTTGTCCATTCTCGTCTATTGCATCAAAGCGGACACCACTATTTTGGTTGGTGCTCTTTTTATCTTGGGCGATCGTGTAGAATGTATTCCCATTTATTTCGTACTCTTGGAAATTCAATACAGTAGAAGATGGTGACGCGGCCAACAAGTATAGCTGGTCTGCAACAGTGGTGTCATTCAAGAGATGTGTCCGCATCCAACCACCGAAAGACTTCATGTGTTCATGTAACACCCTCAGAATCGACCCTATGCAAGTCTTAGCGCTTCCCGCCAAACCCGCATAGAAACGATTCAAAGGTGCCCACCAGGCACTTGCGTGCGGGCGGAAAACGAAGTAATAACATTACACAACAGTCCTCAATGGGACCCACAGAACAGATATATATATACAACACGACTCCATGAGTCAAGAATACAGATATACAGAACAAAGATCCAAATCACCTTGAAAACGATAGAGCGTCCAGCTACGGACAAGATGCAAATGGGGCTAAGAGCCCTGAAGAATAGCCAATGGCGTCCATAACCCTGCCCAGGCCAAGCCGGAAGGGTAACCCTGCTAACGACGTCGATCTCAAAACCTGCTTAAACAAAAGGGGTGCCGACAAAGGGCAAAGGAAAAAGAGGAGCGTTAGTACTGAGGCCAGTACACGGCGAGGCTAGAATTCGGTGGTCCTCGCCTACATAGGTATGGTGGACTGAAGCGGAAGCGGCAGCATGCACTAAACAACCTATAGAGACTCGATATAACTGTCGGCTATCGGAGAGGGGCAAGAAAGACCTATTCGGATCCAATCTTTAACTATCACCAAGCATACCCATCCTGGAATTTCCCCCTCGATACCAAACGAGGAAGTCAACCGAGGGACTCACACAGTTGGCAGTTTTATTTATTCAGTTATCGTTGCAGCAATTAATAGTACGGTATAGATAGTCATCCTGATATAATAAGCAGTGGGCAGTTTTAGTTAACCATTCTGTTGTAGTTGCAACACTTACTAGTCAGATACAAATAGCGTGAGATATCCCCAAACCCGGCAGTTGTTGGTACTTTTATTTAGCCATTCCGTTGTAGTTGCAATACTTACTAGTCAGATACAATGGTAGCAAGCGACAACCCAAACAAGCAATTGTTGGCAGTTTTATTTAGCCATTCCATTATAGTGAAGCTGATTACTAGTCATTATAAAGTCAAATTTATAGCACTGCTTTAGTTATAGTTGTCTATGATCGAGATACTGTGCTCCAAGTCGTCCATAACCGCGGACACGGCTTTCAGAAAGTTTTACCCTGCACGGGTGCACAAATAGCAACACACACTCGATCAACCTCGGAAAAACCAAATCAAAACCCAACGAGGCCTTCACGACAAAGCAATCACAAGATTCAGAAATATTTCAGGGGGGCACCCCATTAAGCTACCCGCAACGAAGTTAGCTGACTCCGAAACGGACTCAAGGTTTGGGTGGACGGCTGTAAACGACTGGGAACCCGAAAGTGTGACTGGGCTTGTCGATACCGCGAAAACGTGTCCCGATCCTAAACAGTACAGTGTGCAGTACCTCGCACAATTTAAATAAAGCAGTAAAGCATGGCATAAGTACAGAATAGTAAATAAAACCTCAAACTAGTTTGTGGCCCCAAGAAATAAGAATGAATCAAGCTCTGGCTCAGGGGGGTCCCATAATCCTCCCAGATGTGGATAGCGCGAATATTCAAGGAACAGGTATCAAGTACTCGGGGTCCTACGGGACACAAGTGGACGGTTAACAACCAAATAACATCTATTGCCCACCTGTGCCTCTGCATTTACCTACTTCAATTTTAGTTGTTAAACAGTAATTAAAGTCTTGATCATCTCCAACAATAAACACACGGCAATACTCCAACAATTGTGGTACTTGACGACACGCAACAGCACTTGAGCAAGCGACTACGACGCGCAGGTGCAACTATCTACCAAACAACAGGTAATAGGAGGTGTCCAAGGCAATATAAGGCTGCAAGGGATATCACGGGTACGAAAACTAGAGCATCGCAACACAGATAGCAATAGATCAACAGGAGGGAATAAATACTATAAAAGTAAGATAGGTAGAAAGGGGGAGATGCTCGCCTGAAAACATTGCTGAAGGTTCATCCAAGATCGGGTCGACACTCGCATCAACTCATCGGCCTAATCCGCGAAGAAGCAAAACACTAGAAGAAACACCGGATGCACTATTTAATACTATGGCAGAAGATCGGGCATGATGCATGTATGGTGTATGACATGGCAAGGTGCGATGCAATTTGGCAATATTAAGTGGAACCGGGGTCCCGACAATTATTTAATAGATTCAAGTTGTTTAGATACCCCGCAATTTAAATGTTATTTTAACATGGCAAAAGATAGCACCGGTTTGCTACACCAATTTAAATGGGACCAGTATACGACTAGATTTGCCCGCATATGGATCCCATATTTAATTTAGGTGAATCGCCTGAATGCCCCCAACAACCACACAATATGCATGCGAGTATGAATGATTTACATGCAACAATTCATAATGTCATATATTATAAAATATAGGGTGTCGGATAGGGGTCACACATAGGGGTCGACGATCTTGGGGCTCGGGGAATCGGTCTCGCCGGGATCGGTCTTCGGGTCCAGGATCGGCTTCGGATCCAAGAATGGCGATTCCGAGGGTCTTGGTGAGTTACTCGTCAGACTTGTTCGATGGAGGTCACTGAAATCAGATAAATTGCCACTGATCCATCTTCACACGGTCGCCATTGCAATCAGCTACACACCCCACCTTCTCCTGATCATCACCAAAACACGACACATGGGGCAACCCGCTGGTACTAGAGGAACCCTGCCTTAGCACCAAAACAAAACAGCAGCAACACAGGGGTTGCGTTGGGGATGTGTAGAGGAGACCTGATGCGAGGCCAAGTAAAACGACAAGACACCAAGGCCGAGAGGAGGCGCAAAACAGAGAGGCCATGGGGGCATGACGCGGTACAGAGGATAGCGGCAAGCTCGGGCATGGCCCGCGCGGTGAGGAGCTTGATGGGGAGACGGCGGCCATGGGCAAACGGTCGCGGTGCAGGGTGGTGGTCGGGAGCGGGCTCGGGGCAGCTATGCAGCTTGCAGGGCGTCAGTGTCCGTGGAGCTGGTTCACGAAGACCGGGCGAGGGCGCGGTGACGAGCTCGAGAGGAAGAGGCAGGGCGTCGGCGGGTGCAGGAAGGGGCGAGGAAGGGCGGCCGGAGTGACGAGGCGGCGCTCGCGGCTCACGGGGAGGACCTCTGGCGGCGGATAGAGGCTCAAACAGGGGAGGAGGGGAATGAGGGAGGCGGCGGCGGCGGCTGTGCGACCATGGGGGAGGAGGCGGCAGGACGGAGGGGCTCCCGCGGCGAGGAGCTCGCAGGGGGAGGACGCTGGCGCGGCGGTGGCGGGCGACGACCTTGGACGGTCGCAGGGCGGCGCCGGCGGAGCTCTGCGGCCTAGCAGAGGAGACGGAAGCGGGGAAGGGCCGCGGCGACAGACGAGGTCGAGGGAGAGAGGCACGCCGGCGAGCTTGACAGCGGCAGGCCAGGGAGAGACGAGGTGAGGAGAGAGGGGTGGATCACGACGGCGGCGGGGATGGGCCTCGAGGAGTGAAGGTCGGGCACGGGAGGGGATCGTAGGGAGGACGGGGAGAGTCGGGGTGGACCAGGGTCGGGGTGGGGCCAGGTTCGGTGGGGCCCGAGGGGAGAGAGGGAGCGTGCGAGGTGGTGGATGGTGGCAGCGGGGAGAGGGAGTACGGGATGCCGCGCGTGAGAGGTGTCTGGGTGGAGGCCAGGAGGCTGATGTGGCGGTTGGTGATTGGATAGGGGAAAGGGGGTGGTGAGGTGTCGCCAAGGGATTGGAGGGGGTGAGGTGGCTGAAGGGTGGGTAGAATAGGACTGGGTAGGAAAAATGTTTAGGGTTTTCTTTAGAGGGGCCGGGTGGTAGGTAGTCTGGTCAGGTTGGGCCTCTGGCCTGACTGATCGGACTGCCTCCCCGGACAAAACATTTTATTATTTATTTTATTTGTAAAACTTTTTGTAAATACTTTTTAGACAAATAAAAGATCTGAACCGACCGATGTTTTAATTTGAAATAAAGACGGGGGTTATTTAGAAAGCAAAGGTAGGTTTTTAGAAACTAGTTTTTGACAAACATATGCATGATGATGACGATGCTCAAATGCAATGAGGCACGATGACATGAGCATGCGGTCCTGAGGATGCAATGCACAAAAACAACGCGATTTTCTAGTAGTGGTTTTTGCGGGATGCCACAGTTCATCTGTAATCCATGATTCAGGCTTCCCCGGGTTTTTGGAGCGTACAATATTCTTGTGTTCCTCGATATACGGAGCTGTCAAGGTGGAATTATGTAGAAATGTGTAGTGTGCTTTAGTGAAAGAATCCCCGTCCCTACATATCATTGCTTTCTTTCCCAGCGTGCCTTTTCCACTTAGTCTTCCCTCATGCCGCGAGTCAGAAACACCAATCGGCTTAAGGTCAGGAATAAAGTCAACACAAAACTCAATGACCTCCTCTGTTCCATATCCCTTGGAGATGCTTCCTTCTGGTCTAGCACGGTCATGAACATATTTCTTTAAGACTCCCATGAACCTCTCAAAGGGGAATATATTGTGCAGAAATACCGGACCGAGAATGGCAATCTCTTCCACTAGATGAACCAGGAGATGCGTCATAATATTGAAGAAGGATGGTGGGAACACCAATTCAAAACTAACAAGACATTGTACCACATCCTTCTGTAACCTTGGCAGAATATCTGGATTGATTACCTTCTGAGATATTGCATTGAGGAATGCACACAGCTTCACAATGGGTACTCGAACATTTTCCGGTAGAAGCCCCCTCAATGCAATCGGAAGCAACTGCATCATAATCACGTGACAGTCATGAGACTTCAGGTTTTGGAACTTTTTCTCTGCCATATTTATTATCCCCTTTATATTAGATGAGAAGCCCGACGGCACCTTGATACTGTAAAGGACTTCAAAACAGATTTCCTTCTCTGCTTTGGTAAGAGCATAGCTGGCACGACTTAAGTGACGCCCTTTATCCGTCTTGTTATGTGTATGCATGTTCTTTGGGTCTTTCATAATTTGTTGGTCCTCCCGTGCTTCAGGTGTATCTTTTGTCTTCCCATACACGCCTAGGAATCCTAGCAGGTTCACGCAGAGATTCTTCGTCACGTGCATCACGTCGATTGAAGAGCGGACACGCAGGACTTTCCAATATGGCAGCTCCCAAAATATAGATTTCTTCCTCCACATGGGTGCGTGTCCTGTAGCGACGTCGTTCGGAACTGATTGACCGCCGGGACCCGTTCCAAAGATTACTTCTATGTCCTTGACCATACCAAATACATCATCACCAGCAGGGAGTTCAGGCTTCTTCCGGTGATCTGCCTCACCTTTGAAATGCTTGCCTTTCTTTCTTATGGGATGATTGGTCGGAAGAAATCGTCGATTCGCCAGGTACACAACCTTCTTGCATTTATGCAAATATGTACCTTCGGTCTTATCTAAACAGTGGGTGCATGCCTTATATCCCTTGTTTGTCTGTCCTGAAAGGTTACTAAGAGCAGGCCAATCATTGATGGTTACGAATAACAACCCTCGTAGATTAAATGGCTCCTGTTTGTTCTCATCCCACGCACGTACACCTGGTTTTCCCCACAACTGTAAGAGTTCTTCAACTAATGGCCTAAGGTACACATCAATGTCGTTGCCCGGTTGCTTCGGGCCTTGGATGAGCACTGGCATCATAATGAACTTACGCTTCACGCACAACCAAGGAGGCAGGTTGTAGATACGTAGAGTCACGGGCCAGGTGCTGTGACTGCAGCTCTGCTCCCCAAAAGGATTCATGCCATCCGTACTTAGACCAAACCATAAGTTTCTTGTGTCACCTGCAAAGTCTGGGAAGTCTCTCTCGATTTTTCTCCACTGTGACCCATCAGCAGGGTGTCTCAACTTCCCGTCTTTCTTACGGTCTTCTTTGTGCCATCGCAACAACCTGGCATGCTCTTTGTTTCTGAACATGCGTTTCAACCTTGGTATTATAGGAGCATACCACATAACCTTAGCAGGAATCCTCTTCCGGAGGGGCTCTCCCTCAACATCACCAGGGTCATCTCGTCTGATCTTATACCGCAACGCGTTGCATACCGGATATTTATCTAAATTCTCATACTCCTTACCGCGGTAGAGGATGCAGTCATTAATGCATGCATGTATCTTTTGCACATCTAATCCTAGAGGACAGAGAGTCTTCTTTGCTTCGTAGGTACTCTCGGGAAGTTCGTTATGTTTTGGAAACTTCGGCTTCATTATTTTCAGCATATTTTCAAATGAGGAGTCAGTTAGACCACACTCTGCCTTCCATCGCAACAATTCTAGTGTGGTACCGAGCTTTGTGCTGCCATCTTCACAATTTGGGTACAACAATTTCTTGTGATCTTCTAACATGCCCTCTAACTTCAACTTCTCATTTTCTGTTTCACAGTCTCGCTTTGCATCAGAAATGACCCTACCAAGTTCATCAGCCGGCTCATCTGATGCCCGTTCTTCACCTCTTTCCTCTCCATTGTCTTCCATTGCAGTATCACTGTATTCAGGAAACATATGATGATAGTTGTTATCATCATCTTCTTCTTCACCATCTTCCATCATAACCCCTCTTTCCCCGTGCTTGGTCCAGCAATTATAGTTGGGCATGAAACCTTTCATCATCAGGTGGCCGTGAATGATTTTCGAGGAAGAGTACTCCTTGTTGTTCCGACATTGAACACATGGACAACGTATAAATCTATTCTCTTTGTTTGTCGTAGCCACATAGATAAATTTATCCACGCCTTTGATATACCCGGCTACGCGCCGGTCACCGTACATCCATTCCCGACCGTTCATCTGCATCATATAAGTAAGTTTATCAAAAAACAGGACATCATAAATAGTGAAATAACCAATTCACACCGACACATCAATTGTATCAATGACCTAGAAAAGATAAGATTGCTAACCTCGATCGAGGGAAATAACGAGGAGAAAGCTCAAGTGCGTCTCGGACACCTTCTATATTTTTGTTCTATGAGAAATTCAACGGGATTATTCACTCAAACATTTCAACAAACACCTTCAATGCATGCATGAGAAAAAACTAGCACACCCCCTCACACCTTCCACCATTTGAAAAAACAGAGTGGAGGCAGAGGGGGCTGGGGCGTTGCATTTATAGAGGGCAGGGGGTCTTTAGTCCCGGTTGGAGCCAGCAACCGGGACTAAAGGTGCGTGCCCCGCCACGTGGCTGTGGACGCAATATTTAGTCCCGGTTGCTGGCTCCAACCGGGACGCATGCCCCCTGGCCCCGTGCCCGCTCCAACCGGGACGCGTGCCAGCATTAGTCCCGGTTGGTGGCGCAACCGGGACAAATGCTCTGAGGGGTCGCAAACGGATAGCCGTTTTTCCACTAGTGTACGGCCGCCTCCAGGCAGAGGCGATAAGGAGAGAAAACCCATCGCCGGTACGCTCCGACTCTGGTGGCCCTAGGGCGTTGGAGGTGTGACAGATCACGGCTTCTCGCCAGCGGGAGGGTTTTCTGTTCTCTGTTTAGCCTCTTTTTAGTTTCTCTTCTTCAAGATGTTGAGGCGAGGACTACGTCTTGAAGTTATAATAATGTCCTCTGTGCTCTATCCTCGCTCCGGTGGTGCATCTAGCATGGACAGATGGCGCGTGGAGTCGGTTGTCTAGTGGATCTTCTGGAATTCTGTTCATTTTTGGCTTTGTTGGTTTATTTTCAGGTCAGTCTCTTTCAATTTACGGTTGTCATAATTGACGATGTTTGTTGTTCTAGTGTGTTTGTTCTTTGTGGCCTTAGAATGACGACTGTCTGTTTGTCTACTACAGCAAGCTCTACTACGACAAACTTTGTCTGACTCCGGTGATGGAGGGATGAGGACGACGCGTGCCTTCGGCTCACGTTAGTGTTTACAGTCGTCGTTAGATAGTCCGTTGATCTATTTATAAATTTTATTATTTTTAGATTTATTTATACTACTGATAATGATTATTAATAGATCAGTGTAATTTTGAAAAAAAATGTGTAGTGTCCTTACCACCTCGCGGGTATCATTCAGGTTGCTATTATTTATCATTAGATATTTATTCGCTCTTACTCACTCTATTTTATATTATAGGGCTAATACGTATTTTAAGAAAATAGTTTGACTGTAAATTTGATCAAATATACGAATCATATGTCATAGAAATTGTATCTCATTGGAAGCGTATTTTAAATATGAATTTAATAGTATAATTTTTATTAAATATAATTTGTATTTTATAACCAAATTTATGATTAAACTATTTTTTTAAAGTACTAATTGATTAGTATAAGGGACGTGGTTTAGCATGTGTTGAAGACAACCTGCTGACGCCTCTTCTTTTGTTGAGAATTAACGGTGCTGACGCCTGTGGCGTAGAAAAACGGGAATGTGGGGACCTGGCTAGTGGCGCGTATTGCTGGCAAAGGCCCGTACCTGAAATGGAGCCTTACCTGGCTAGTTTTTTGTTTTTAGGGGACCTGGCTAGTGGAATGTGGGGAATGACCGAATGGGGGAACCGATCAGAAGGCCTCGCCTGGGCCTCTGGGCGCCTGCACTTCAGTTTGGAGCATCTGGACTTGGACTTAGATTCTCAAAAATAGAAAAAGAACTGGACTTGGACTTGGTCGTGGCTCTCGATCCCGAATGAACTCTCAGAGTTGATCGATTAGAGCATCTGTTAGGCGCACTAAATTTCGGCGCGCTATATGTCGCGGCGACCATGTTGTAAACCTTTATCACGCGCTGCGCTGGATTTTTTTCCGCCGGACACTCTATTATGCAGCTCGTGTTCGGGCGCTAAAAAAATTCCTCCGCCGGAACTCCAAAACACAGCACGCACGTCGGTGGAAAACAACTTTCTACACTATTATGCATTTAACAAGATCAAATACTCACATAAATCATGAAACAAATGATGTACGATAGTTCAAATGAACATAAAGTGCAACACACACATCACATAGTTCAAAAACGACACACAACATGACATAGTTCAACAAGCACACACATCATATGGTTCAAATGACACAAAGTGCAACACACATTTGCATATCACAAATGCAAGATAGAATCTCACACTTCCGCATTTTCCGTATGTGCGCCGGATGGGTCGGCGGACGGAGGCGCCGGCGGCGGATGGTTCATCGGTGGAGGCAACGTCGGAGGCTGCGCGCGGCGGGTCGCGATCGCCTTCACTTTCTTCGGTGGCGGGTTACCGGCGCCCATGGGTGCGGACGGGCGTTTGGATGCCGACACCTTCCTCCTTGGCAGCGCCCGCGCCTTGCCTGGGGCTTGTGTGGCGGCGACGCATAGAGAACAAGATATACCAAAGACTGTTTTTACCACTACATATGGATTATATGGGTATACAGTGATGCCGTTTGGATTAACAAATGCACCAGCTTATTTCATGAACATGATGAACAAGGTGTTCATGGAGTTCCTTGACAAGTTTGTTGTGATATTCATCGATGACATATTGATTTATTCCAAGAGCAATGAAGAACATTAAGAACGTTTGCGTTTGATGCTTGAGAAACTTAGGGAACACAAGTTGTATGTCAAGTTCAGTAAATGTGAGTTTTGGTTGAATGAAGTTGGATTCCTTGGACATATTGTGTCTGGGAATGGTATAGCTGTCAATCCCGCTAAGGTATCAGCTGTAACAGAGTGGGAATCTCCCAAAATAGTTAAGGAAGTCCGTAGTTTCCTAAGCTTGGCAGGATACTATAGAAGGTTTATCAAGAATTTCTCAAAAGTAGCTAAGCCGATGACAGAGCTGCAAAAGAAAGAGAAGAAGTTTGATTGGACTGAAGCATGTGAAACCAGTTTTCAAGAGTTGAAGAAAATATTAGTGTCAGCACCAGCGTTATGCTTGCCATATCTAGAGAAAGATTTTCAATTATATTGTGATGCATCTCACCAAGGATTGGGTGGAGTATTAATGCAGGAAGGAAAAGTGGTAGCTTATGCCTCGAGACAACTCAAGACTCATGAATTAAACTATCCTACGCATGACTTAGAGTTGGCCTCTGTTGTCCATGCACTTAAAACATGGAGACACTATCTTTTGGGAAAGCGTTGTGAAGTGTTCACCGACCACAAGAGTCTGCAATACATTTTCACCCAGAAAGAACTCAACATGAGACAAAGAAGATGGATAGAACTTATCAAGGATTACGACTTAAGTTTGCAATACTGTAACATCCCTAAAATCATGATTTCAAAGATTGCATATCATTCATGCATGCATATAGTTTTGAGAACAATTTCAAACCAAATTCAAGAAAAAAGAAGAACATAGTTCTATCATTTTATGTGAGCAAACTTAAATCAAATCGCCATCCCCATTTGAGAGCTTGAATGTTTCAAACCAAGTTTGTTTGTTTCCCTTGTTGATTGGATTGAGTGTAGAGTTTGAACAAAATTTTACAAAATAAAAATGGTTTCAAAACCATTTTCAAAACATTTGCAAAACTAGTGCTATGGCACTGTTTATTTTGTTATTTCAAAAGAACCAAGCTTGAACAGAGAGACCACTTGATTTTATGTCCTGAAATGTGATTGTTGCACACTGAAAAAATCCCAAAAAGATTTGAATTCTAATAGAGTTTGAATTCATTTGAAACTCAATCCAGAAAATCAATTTAGAAAAAGAAAAGAGAAAGGAATTGGAAAAGGGCCGGCGCTAGGATTGAGCCCATCAACAGAAGCAGCCCATCTAGCCCACCCGGGACCCGTCTCTCCCTCTCTCATGCGCAGACGCACCCAGCGAGCCGCTGACACCCGGACCCCACTCCCTCTCTGCTCTATTCGCTGACAAGCGGGCCCCGTCCACGTCGTCATCGTCTTCCCCAAATTTCCGCGCACGAACACCGCCGCTGGCCGTTGCTGCGTTGATTTCATGGCATAATTGGCATTGAATCACTGAGCGTTTCTTGTCGAGCCTCTGCCTACTTAAGCCCCTATCTCTCCCGGCCATTTCCCCTCACCCAATTTACTCTCCACGCCACCAGGATGCTCGCAACTCGCTCGACGCTGTCGCTGTTCCAACGACATCGCCGACGAATTCCGGTGAGCACCGTGTCCCCCTCTGTCCATGATTCATGCTATCAAGCTCAGCAACTCCTTGCGCATCTACTGACACACCCCGTTTGTTCTCGCATGGTCTGTAGCCTCGACAACGACTTCAACCGAGCGCCGCCGCTCTCTGCACGAACTCCGGCGACCTATCCCCATAAGTACCAGCCGCCCCTTGCCCTCTGTCTGATATGCCTAGGATCCCCATCGTCTTGCGCATCTAACGGTGCCCTCCTTTTGACTTAGCGCGACGCAGAACCTCGCCAACATCGACCAGCAGCCATACCCGACGCGTCCACGAACTCCGACGAGGAATCCCCGATGACTCCGAGCGCCCCTTGCCAAGCCACCGCCACGTTGAGCTTCACCTCGTCCCTGCGGTTAGCTAGCATCCACAGTTAAGATGTAATATCAAGAAACAAAGGTCATAATATAACTTTATAACCAGGAATAACATAATTTTATTACATCTTACATAGCTCATTTGGCTATTACATTACATTGCAGCGGAATAACTATAAGCATGGGTTCCTTCATCTTCAAAGTGCCACAGGCAAATGTTGGTTGTAGACTTTGTAATCCTAGTCAATCATTCAATCTTCTCTAAAACAATCAAACCTGCAACATTACAAGTTACAGCCACAAGGGTCAATACATTTGAATTGTATTGGCAAGTTTCACTACTATGTGGTATATAAGTGGATTCTATCATTACATGCATTTTTGGCTAAGTAGGGTTTTAGGCTCATTTGCATAAAGCAAAATTTATCCTATCTTTTCAAAATGGTTTTGGTCCTTTGTCAAATCTCCTTTTCAAAATTCCTTGAACTCCTTGGTAAAATCCCAAGTGTTCAAGTCCTTATCAAAAATCCCTTGAGCTCCTTGGTAACCCCAAGTGCATCAAGTTTTATCAAAATCTCTTGAGCTCCTTGGTAACCCCAAGTGCATCAAGTTTTATCAAAATCTCTTGAGCTCCTTGGTACCCCCAATTGCATCAAGTCTTTAAAGGTTTTTCTTTTATAAATTAGAATGTCGAGATTTCCCATAGCTTCAAACTTTAGTTGCTCAGTATTGTCCATAACTGGGGACACGGCTAAGTACTTAGATTTTATTATCTTCTGCAGAAGTAGTACACTTTACCCACATGTCACAATCCCATCTTGTTGCCACCAGTGGCCACTGGATTAGTGCTCACCAAGTTGGAGTACCGGCAGATTGAGAATGTGACGAAGTCTTTCCAGAGGGTCCTCCCATACACCATTGCTAGCTTGTCTTCAGCACCCATGTAGGATTCCAGGTCCCCATGTCCAGTAAACTGAAGACAATGCATGGGTCTTCCCAATGTAGTTGACTAATCCAGAGCCATAAATAGCATGTGGTTGCACACGAAAGCCACAATTGGAGAAAAATGTTCAATCTCTAAGTTTCCTGGGTGGTTTCCTTTGGAGAACGACACAAAGAGATTGCCATAGACATGGTTCCTTTTGTTCCCACCTTCTCCAAAACTCAAAGTATCCTTGGCCACCCAGGTGGTTCATTGAGTCCTTGTTTTATTATATAAAATCACAAGTCCTTTTCTCAACTTCATAAAATCTCAACATGTATCTCTTTTCAAAATATAGCATGGCTAATCATGTAACAACTACATTGTTTTCACTAAGGAATGTATAGGGTATCCTATTAGGATTTAGCATAGCATAAGTATAGAAATTCTTTTCATGCATGTTTCAAAATCCACTAAGTATAATGAAAATAGTAGGACTTTAGATGATAGTGTAACTTGCCTTTCTTTTGGTAGGGAATGTTGGTTCACTCCTTGATCTTGCTAGTCTCACACTTTTCTAACTTCACTACAATCAATCAAGCAAACACAATATCAACTAGCATTCCAAACCAATAATCAATCAAATAATTTCACACTCACACAAAAACAATGGGATCTAAGTCATGCATGTAAGCATGCAAAAGATAGGTTTATTTGCATGGATGGTCTCCACTAGGCTTCTAAACTTTGTAAGGTTTAAGGTGGTCATTTTCCATAGTGGAAAAGTCATTTGCAAAAGAGTTTTGTCTAAAACTATTTTTAAATCCACTCATTATTTTATGTGGTGGAAAATATTTTTATCAAAGCAACAACCTTAAGTTGTTCACCAAATAAGTTGTTAATTCATAAAACTTGGTGTTTTGGGTCAGTAGGTTTGATCCAAAACATTTTCCAAAAGTTTTTACTCTAAAAACATTTTCATAACAAAACCATTATTTTTAATTGGCTAGAAATGGGCTAAACCAATTAATCCATACTAAACTTCACCAAATTCATTTTCAAAATCATGGGTTGGTTCCTAGGGTCAGTGAGTTCACCACAAACTAATTTGCAAAGGTTTTGACCCTAAAAACATTTTTGAACAATTTTTCTAATCTAAACTAGAATACAATTGTTTCTGCAAAAACAAACAAACTAACAGATACTATTTACTAAACAAATTCCATGGTTGACTAGGGCTTGTTCCACTGATTCCATGATATAAAGTTTGTAATTTTTGGACGTGTGGATCAAAAGTTACAAAGGTTTCCAAATGGCATCTAAATCTGATTCAAATTCTATTTTCTAAACGTCTGGTGACACGCAGCGCAACGCTATTTGCTGGTACCGGTTCGGGCGGATCACGTGCTGCAGGCCGTTAGATCAAGTTGAATCGCACGGCACTGGCTGCGTACCCTTTCAAAGTTAAGTGATCTAATCGTGTCTCTTCGATCTAAATCGGACGGCTCCTATCCACTAGCCAAGAACTGGCGGCGCAAGGTCAACGGCGAGCGGTGGTGCGGTCAGATGGTGGCGGCGCTGGCGAAGCAGGAAGCGAGAGAGGGAGGAAGTAGGCTCACCGTGTTCGCGAGGACGTGGTGATGCTCAACGTGCGGTCGGCTTGACAAGGGGCGCACTGGAGCGGGCTTGATTGCTCGTCGGGGTTTCTTGCTGGCATCGGGTTTGCTCGGGCGTCGTCGGAGACGGGGCTACGATGCACGCTAGGACAAATGGGAGACAGGGTCAGACGCGCAAAGCTATGGCGACGATGTGTGCGTGAAGGAGAGGGCGTGGGGTGGTCGGAAACTACCTGTGGGGCTCGTCGGAGTTGGAGTGGACGGCGACGACGTTCAGTCGAAGATGAAGTCGTCGCTGCAGAGCACTCGCGAGCGAGGGAAAGATACTGGAAGATGCAGGAGATGATGGTGAGCAAGATTGTGTGCTCTGGTAGCAGTGGGGCTAGCGGTGGTGGCCGGAATTGCCGCCGGAGGGCGTCGGAGACAGTGGCGGTTTGGGGACGATTCCGAGCAGCCTGGTGGCGAGGAGGAGTTGGCGTTTGAGGGAAATGACAGAGGGAGGAGAGGCGCTTAAGTGCACACAGTCACGGGCTGAATCAATGCGTGGTTAAGGAGGAATCAAGCACGCATTCAAACGGCAGAAACGACGAGGAGGTTTGGGGAGAAGAAGTCGCGGTGGGTGGAAACGATGACAGTGTTGTGGGGCCTTCCTGGCAGTGAGGGAGAGAGAGAGGGGATTGGGGCCACCAGTCAGTGTCTCCGCGGGTCGTTTCGAGTGTGAGAGAAAACGCTTCGGGGAGGAAAGAGGAGCTGGGCTGGCACTGGGCCTTGTTGGGCTGCTGGGTTGGGTCGACCAATTTCTATTTTTTTCTTCCTGAAACCTTTTTCTTTTTCTATTTCTAATTTCTGTTTTGAAATTCAAACAACCAAACTATACTCAAATCAATTCAAACAATCACCACACTATACAACTTTGAATTTGGTTCTGTTCAGTAACATAAACCAAAATTCAAAACCAAAATAATAATTTTATTTTAGGCTCCATTATTAATTAAATAAATAGACCATTGTTATTAAATCAAATAGGATTTGTTTTATTTAAATACTCCTTTTGAAATCTAATTATTTTCAAAACCAAATCAGTAGGTTTTATTTGGGAATATAAAATACTTGGAAAACTTATTTTAAATAAATAAATAAGTTTTGATGTTTTGGAAGTAGTAAAACCTTTATTAATACAACTTGGATATTAAATCCTTATTACTTTATTTAAATAAACCTTTACTATTTTTATCAAAACAAAATTTTTTATTTCAAAAGCTTGGCCAAGGTTTAATTTGGCTCTATAAAATAATCTTTTATTTATAAATCCACCTTTTCTTTTAAAAACCAAAACCTTTTATTTTAAAGATCCAAAATAGTATTTCCAAAATATTTTATTTTTCTTTATCAAATGTTTACCTTTTTAAATCTCTTTAGAATTTTATTTGATCCAAATTGGTTTGAAGATTTCCAATTGGATTCAAAAAGTTTCTTCTCACTCTTGAAAATCAAACAAAGTTTCATTTTATTCATTTATTTTTCACATTACAAGATTTGGAAAATCTTGGGATGTGACAGGTAAGCACCCTCTCCCCTCCCCGGACGACCTAGAACGCCAGTGCCGCCACTGACAGACGCGCCGCCGCCAGTCACCGCCGCTAGTCTATGGTCGAAGCAACAACAGCCGTTGGATATAGATCTTGTGGATTAGATTAGATCTGAGCGAATCGTTTTCTTTGAATCTGGCGCGTTGGATCTGACTTGATCCTACGGCGCGGAAGCTTGATCCTGAGCAAATCGATACCAGCCAATAGGATAGCGCCGCGTGGCTAGGGTTTAGTTTAAAAACAGAATTTGAATCAGATTTATATCCAAATTTGATTTAGCTATAACTTTTGATTCCCACGTTAGATTTTGGCAAATTTTATACCATTGGAATCAGGAGAACAAGCCCTTTATGTTTATGCAATGTGTTTAATGTTTAGCCTCTGTTAAAATGATTTTATTTGCAGAAACTTGTTTAGGACTATTTTGAGCATATTAATTGTTTAGGAAATTGTTTTAGTGTCAACTAAACTTGGTTTAGCAAGTTTTTGACTTGGTTATGATTCAGTACTATGAACTTTCTTGGTTGAGTTTAAAAAAATCATCACTTAGCATTTTTGCATGCATGCATATGTATTTTTGATTGTTTGTATATGTTGTGTGTAATTTGTTGCTACCATTCTTTGTGTAGACTTTGGTGCTAGTGATTGTGATTGTGAAGAGTGCTACTCTCCCAACTACCAAGGAAAGTGGTACTTCATGAATATTTCTATCCCTATATTTTTATACAAGCATTAGAAATATTTTGCTAAGTCTTGCATGTTACTATTTTTGCCAAATGCCATGTTGGGAAATCCTAAGTAGTTGTAGAATTGCTAGGAAATTTCTAAGATAAGTTACTATCTATGCCATGCTTAGCCTAGCTAGTAGCAAACAAGGGTTGGTAAAATATACATGCTATGATGAAAATATTTCTAAGTCTTTGGACTTATTCGTTTTCTTAATAAAACAACTAAGTCAATGAATCACCTGGGTGGAAAGGGACTTGATTGGTGGTTTTTGGTTGAGTGGTTACACAAGGCCCATGGCTATGGTTTACCTTGTGTATCTCACTTGTGGAAAGCCACCCAGGAACAAAGGGATTTTAGAGTCCAAGTGTTGAGAAGCTTCTAGTGCAGCCACTTGGCAATATGGGCTCTGCCTGGATCACATAGGTTGCTAGAACTTAGCCATTTGGACAGTTGGTGGTAGTGGGAATGATAGGTTGGAACGCGTCCATTTGGTCTAAGGGAAGGCTTCTGAAAGGTCCTGTCTTGGTGAAACCAAGTCTGATGGGGAAAGTGCACAACCTCTGCAGATGGAAAAATCTAAGTACTTAGCCAAGTCCATGGCAATGGACAACTTGAGAATCAAGACATGGAAGCTATCAAGAATCTCATCATTCCAACTTCTAAGTAAAAACTTGCGGGTGAACAAGGGCGAAGGACCTCAATGTCTATTGGTGGTTCCTTGGGAAAGTTTTGACAAAGAAAAACTTAGTGATTTCAACTAATAGGAAAAACCTATTTTGAGCAAAGCAAGCCAAGCTACACTTAGCCAAATTTCATATAGTAATATAGTCCACCTAAATTTTACTAAGGTATCACTTGCCAATACTATTCCAAAGTATTGACCCACTGTGGCTGTAACTTGTGATGCTGCAGGTTATTCTGATGAGGATTAGGTGTCATGAGTCTACACTCAACATGTTTGCCTGTGGCACATGAAGATGAAGACTTATATTTATTTACTTATTCAAACTCTTGTATTAGGCCTGTGGCCTTGAGTTGTAAAGACTATGTTTATCTCTGGAATGGATGTAATAAATGACCTTTGTATCTGTGTACTTCATCTTAAACTGTGGATGCTAGCAATGATCCAGGGACTAGCATTGCAATCACAGGGATCCTTTTCCTTTACAAAGGAGGGATCTTACAGATGGTATCAGAGCACTGTGTTGCCTGTAGGATTATGACCCTAGGATTGGAAACCACTAAGGAAAAAAAAAATTCAACTACTTCTACATTTGTCTATTCTTCTCGTAAACTTTTCTAATCTTCTCTCTCATCTCTATTTGTAGATGAACTCCATCAACGAAGCCGTAAGGAATGGACCACTCATGACAATGACTTTGGAGTGTGAGACAGAATTCCCCAAGGCTCTCAAGGACCTCATGGTTGCATTAGAGATACAAGGTGCAGCTGTGTACAAAGGTTTTCCAGTGATGGATGAAGGAGTGGAATACTGGTGGGTGCAACTTCACTTGTATAAAAACAAGGAAGACAACCATCAGGAAAAAGGATTATGCATGTTCACCAATTCAGTGGTGCACCCTACATTCTTTGAATCAGCAAGGGATGCATCTTGGAAGACCATCAAAGAACTTGGTGACAGAGTCAAGTGCAGAATGCTCAACATCCAAAATGATCTAAGGAAAGAGAAGGAACATACCCAAGAGTTGGAAGCTACCAACCAAACCTTAAGAGGAGACATTATAGACTTAGTGATGGAATCATGTGAGCAAGATAGGCTGATTGCTTCTAGGAACATTGTGTTAGCCAACATATCCAATGAGATAGGATTGTAAACATACTTCGTTAGTTGGACCACCACCTATCACCTTATTTTCCAAAATGTTGCTTAAAATAAGATTGAACCTTGGTTGTTGTAATGGTTTCATGTATGCATGACTTGTGTGTTTTGCTTCCCAAGGATATGTATGTGATGTTATGTCTTTTGTTTTATCTTGATTTGTGTTGTTCTAACTTTTCTATCTTATAAATAGATGCCTATTAGCATCAGCACTGTTGAGGAGTTCCAGGTTACCCACTTTGGTCCTCGTATCGTTGAGCTTACCACTTTGCTCAATCTCCCTCTTCCCACCATCATGGTGCATCCCCTCACCAAGTTTGAGCGGAAGGACCTCTGGGGCTTCAAGGTGAACCAGCCCGGACGCCAGACGGAGCCTACCACGGAGGCCATTGTCTTCAAGCTCATGCACGATGACAGGGAGAGAGGCCTTGAGGTAGTTATGCAGGACCTGATAGGACGTCTGCTTGGGCGACACTCCCGACAGGTTAGAGGTACCCACTTTCACGTCTTCGGAATACATGATGATGATGGAGAGTCCATCGATTTCGAGGACGATTCGAGGGACGCAGCAGAGCCGATACGCCTGTACCTCCAGGACTTAGAGTCTCTCATTAGGCACGTGGACACGGACAGGACCAATGTCATGCTCAGCAATGATGATCTCCAGGTGCAGCTTCGCGAGAAGGACAAGATCTTCGCGCAGCAAGACGAGATAGTCAAGGAAATGGAGGCGAAGTTCGAGACCCATGACAGGAAGTTCAAGAGTCAGGAGAAGTGTGTCCAGGATAGGAACAAGAAGATCCGGGACATGACTGAAGAACTGCATTCCAAGGACTTCGAGCTAGAGCAGCAGCAGTCGGTGATTGAGAGGCTTTGTTCCCAGAAGAGGGCTCTCAAGGCCAAGATAGAGTCCTTGACCACTAGCATTGAGGAGAACAAGACCGCGATGGAGAATGCAGGTCTTACCTTTGTCGAGGAGGAGATTGATGCCGATGAGTAGACTTGACTACTCATTTATCTTTTATTTTCATACTTGTTATTTGAGAACTTGTTATTGGACCATCCGACATGTGGATGGCTTGCTACTTGTGTGTTTTACTTTGTGAACTTGTTATCTTGTTGTTGAACTATTATCTTTATGTTGCATGCTATGTGTTTGCTTATGTGATGTAATGTGCATGAAAGCATCTATGGGTATCTCATTCTTATCTCTATTTGAACAAACCACAGATGCCTCCCCATCGTGCAAACCCCAACCCCAACAACAACAACAACATCACTCCAGAAATGCAGCAAATGATGACTGCTCAAACACAACTGATGCAGATGATGACATGTTCATCCAGAACCAAAACAACAACAACAACAACAACAACAACAACAACAATAACAACAACAACAATAACAACAACAACCCTCCGGGCTTTGATATGCTCACCAGGTTCTTGAGATTGAGGCCATCTAAGTTCTCCGGGACGACTGATCCCATGGTGGCCAATGATTGGCTACGCTCAGTAAACAAGGACTTGGTAACCGTGATCTGTACGGATGCTGAAAAAGTCAGATTTGCAGCACATCTGCTGGAAGGGCCAGCCGCCACTTGGTGGGACAACTTCCAGATCACCACTCCCATAGATGAAGTGACATGGGCTATCTTTGAGGATGGGTTTCGCACTGCTCATATCTCATCAGGAGTGATGAGTCTGAAAAAGAAAGAGTTCCACAATCTGAAGCAGCGCCACCGCAGCGTGGCTGAATACATTGAGGAGTTCAACAATCTGGCACGTTATGCACCGTATGAAGTAGACACTGATGCCAAGAGAAAGGAAAAATTTCTTGAAGGCTTGAATGATGAGCTGAATCTGCAATTGGCTGTGGCATATGTTCCCACTTATCAGTCGCTCTGTGACAAGGCTGCTATTTTGGAGAACAAAATGAAGCAAGTCGAGAGTAGAAAGAGAAAGCACTCCGACAAGCACAGCTCGGGATCGTCTCACAAAAGATCTCACTATGATGACAGCGGAAGCTCAGGATCCCACAAGCATGGGAAATTCAACAAGCACCACAACCACAACCGTCATGACAACAAGCATCACCATAGTCATGACAATGACAAGTACAAGAACCACAAGTGTGGACATAAGAACCACCATAGTGGTAATGGAAGTGGAAGTGGAAGTCAGCCTGTTAAGAGAGACATCAGTCAGGTTGAATGCTTCAAATGCAAGAAGATGGGGCATTATGCAAATGAATGCCCAGAAAAGAAAGTTGAAGGACCTAACAAGCCCAACCCTTTTCAGAAGGGACAGGTAAACCACATCAATGTGGAGGAGGTCTATGAGGAGCCTGATGCTGTTGCTGGTAAGTTCAGACTCAATTCTATTCCAGCATTTGTACTCTTCGATACTGGTGCATCTCATTCATTCATATCAAGAGCATTTGTTGAAAGAAATGAACTACCGGTAGAAACTATTGTGTGTCCTATAAAAGTAAGTTCTCCTGGTGGAGAAATGATAGTGAATTCGGGATGTCATGATCTAGTCATAGAATTTGGGAAGTATAAGTTTCCCGTTAACTTGATAATTCTAAACTCCCAAGGATTGGATGTCATTCTGGGAATGGACTGGATGACTAAGTACAAAAGAGTGATAGATTGTGCCAACCATACTGTCTCTCTCACAACTCCAGAAAATAAAAGGATCAGATTAAAGACCAACTTTGAAGCAAAAAGGAGTATGCTTAATTCTCTTAAGCGGGTTAGCATAGACAGTGTGCCAATTGTGAGTGAATATCCGGATGTGTTTCCGGAAGAATTTCCGGGAATGCCACCAGATAGAGATGTGGAATTTCTTATAGATTTGGTACCAGGGTCTGGACCAATAGCAAAGAGACCATATAAAATGTCAGTTGATGAACTGTAGAGGGAGTGTCCCAACCTTTAAACAATATAAGGTGGAGTCCCCTGTGTTTACAATGCTAGTCCCTGGATCAATAGCTATCATCCACAGTTAAGATGTAATATCAAGAAACAAATGTCATGATATAACTTTATAACCAGGAATAACATAGTATTATTACATCTTACATAGCTTATTTGGCTGTTACATTACATTGCAGCGGAATAACTATAAGCATGGGGTCTTTCATCTTCAAAGTGCCACAGGCAAATGTTGGTTGTAGACTTTGTAATCCTAATCGATCAATCTTCACTAAAATCAATCAAACCTGCACCATTACAAGTTACAGCCACAAGGGTCAATACATTTGAATTGTATTGGCAAGTTTCACTACTATGTATAATGTGAGTGGATCCTATTATTACATGCATTTTTGGCTAAGTAGGGTTTAAGGCTTATTTGCAGAAAGCAATAATTTATCCTATCTTTTCAAAAATGGTTTTGGTCCTTTATCAAATCTCCTTTTCAAAATCCCTTGAACTCCTTGGTAACCCAAAGTGTTCAAGTCCTTGTCAAAAATCTCTTGAGCTCCTTGGTACCCCCAAGTGCATCAAGTTTTATCAAAAATCTCTTGAGTCCTTGGTACCCCCAAGTACTTCAAGTTTTCATCAAAACTCTCTTGAGCTCCTTGGTACCCCCAAGTGCATCAAGTCTTTAAAAGTTTTCTTTTAGAAATTAGAATGTCGAGATTTCCCATAGCTTCAAACTTTAGTTGCTCAGTATTGTCCATAACCGGGGACACGGCTAAGTACTTAGATTTTATTATCTTCTGCAGAAGTATCCCATCCTTTTGCCACCAGTGGCCACTGGATTAGTGCTCACCAAGATGGAGTACTGGTAGATTGAGAATGTGACGAAGTCTTTCCAGAGGGTCCTCCCATGCACCATTGCTAGCTTGTCTTCAAGTACCCATGTAGGATTCCAGGTCCTCATGTCCAGTAGCCTGAAGACAATGCATGGGTCTTCCCAATGTAGTTGACTAAGCCAGAGCCATAATAGCATGTGGTTGCACACGAAAGCCACAATTGGAGAAACATGTTCAATCTCTAAGTTTCCTGGGTGGTTTCCTTTGGAGCACAACACAAAGAGATTGCCATAGACATGGTTCCTTTCGTTGCCACCTTCTCCAAAAATTAAAGTATCCTTGGCCACCCAGGTGGTTCATTGAGTCCTTGTTTTATTATATAAAATCACAAGTCCTTTTCTCAACTTCATAAAAATCTCAACATGTGTCTCTTTTCAAAATATAGCATGGCTAAGCATGTAACAACTACATTGTTTTCACTAAGGAATGTATAGGGAATCCTATTAGGATTTGGCATAGCATAAGTATAGAAATTCTTTTCATGCATGTTTTCAAAAATACACTAAGTATAATGAAAATAGTAGGACTTTGAATGATAGTGTCACTTGCCTTTCTTTTGGTAGGGAATGTTGGTTCACTCCTTGATCTTGCTAGTATCACACTTTTCTAACTTCACTACAATCAATCAAGCAAACACAATATCAACTAGCATTCCAAACCAATAATCAATCAACATTTCATACACATAAAACAATGGGATCTAAGTCATGCATGTAAGCATGCAAGAGATGGTTCTATTTGTAAAGGATGGTCTCCACTAGGCTTATAAACTTTGTAAGTTCCAAAGTGGTCATTTTCCAAAGTGGCAAAGTCATTTGCAAAAGGGTTTTGTCCATAAACCATTTTTAAATCCAATCATCATTTTATGTGGTGGAAAATATTTTTATCAAAGCAACAATCTTGAAGTGGTTCACCAAATAAGTTGTTGTTTCTCATAACTTGGTGTTTAGGGTCAGTAGATTTGGTCCAAAACATTTTCCCAAAGTTTTTACTCCAAAACATTTTCATAAGAAAACCAATATTTTTATTTGGCTAGAAATGGGCTAAATCAATTAATCCATCCTAGACTTCACCAAATCCATGGGTTGGTTCCTAGGGTCAGTAGGTTCACAACAAACCAATTTGCCAAGGTTTCAAAACTCAAAAGCATTTTTGAATCATTTTTCTAATCTAAACAAGCATTCAAATGTTTCTGCAAAAACAAACCATCTAACAGATACTATTTGCTAAACAAAAGGCATGGTTGGCTAGGGTTTGTTCCACTGATTCCAACGATATAAAGTTTGTAATTTTTGGATGTGCGGATCAAAAGTTACAAGAGTTTCTATTTGCAATTCAAATCTGTTTTCAAATCTGTTTTAAACCAAAAACTGGCCACGCGTCGCAACGCTACTGGCTGGTACCGGTTCGGGTGGATCGCGTGCTGCAGCGTGTTGGATCTAAATAGATCGCACGGTCCTGATCGCGTACCCCTTCGGTGCTAAGTGGATCTATCGTGTTCGTCAGATCACGATCCTACGGCGCTGGTTTGCTTGACCAAACGCGAGCGGCGCCGACGGTGGCTAGCGGCAGCGCACGGCCAGGCGGTGGTGCTACGGCGGTTACAGGAAGCAAAGAGGGGAGGGAAAGTGCTCACCGAGGTCGCAAGGACGTGGTGATGCTCGAGGTACAGTCGGCTTGGCAAGGGGCGCTCAGGGTTGCGGTGGATTGCTCGCCGGAGTAGGGTCTGGCGACGGGTGGTTCTGTTCGCGGTCGAAGGCGACGCTGTCAATCACGAGGAGGCAAACAGAGGGTGTGGTCAGATGCAGGAGATCACGGATATGACGCGAGCGTGAAGGAGAATGCTTGGGGTGGTCTGGACTTACCAGGAAACTTCGTCGGAGAAGTTGCAGACGCGGCGGTGCTCGGAGGCTTGTCGTAGTCGACGCTCTGGGGCGCCCGCGATTGAACGAGAGGCACGAACAGATGCGCCAGGAGGTGGGGAATGTGTGTGCGTGGTCGATGAGGCAAGGGGCGGCGCTGAGTCGACGGAATGGTCACCGAACCTCGTCGGAGCAGAGGGTGGTTTCGAGCGAAATTTGTGTAGCCTGGTGGCGTGTTGGTTATGGCGACAGAGGGGAAAGGAGGAGAAGACGCAGACGCTTAATAGAGTGCAGTCACGGCGAGACTAAGGCGCGGCATTACTGCGAATTTACGCGCGGATTGAATGGCAGAGAACGGCAGCGAGGTTTGGGGAGAAGGAGTCGTGCGGGTGGAAACGATGACCGACCTGTGGGGCCTGGCTGTCAGCGAGGAATGAGAGGGAGAAGAGGGTCCACCGGTCAGCTTCTCTGTGGGTTCAAAATCGAGTGCGAATCGTTTTCTTTCGGGGTAAAGAAAGCTGGGCTGGTACTGGGCCTTGTGGGCTTTGTCGACTAGGCTGGTCCAGATTCTATTTTTTTCTGTCTGAAACCTTTTTCTTTTCTATTTCTAATTTCTGTTTTGAAATTCAAACAACCAAACAATACTCAAATCAATTCAAACAATCACCACACTAATCCACTTTGAATTTGGTTCTGTTCAGTAACATAAACCAAAATTGAAAACCAAATAAAATAATAATTTTATTTTAGAGTCCATTTATAATTTAAATAAAATGGACCTTAGTTATTAAAACAAATAGAATTTGTTTTATTTAAAATCTCCATTTGAAAACTAAATATTTTCAAAACCAAATCAGTAGGCTTTATTTGGGAATATAAAATGCTTGGAAAACTTATTTTATATAAATAAATAAGTTTTGATGTTTTGGAAATAGTAAAACCTTTATTAATAAAACTTGGATATTAAATCCTTATTACTCTATTTAAATAAACCTTTACTATTTTTATCAAAACAAAATGTTTTATTTCAAAGGCTTGGCCAAGGTTTAATTTGGCTCTATAAAATAATCCTTATTTATAAAACCACCTTTTCTTTTGAAAACCAAATCCTTTTATTTAAAAGATCCAAAATAGTAATTCCAAAATATTTTATTTTTCCTTTATTAAATGTTTATCTTTTTAAATCCCTTTAGGATTTTATTTGATCCAAATTGGTTTGAAGTTTCCAATTGGATTCAAAAAGTTTCTTCTCACCCTGAAAATCAAACAAAGTTTTATTTTATTCATTTATTTTTCACATTACAAGATTTGGAAAATCTTGGGATGTGACAGGCTACCACCCTTAAAATAAATCTCGTCCCGAGATTTGGGAAGGCTAGGGTTACAAGTAGGCTCAAAACAACTAGGGTACTACCACCCTTAAAAAGTTTCAAACTAAGATTACATATTGGCCTTCTTGGGATCCTGGGGAAAACTTCTCTAAGCAAACATATGCATTGTGTCCTTGATTTCCATACTTGACTCATGGGCCAAGGTTGAGTTTCTCCATAGGCTTCTTCAACTTGTTCTTCATCTTTTCTGGACAGTTGCTTGCATAATGTCCTGGGTTCTTGCAGTTGAAACAGTGGATGTCCTTGAGTTCTTTACGTGGCTCTTGCGAACAAGTTGCTACATAGTGACCTAGCTCTTTGCAGTTGTTGCACACCACTTGGCCAATCTCTTTATTCTTCTGGTTCTCTGGGCATTCACCGGAATAGTGTCCCATTTCCTTACATTTATAACATTGCACATGGCTTTTGTCTATCTTTTGCTTCTTGGGTTTCTTTGGTCCTTTGAATTGGGTTGTTTTGTTTGGAGGTATAAGTGGTCCTTTTCCTTTGTCATCAACCTTCTTGGTAGACTTGGATCCTTCTTGATGGTTTGCAATCATTTGTTGCACTCCACCTTGTTTCCTTTGTTCCACAATGGAATAGATGGGGCATTGGATAGGAACATGGTTATTTCCTTCACATAGATAGCAAGTAGCTTGAGAAGTGGGACATTGTCCAACATGATGTTTCTCTTCACAGTTGGGGCATTGATCTTTATGCTCCTTGGAAGTATGATCCTTGTCTCCACAAATAATGCAAGCTGGGGCTCCATCTAGAATAACATTTCTGTCATCCCTGTTGTCACTAACTCTTTTGGAATAGTTTTCTTCCATTTTGATCATTTGATCAGTCACTTTGAGCATCAGTTGGCCTTGAGTTTCCAAAAATCCTTGTAGTGTTGGATCTTCTCCACTAGTGTTGGCTATGAATTGAGCTGTCACTTGGTTCAGCTGGTGTTGAGTTGCAATGAGTTCTTTCATGCTGTCCTTTTGGTTAGTGTTGGTGTCATCAACCTTGATGTTGGAGTCTCTTGAAGAAGTCATCTGTTTGGGTTGAATGGAGATTAGAACAGGCAAGATATTTCTAAGGAATCAATTCTAATCACACACATCACAATTCACACAAGCAATGTGCAAACATTCACAAACAACTTTTCACTCAAACAACACAGTTCAAGCACATACTTAGACAACAAAATATTTTTATTACACCTCATAAGTTGGTGTGTTTGTCTTAACTAAATTATGGTGGTCCATCTATATGGTTCACTTGTGATCTTTCCATCATTCTTGGTTGATTCTACTTGCATGAGATCATGGTTTCCTTGAGAAAAAACTCTTGGTCACAAGACTTCAAATGATGTAGGTTCCTTCTAACTTTTGCATTCCCTCAGTCTCTAAATCTTGAGTAAGATGTCCTGGTTCCACTTGTAGTCCTTAGTGGTATCCATGTTGGAAGTCCTTGGTGAATATGCTGAAGATGTTGAAGTCATTAGAGTTGAAGAAGTTGAAGTCATTAGAGTTGAAGAAGTTGAAGAAGTCCTTTGCACATGGTGTAGTCTTTGGACATGGGTAGGTTTTTCCATCAAGTTGAAATAGAAGAGATGTAGATTTTAAACCAAAAAGGGTTGAGGAAAGAGTTTACAAGTGTTTTTGTAGATAAGTTTTTGGAACAAGTACAACTCCTATTTTCTAAGGGTTTTTGTCCAATCCAAGGTTTACAAATCCTACAGGCAACACAATGCTCTGATACCATCTGTAGAGGGAGTGTCCCAACCTTTAAACAATATAAGGTGGAGTCCCCTGTGTTTACAATGCTAGTCCCTGGATCAATAGCTAGCATCCACAGTTAAGATGTAATATCAAGAAACAAAGGTCATGATATAACTTTATAACCAGGAATAACATAATTTTATTACATCTTACATAGCTCATTTGGCTGTTACATTACATTGCAGCGGAATAACTATAAGCATGGGGTCCTTCATCTTCAAAGTGCCACAGGCAAATGTTGGTTGTAGACTTTGTAATCCTAATCAATCAATCTTCACTAAAATCAATCAAACCTGCAACATTACAAGTTACAGCCACAAGGGTCAATACATTTGAATTGTATTGGCAAGTTTCACTACTATGTATAATGTGAGTGGATCCTATTATTACATGCATTTTTGCCTAAGTAGGGTTTAAGGCTTATTTGCAGAAAGCAATAATTTATCCTATCTTTTCAAAAATGGTTTTGGTCCTTTTTCAAATCTCCTTTTCAAAATCCCTTGAACTCCTTGGTAACCCCAAGTGTTCAAGTCCTTGTCAAAAATCTCTTGAGCTCCTTGGTACCCCCAAGTGCATCAAGTTTTATCAAAAATCTCTTGAGTCCTTGGTACCCCCAAGTACTTCAAGTTTTCATCAAAACTCTCTTGAGCTCCTTGATACCCCCAAGTGCATCAAGTCTTTAAAAGTTTTCTTTTAGAAATTAGAATGTCGAGATTTCCCATAGCTTCAAACTTTAGTTGCTCAGTATTGTCCATAACCGGGGACACGGCTAAGTACTTAGATTTTATTATCTTCTGCAAAAGTAGTACACTTTACCCACATGTCACAATCCCATCCTTTTGCCACCAGTGGCCACTGGATTAGTGCTCACCAAGATGGAGTACTGGCAGATTGAGAATGTGATGAAGTCTTTCCAGAGGGTCCTCCCATGCACCATTGCTAGCTTGTCTTCAAGTACCCATGTAGGATTCCAGGTCCTCATGTGTAGGGGTCCCAATCTTAGATAAGATAGAGCCTCCTGTGTTTTACAATGCTAGTCCCTGGATCAATAGCTAGCATCCACAGTTAAGATGTAATATCAAGAAACAAAGGTCATAATATAACTTCATAACCAGGAATAACATAAGTTTATTACATCAAACATAGCTCATTAGGCTATTACATTACATTGCAGCGGAATAAATATAGTCATGGGTCCTTCATCTTCAAAGTGCCACAGGCAGATGTTGGTTGTAGACTTTGTAATCCTAATCAATCAATCTTCACTAAAAACAATCAATCCTGCAACACACAAGTTACAGCCACAAAGGGTCAATACATTTGAATTGTATTGGCAAGTGATACTATGATAGTATGGTGGAGTCTATCAACTATATGCATTTGGCTAAGTGGAGTTGAGGCTTGCATTGCTCAAATAGATTTTTTTCTTATCATTTTGAAAATACTAAGTTTTTGCTTGACAAAATCATTTTTCTCAATCAAAGATTTCAAGATCCTTGTACCAAGCCATCTCTCCATCAATGATTGAAGAATTCAAACAACCCTTGTTCAAACCACAAGATTTTAATTTTAGAAATTTGAATGATGAGATTCTTGATTGCTTCCATGTCTTGATGCTCAAATTGTCCTTTACCAGGGACATGGCTAAGTACTTAGGTTTTACACTCTGCAGAGGTGGTGCACTTTCCCCACAAGACTTGGTTTCCCAAGACAAGATCTTTCAGAAGCTTTCCCTTAGACCAAAATGGACGCGCTCCAACCTATCAAACACTACCACCCACTGTCCATATGGCTAAGTTCTTGCAACCTATATGATCATGGCAGAGCCCATATTGCCAAGTGGTTGCACTTGAAGCTTCTCAACATTTGACATCTCAAATCCCTTTGTTTCCTGGGTGGCATTCCACAAGTGAGATACACAATCCAAGCCCATGGCATTGTGAACCACTCAACCATTCTCCACCAAGCAAGCCCATTCCACCCAGGGGATTCATTAACTTAGTTGTTTTATTAAACAAAAACATAAGTCCTCAGACTTTAGAATATTTTTCCATAGTGTGAATATATTTTCCACCCATGTTTTCTATTAACTAGGCTAAGCTTGATAGTAGTAGGAATCTTTAACTTATGAAAATCCTACTAAGGATTCATCTACTAGGTTTTCCTATAGTAAGGTCTATACTTAGCAAAATCCATGCAAGTTTTACTTAGCAAAATTCACTAATGCATAGAGAAAGTAATGGGACAAAAGTATGAAGCATCACTTGCCTTTTTGGAAGGGAATGGGGGTTCACTCCTTGATATTGTTAGTCTCATACTTCACTACAAGTCAAACAAGCAAACACTAATTCAATTTACATTCCAAACCAATAATCACTCAAACAATTCCACACACACAAGACAATGGAGACCAATTCATGCATGGGAGCATGCACAAGATAGTTTTATTTTGCAAAGGGGTCTCTATGGGGTTTCTAAACTTTGTAAGATCCAAATTGATCATTTACCAAAGTGGTAAAGTCATTAGCAAGAGGGTTTTGTCCAAAAACTATTTTTAAATCCATTCATCATTTCATGTGGTGAAAAATGTTTTTATTAAGGCAAAACTCTTAAGTTGTTCATCAAATGAGTTGATAATTTGCAAAACTTGGTGTTTTTAGGTTAGTGGGTTTGGTCCAAAACATTTCCTTAAGTTTTCTTTTCATAAACATTTTTATAACAAAAACCATTCTTTTTATTTGGCTAGAAAATGACTAAGTCAAATAATCCAACCTAAATCTTTCCATAATCATTTTTAACACCAAGGGTTGGTTCCTAGGGACAGTAAGGTCACAACAATCCAATTTGCAAAGGTTTTAATTCAAAATTATTTTCAATAAATAAATTACATTTCTATTTGACTAGAAATGGTTTTAAATTAAAGAATCATTTCTTAATTTCTCCAAATACATTTTTGTGTCCACAAAGTGTTTCCTAGGGTCAGTAGGTTCAAATCAATCCAATTGCCAAAGATTTTAACCCTAAATTCAATTTAAAACAATTTTTACATTCATAATAAGCATACAAATGTTTCTGCAATTTCAAACAAGCTAACAGCTACTATTTGCTAAACTAAGGGCATGGTTGGCTAGGGTTTGTTCTCCTGAATTCATTGATATAAAATTTGTAAAATTTGGACGTGTTCTTTGAAAGTTACAAAGGTTTGAAAATTGAATCTAGAACAGATTCAAATCTGTGTTTAAATCAAAACATGGCCACGCGTCACGTCGTGATTGGCCGATACCGGTTCTCCTGGATCGCGTGCTGCTGTGCGTTAGATCTAAATAAATCGTGCGGCTCTGGAGACGTACCCTTTCGTGTTTAAGTTACTCTATCCTATCCACCGGATCAAGATCGGACGGCTCTCAGTGCCCCGACCAAGAACTGGCGGCGCTGGGCTCTGACGCGCGGCGGCGGCGGCTTGTCAGCGGTGTCGCCGGCGTTACAGGAAGCGAGAAGGAGGAAGAGGATGTTCACCGTGTTCGCAGACGCCTGGGGGAGCTCAAGGAGGCACTGGCTGGTGAAGGGGCGCACGAGGGCAAGAGGAATTCCTCGCCGGAGTTCGGTCTGGCGACGGCTGGCTCTGGTCGAGGTCGAAGACGAAGCTGTCGATCACCAGGAGGCAAGAAAAGGTCGTGATCAGATGCAGGAGACCACGGAGATGATGTGTGCGTGAACGGAAGGGGTCGGGGTGGTCTGGAATTACCGGAGGATCTCGACGGAGGCGAGACAGACGGCGGCGCTCAGAACTTTTGTCGAGTCCTGGGGCGCCCGCGGTTGAACGAAGTGTACCAGTAGATGCGTCAGAGAGTGTTGAGTGTGCTCGTGTGCTCGGGGAGGCACGGGGCGGTCAGGTTTGGACGGAATCGAAAATGGACCTCGTCGGAGACAGAGAGAGTGGCTGGCGAAATACGGCAGCCTGGGGGTGTGCTTGGGGCAGGAGGCAGAGGGGAAACGGTAGAGGAGGGGCGAGCGCTTTAAGGTCCGTGATCGCTGCGAGTTAAGGTGGCCGCGTTAAGGCGTATTGATGCCGCGAATTCAATTCTGCAACGGCGATGAGAGAGGAGGAACAGGTCATGGGGTGGGGAAGAAGAACAGGGGGAGTGGGGTCATCTTGTCAGCGAAAGAGGAGAAGGAGAAGTGGGTCCAGACTGTCTGTGACTGAGTGGGTAAGTTACTGGGTGAAAGAAAACGATTCGGGGTGGATAGGAGGTGGGCTGCGAGTGGGCTTAATGGGCTGTCTCAGTTGGGTCAGGTCCATTTCATATTTTTTTTCTTAATCTGAACCCTTTTCTTTTTCTGAATTTAATTTTCTGTTTTGAATTTTCAATCAAACAAACATGGTTCAAATCAATTCAAACAACACCCAAACTTTGTAATATTGAAATTAGTTCTGTTCAGTAACATGAACCAAAAACCAAGTTCATATTAATAATTTTAATAATAGGGGCTATTTATTATTTAATTAAATGGTTGTACCAATTATTAAATCATAGGTTTTTGATTTAATTCAAAGCTCCACTTGAGAACTAAGTAATTTTAAACCATTCAGTAGGTTGTATTTGAAATTAAGGAATATTTGGAAAGCTTGTTTTAAAATAAAATATCATTTTGTTATATAGGGTCCATTAATAATTAAATAAAATGGGCCTTAATTATTAAATCAAATAGAGTTTGATTTTATTAATAAAATCTTTATTTGAAACCTAATTATTTTCAAAACCAAATCAGTAGGTTTTATTTGGGAAATACTGAATACTTGGAAACTTGTTTTAAAACAAAATAACATTTTATTTTAGAGTCCATTATTAATTAAATAAAATAGACTTTCATTATTAAATCAACTAGGGTTTGTTTTATTGAGAATATTTATTTTAAAATCTAAAATAAAGCCAAAACACTTTAGTAGGTTTTATCTGAGAATATAAAATATTTGGAAAACTTATTTTAAATAATTTTAATAAGTTTTGATGTTTCAATTAAGTTGGTAAAACCTTTTATTAAATAAAGTTGGATATTAAATCCTTATTAATTTATTTAAATCAACTTTTGCTATTTAATTCAAAACAAAATGTTTTAAATCCAAAGCTTGGCCAAGGTTTTAATTGGGATTTATAAAATAATCTTTATCTATAAAATTTTTATTTCAATTGAAACCAAATCCTTTCATTTAAAGATCCAAAATAGTACTTCCAAAATATATTGTTTTCCTTTATTTAAAATGTTTATATTTTTAAATCTTTTAGGATTTTATTTAATTCAAATGGGTTTGAAGTTCCAATTGAATTCAAAAAGTTTCTTCTGGCTCTGAAAATCAAACAAAGTTTTATTTTATTAATTTATTTTCACATTACAAGATTTGGAAAATCTTGGGATGTGACAGGCTACCACCCTTAAAATAAATCTCGTCCCGAGATTTGGGAAGGCTAGGGTTACAAGCAAGTTCAAAACAACTAGGGTACTACCACCCTTAAAATTTTTCAAACAAAAATTACATATTGGCCTTCTTGGGATTCTGGGAAATATTTTCTGTAAGTAACAATTGCATGTGTCCTTGGTTTCTTTACTTGACTCATGGGCCAAGGTTGAGATCCTGCATAGACTTGTTTAACTTGTTCTCCATCTTTTCTGGACATTTGCTTGCATAGTGGCCTAGTTCCTTGCATTTGAAACACATCACTTGGCTGATATCTTTCTTTTCCTTTGGTATCATTGCCTTTTGTTTGTTTCCTTGGTTCTTCTTATTTTCTGGCAATTCATTGGCATAGTGTCCTATCTCTTTGCAAGTGTAACATTGTTCTTGGGTAATATCCTTCTTGCTAGGGTTGGGGCATTTCTTTTTCTTCTTGGGTCTCTCCAAAGCTAGGAGTTCTTCTAGTTCATGCTCTTCATAGGTGGGGGATCTTTCTCTCTTCTTGGGGTATTGATCTTCATGCTCCTTGGATGCATGATCCTTGTCTCTAAAAATATTGCTAGCTTGGGTTCCTCCTAAAATAACATCTTTGTCATCCTTCTTGTCATTAGTTCCTTGGGAAAAGTTTTCTCTCATGTTGATCATTTGAGTAACTAATCCTTGCAACAGTTGGGATTGAAGTTTCACAATCCTTTCTATGGCTGGGTCTAGTCCATTGTTGTTGGCTAAAAGCTGAGTTGTCTCTTGGCTCAACTGGTTTTGGGTTGCTATAAGTTCCCTCATGTTGTCTACTTGGTTGTTGTTGATGTCATCTACCTTGGAGTATTTTGGGGTAGTCATCTGTTTGGGTTGAAGGGAGATTAGAATAGACAAGATAATTCTAAGGAGATATTTCTAATCACACACACCACAATTCACACAAACAATGTGCATGCAATCACAAACCAAACATTCACAGACAACTTTTCACTCAAACAACAAAGTTCAGGCACATACTTAGGCAACAAAATATTTTTGTTACACCTCATAAGTTGGTGGTTTCTCTTAGCTAAAATATGGTGGTCCATCTATATGGTTCACTTGTGATCTTTCCATCATTCTTGGTTGCTTCTTCTTACATGAGATCATGGTTCCTTGAGAAAAACTCTTGGTTGCAATAACTTCTAGTGATGTAGGTTCCTTCTAATTTTTTGCATTCCCTCAGTCTCTAAATCTTGAGTAAGGTTTCCTTGTTTCACTTGTAGTCCTTGGTGATATCCATGTTGGAAGTCCTTGGTGAATATGCTGAAGATGTTGAAGTCATTAGAGTTGAAGATGTTGAAGTCATTAGAGTTGAAGAAGTTGAAGTCATCCTTTACACATGGTGTAGTCTTTGGCCATGGGTAGGTTTTTCCATCAAGTTGAAGTAGAGGAGAAGTAGAGTTGAAACCAAAATGTTTGATGAAAGAGTTTACAAGTGTTTTTGTAAATAAGTTTTGGATCAAAGTATAACTCCTATTTTTCTAAGGGTTTTTGTCCAATCCTAGGTTTACAAATCCTACAGGCAACACAATGCTCTGATACCATCTGTAGGGGTCCCAATCTTAGATAAGATAGAGCCTCCTGTGTTTTACAATGCTAGTCCCTGGATTAATAGCTAGCATCCACAGTTAAGATGTAATATCAAGAAACAAAGGTCATAATATAACTTTATAACCAGGAATAACATAAGTTTATTACATCAAACATAGCTCATTAGGCTATTACATTACATTGCAGCGGAATAAATATAGTCATGGGTCCTTCATCTTCAAAGTGCCACAGGCAGATGTTGGTTGTAGACTTTGTAATCCTAATCAATCAATCTTCACTAAAAACAATCAATCCTGCAACACACAAGTTACAGCCACAAAGGGTCAATACATTTGAATTGTATTGGCAAGTGATACTATGATAGTATGGTGGAGTCTATCAACTATATGCATTTGGCTAAGTGGAGTTGAGGCTTGCATTGCTCAAATAGATTTTTTTCTTATCATTTTGAAAATACTAAGTTTTTGCTTGACAAAATCATTTTTCTCAATCAAAGATTTCAAGATCCTTGTACCAAGCCATCTCTCCATCAATGATTGAAGAATTCAAACAACCCTTGTTCAAACCACAAGATTTTAATTTTAGAAATTTGAATGATGAGATTCTTGATTGCTTCCATGTCTTGATGCTCAAATTGTCCTTTACCAGGGACATGGCTAAGTACTTAGGTTTTACACTCTGCAGAGGTGGTGCACTTTCCCCACAAGACTTGGTTTCCCAAGACAAGATCTTTCAGAAGCTTTCCCTTAGACCAAAATGGACGCGCTCCAACCTATCAAACACTACCACCCACTGTCCATATGGCTAAGTTCTTGCAACCTATATGATCATGGCAGAGCCCATATTGCCAAGTGGTTGCACTTGAAGCTTCTCAACATTTGACATCTCAAATCCCTTTGTTTCCTGGGTGGCATTCCACAAGTGAGATACACAATCCAAGCCCATGGCATTGTGAACCACTCAACCATTCTCCACCAAGCAAGCCCATTCCACCCAGGGGATTCATTAACTTAGTTGTTTTATTAAACAAAAACATAAGTCCTCGGACTTTAGAATATTTTTCCATAGTGTGAATATATTTTCCACCCATGTTTTCTATTAGCTAGGCTAATCTTGATAGTAGTAGGAAACCTTAACTTATGAAAATCCTACTAAGGATTCATCTACTAGGTTTTCCTATAGTAAGGTCTATACTTAGCAAAATCCATGCAAGTTTTACTTAGCAAAATTCACTAATGCATAGAGAAAGTAATGGGACAAAAGTATGAAGCATCACTTGCCTTGTTGGAAGGGAATGGGGGTTCACTCCTTGATCTTGTTAGTCTCATACTTCACTACAAGTCAAACAAGCAAACACTAATTCAATTTACATTCCAAACCAATAATCACTCAAACAATTCCACACACACAAGACAATGGAGACCAATTCATGCATGGGAGCATGCACAAGATAGTTTTATTTTTAAAAGGGGTCTCTATGGGGTTTCTAAACTTTGTAAGATCCAAATTGATCATTTACCAAAGTGGTAAAGTCATTAGCAAGAGGGTTTTGTCCAAAAACTATTTTTAAATCCATTCATCATTTCATGTGGTGAAAAATGTTTTTATTAAGGCAAAACTCTTAAGTTGTTCATCAAATGAGTTGATAATTTGCAAAACTTGGTGTTTTTAGGTTAGTGGGTTTGGTCCAAAACATTTCCTTAAGTTTTCTTTTCATAAACATTTTTATAACAAAAACCATTCTTTTTATTTGGCTAGAAAATGACTAAGTCAAATAATCCAACCTAAATCTTTCCATAATCATTTTTAACACCAAGGGTTGGTTCCTAGGGACAGTAAGGTCACAACAATCCAATTTGCAAAGGTTTTAATTCAAAATTATTTTCAATAAATAAATTACATTTCTATTTGACTAGAAATGGTTTTAAATTAAAGAATCATTTCTTAATTTCTCCAAATACATTTTTGTGTCCACAAAGTGTTTCCTAGGGTCAGTAGGTTCAAATCAATCCAATTGCCAAAGATTTTAACCCTAAATTCAATTTAAAACAATTTTTACATTCATAATAAGCATACAAATGTTTCTGCAATTTCAAACAAGCTAACAGCTACTATTTGCTAAACTAAGGGCATGGTTGGCTAGGGTTTGTTCTCCTTAATTCATTGATATAAAATTTGTAAAATTTGGACGTGTTCTTTGAAAGTTACAAAGGTTTGAAAATTGAATCTAGAACAGATTCAAATCTGTGTTTAAATCAAAACATCGCCACGCGTCACGTCGTGATTGGCCGATACCGGTTCTCCTGGATCGCGTGCTGCTGTGCGTTAGATCTAAATAAATCGTGCGGCTCTGGAGACGTACCCTTTCGTGTTTAAGTTACTCTATCCTATCCACCGGATCAAGATCGGACGGCTCTCAGTGCCCCGACCAAGAACTGGCGGCGCTGGGCTCTGACGCGCGGCGGCGGCGGCTTGTCAGCGGTGTCGCCGGCGTTACAGGAAGCGAGAAGGAGGAAGAGGATGTTCACCGTGTTCGCAGACGCCTGGGGGAGCTCAAGGAGGCACTGGCTGGTGAAGGGGCGCACGAGGGCAAGAGGAATTCCTCGCCGGAGTTCGGTCTGGCGACGGCTGGCTCTGGTCGAGGTCGAAGACGAAGCTGTCGATCACCAGGAGGCAAGAAAAGGTCGTGATCAGATGCAGGAGACCATGGAGATGACGTGTGCGTGAACGGAAGGGGTCGGGGTGGTCTGGAATTACCGGAGGAGCTCGACGGAGGCGAGACAGACGGCGGCGCTCAGAACTTTTGTCGAAGACGGCTTCCTGGGGCGCCTGTGGTTGAACGAAGTGTACCAGGAGATGCGTCAGAGAGTCTTGAGTGTGCTAGTGTGCTCGGGGAGGCACGGGGCGGTCAGGTTTGGACGGAATCGAAAATGGACCTCGTCGGAGACAGAGAGAGTGGCTGGCGAAATACGGCAGCCTGGGGGCGTGCTTGGGGCAGGAGGCAGAGGGGAAACGGTAGAGGAGGGGCGAGTGCTTTAAGGTGCCGCGTTAAGGCGTATTGATGCCGCGAATTCAAGTCTGCAACGGCGATGAGAGAGGAGGAACAGGTCATGGGGTGGGGAAGAAGAACAGGGGGAGTGGGGTCATCTTGTCAGCGAAAGAGGAGAAGGAGAAGTGGGTCCAGACTGTCTGTGACTGAGTGGGTAAGTTACTGGGTGAAAGAAAACGATTCGGGGTGGAGAGGAGGTGGGCTGCGAGTGGGCTTAATGGGCTGTCTCAGTTGGGTCAGGTCCATTTCATATTTTTTTTCTTAATCTGAACCCTTTTCTTTTTCTGAATTTAATTTTCTGTTTTGAATTTTCAATCAGACAAACATGGTTCAAATCAATTCAAACAACACCCAAACTTTGTAATATTGAAATTAGTTCTGTTCAGTAACATGAACCAAAAACCAAGTTCATATTAATAATTTTAATAATAATAGGGGCTATTTATTATTTAATTAAATGGTTGTACCAATTATTAAATCATAGGTTTTTGATTTAATTCAAAGCTCCACTTGAGAACTAAGTAATTTTAAACCATTCAGTAGGTTGTATTTGAAATTAAGGAATATTTGGAAAGCTTGTTTTAAAATAAAATATCATTTTGTTATATAGGGTCCATTAATAATTAAATAAAATGGGCCTTAATTATTAAATCAAATAGAGTTTGATTTTATTAATAAAATGTTTATTTGAAACCTAATTATTTTCAAAACCAAATCAGTAGGTTTTATTTGGGAAATATTGAATACTTGGAAACTTGTTTTAAAACAAAATAACATTTTATTTTAGAGTCCATTATTAATTAAATAAAATAGACTTTCATTATTAAATCAACTAGGGTTTGTTTTATTGAGAATATTTATTTTAAAATCTAAAATAAAGCCAAAACACTTTAGTAGGTTTTATCTGAGAATATAAAATATTTGGAAAACTTATATTAAATAATTTTAATAAGTTTTGATGTTTCAATTAAGTTGGTAAAACCTTTTATTAAATAAAGTTGGATATTAAATCCTTATTAATTTATTTAAATCAACTTTTGCTATTTAATTCAAAACAAAATGTTTTAAATCCAAAGCTTGGCCAAGGTTTTAATTGGGCTTTATAAAATAATCTTTATCTATAAAATTTTTATTTCAATTGAAACCAAATCCTTTCATTTAAAGATCCAAAATAGTACTTCCAAAATATATTGTTTTCCTTTATTTAAAATGTTTATATTTTTAAATCTTTTAGGATTTTATTTAATTCAAATGGGTTTGAAGTTCCAATTGAATTCAAAAAGTTTCTTCTGGCTCTGAAAATCAAACAAAGTTTTATTTTATTAATTTATTTTCACATTACAAGATTTGGAAAATCTTGGGATGTGACATCATGTCCAGTAGCCTGAAGACAATGCATGGGTTTTCCCAATGTAGTTGACTAAGCCAGAGCCATAATAGCATGTGGTTGCACACGAAAGCCACAATTGGAGAAACATGTTCAATCTCTAAGTTTCCTGGGTGGTTTCCTTTGGAGCACAACACAAAGAGATTGCCATAGACATGGTTCCTTTTGTTGCCACCTTCTCCAAAACTTAAAGTATCCTTGGCCACCCAGGTGGTTCATTGAGTCCTTGTTTTATTATATAAAATCACAAGTCCTTTTCTCAACTTCATAAAAATCTCAACATGTGTCTCTTTTTAAAATATAACATGGCTAAGCATGTAACAACTACATTGTTTTCACTAAGTAATGTATATGGAATCCTATTAGGATTTAGCATAGCATAAGTATATAAATTCTTTTCATGCATGTTTTCAAAAATCCACTAAGTATAATGAAAATAGTAGGACTTTGAATGATAGTGTCACTTGCCTTTCTTTTGGTAGGGAATGTTGGTTCACTCCTTGATCTTGCTAGTCTCACACTTTTCTAACTTCACTACAATCAATCAAGCAAACACAATATCAACTAGCATTCCAAACCAATAATCAATCAACATTTCATACACATAAAACAATGGGATCTAAGTCATGCATGTAAGCATGCAAGAGATGGTTATATTTCTAAAGGATGGTCTCCACTAGGCTTCTAAACTTTGTAAGTTCCAAAGTGGTCATTTTCCAAAGTGGCAAAGTCATTTGCAAAAGTGTTTTGTCCATAAACCATTTTTAAATCCAATCATCATTTTATGTGGTGGAAAATATTTTTATCAAAGCAACAATCTTTAAGTGGTTCACCAAATAAGTTGTTGTTTCTCAAAGATTGGTGTTTAGGGTCAGTAGGTTTGGTCCAAAACATTTTCCCAAAGTTTTTACTCCAAAACATTTTCATAAGAAAACCAATATTTTTATTTGGCCAGAAATGGGCTAAATCAATTAATCCATCCTAGACTTCACCAAATCCATTTTCAAATCCATGGGTTGGTTCCTAGGGTCAGTAGGTTCACAACAAACCAATTTGCCAAGGTTTCAAAACTCAAAAACATTTTTGAATCATTTTTCTAATCTAAACAAGAATTCAAATGTTTCTGCAAAAACAAACCATCTAACAGATACTATTTGCTAAACAAAAGGCATGGTTGGCTAGGGTTTGTTCCACTGATTCCAACTATATAAAGTTTGTAATTTTTGGACGTGTGGATCAAAAGTTACAAGAGTTTCTATTTGCAATTCAAATCTATTTTCAAATCTGTTTTAAACCAAAAACTGGCCACGCGTCGCAACGCTACTGGCTGGTACCGGTTTGGGTGGATCGCGTGCTGCAGCGCGTTGGATCTAAATAGATCGCACGGTCCTGATCGCGTACCCCTTCGGTGCTAAGTGGATCTGTAACATCCCAAAAATATCAAACTTGGATCAACAAAACACTAATCCTAAAGTTTAGGGTTAACAAAAACTTTTCTAAATCAATTCATGAAAGCATGTATATGTGTATGCATGAATTTTGAAATTCCTTAAAACCACCTTGTTTGTGTGATCCATTGCTTGTAAAATGTTTCTTAGGTGAAAAGAACATCATCTAAAACATTCCCCACACTTTTCCTAAAGAAAAATAAGTCAAAACCAATATATTAAGTGAATGGTCATTTTGACCAATTTAACTCCCATGCCTACTTTGGCTGTCCCAAACTTTCAAAACCTAACAGAAACTTTTCTGGATCTTTGCACCCCTTGAATGTACTCATAACAAAGTATCAAGGCCCACCTTGTGATCATCCAGAAACTTTCAAATGCATAGTTTAAATGACAACTCAAAATTGAATCTTCTTCATATGGGAAGATCCCACTTTTTCAAAACCCACTTAAACAAGCTCAATTTTCAAAACCCAAGCATCTGCAGACTCACCAGAACCAATCTAGCAAACCCACCAAAAATCATTTCAAAATTCAAAACTTGATTTCATGCGGCCATTTCATCAAACAGGTTGCAGACACAAATCAAACAAAACACAAAACACTATAGTGTGCAGTGTTTTGAGCCTAACTTGTTCCCTAGTTAGCTCTCACACAATCCAGTAGATCATATAGAAAGGTTAGACCAACACTAGCACCCTGTGAGCTTGCCATTCCCATTAATGGTGAACAGCCGAGCACCCCCATGTCACCCCAGTGTGGACAGCAAGCTAGGAGCAGCAGCAAGCCTACTCAGCATGTCTGGGAGGCAGCCCACCGTCCATCGCCACTGCCTGTCCCAGCCGCGAGCGTTGCCAAGCCCTGGACCACGCGCACAAGACACGCCCAGACCATGCCGAGCGTGCACCAGAGCGCCACCCTCGACCACCACCCACAGACCGCGCGCCGCCCTCACCGCGCGCACACACAATCACCACCGACCCAGGAGACCGCCAGACATCCCCGTTTAACGCCCCGCGCCATACAGCCACCGCCCGCCGTCGAGAACGCCGCCTCTGCCGCGCAGAGCACCGCCCGTTCCAGACCAAACCACACCGCCCCATCCCTCGCGACCATACCGTTGAGCATCGCCAGGAGACACAACACCGTCCCCTACCCTTTCCCATGCCATTAGCTTCCTGTAACGTCGCCTCCGACGAGCTCACCTTGCGCCCCGACGGTCCCCTCGCTCGACTATAAATAGAGGCCACCCCCGCACGATTTCTTCACACCATCTCACTCCCCTCTCCTCACTGATCGTGCCACACCATTCTCAGAGCAAGGCGAGCACCACCCCGCCGGAATTTCACTGGAGCCTGCCGCTGCCGGAGAAGAAAGGAGCCAGCGATTGGAGCCGCCCCAGGAGAAGCCACCAGTACCAGGAGGTTCGCCGTCGTCGACTTCGTCGTTCGCCCGCCTCGCCGACCCTCGCCCGTACTCCGGTGAGCCCCCAGCACCCCTCACTGGCCGCGCTAGGTTTCGTTCTCGCCGGAGCTGTCTCGCGTCGACGATGACCCTCAGCCGTTAGATTAGAACCATATCGAACGAACCACGTTGCCCCATACCGCTTCGCCCAGCCCCGTGTCACTGACGAGTGGGGACACCCACTTAAGCAGCCCGCGGGAGCACTCCGCTTAGCAGGCCGGCCCGTTAGATTTTCCGCGCAGCCCAACAATTCAAATTAAATCTTTTCTTTTTAGTTTCAAACACATTTCAGTACCCAACTTCAAAAATCAACCCAGATCGATTTAGTGCACCAAATTAGATGAAACCAATTTTGTTGGAAAGGTCTGTGAATGCTTAATCCAAGCCCGTTGGATTCAAGTCATTTGGATCTGTAGATCACCCTTAGCAAAAATGACAAGACAGAAGCTTTTCTGCATTAAAACATTTTTCAAATTTAAACCACAATAGCTTTTGAGTTGATTCCAACTCTCAAAAATCACTTTCAACCATACCTTTCAGAATATATAAAAATATATATAGGTTACTTGCAAAAATAATGTTCAAGGAATAAAGGAATGCTTCATAAGAATTTCTAGCCACTTTAATTAATCAAAATAAAAGGGTAAAACCTTGTTAAATTGTGACACCACTTTAAATCACATTCCCATGGACTACAACATGTGGTGATGACATGTGTCAACATGATCCCATGTTTGGTTTGGAGAATATTAAATCTTAAGTAGTTTTTCCATGAGTAGAAATTACTTTTCTAAAATAAGAAGACTTAAACCAATCCTTAACCTTGTAATGTTAGAGATGATGCTAGATCATCTATAGGACCCTTGTGTGTGATGATTGCAAGTAGTTAAGTCTTGTTTGGTGATTGTGTACCTCGTATTTATTCATAGACGCTAGTACCGACCAAGGCTACGAGGAAGAAGGAGGATACTACGAAGAGGAAGCCGAGGAGAACTTCAACCACTGCTCTGCACAAGGCAAGCTAAAACTTGCAAGGCACTCTACCTATGCAAGCTTATACTGATATTGATGCAAGCTTTACTAACCAAGTTGACCAATGCAAGCTAACACTTGCAAGATACTATAACACCCTATTGTTGCCACCACCCATACTTGTGATATGATTACTATATGCCCTAAGCGTATGTAACCATACCCACCTGCTAAACCAATCCTAGTTTTATGGCAAGCTTTTTACTTTATTTCTTTATCAAAGTTTACTTAGAGGCTACCCAAGAATTTTAGTAGATACTAGACAGTTGTGCTGAAGGTTGCATAAAGAACATTAAAATTTGGACTAAGCTAGAAACCTTGATATCATCTTAGGATATAAGGTTGAACTTAGTTGCAACTCCACTAGTTACCACCCCTCTATTAGTACTACCCCACCTGTAGATGCTAGTGCTAAGCATAAAACTTGATCAACTTTAGATGGGATTACTTGATGGAAAATGGTTATGAAAACCTTGGAATGATGGATCATTCTATTGAAATGTTTTGGACATGTGTTTCCAAACACTTGATGATTTTGGTGATGAAAATGTTGAGGCATGAGCCTTAGCCCTTTTTAAAACTGATGGTTGTCTGGATGCGATACCATTCCAATTTTATCGTACAACCACAATACCCGAATATTGGGTAGGGCTTGACTGGAAACTTATATACCTTAGTATTAGTTCCCTCACGGCCAAGGTCTGAGCTGAGGCTACCTTGTGAAGATTGTCCACCTGTGCAGTACCCAAGATGACAGTGGTCATGGTTGGGAGGCCAAACTCACAGGAGAGGTGCTTATACTAGGGAGTGTAATTGGAAGGTTAGGATTGATTATCCGCATACTGAGTATGGTGAATTCAGGATTTGTTCCTGACGGATGTATCGAATGTTGTGGTGAAAGTGTACAATCTCTGCAGAGTGTCAAACTATTCGAATAGCCGCGTCCGCGGTTATGGACAGTTGGAGTGGCCATACTGTTCCCCCGTCAGACTTTTCAAAATGACTTGTGAACGACCTGAGACTTTGACCTGACCACAACAGAGTTGTGACTGGAAATACAAGATCCCACTTAGGAGTTATAAAATTGTGACCAGCTTTGGAACTTAGTAGTATAAATCTGGCTTTTGCAAAACAACCCTAGAGCCTAGTGTCCTATTATCCAAAAACCCCCTTTCTTGTTAGTATTAGTTTGCGAGTACTTAAAGAGTACTCATGGCTTTGTCCCTGGCTATTCCCATGGCCAGACTATGAAGAGGAGTACCTGGAAGATGGACCCCAGGACGGTTACGACAACTAGGATCATCTCCCATCGTCAGCATTGCATGTGACCCCGAAGATGAAGCCTCCCCTACGCTATCGTTACTATTCCGTATTCCGCTGCTTGATGTTGTATTAAGGACTGGATCATGAGATCCCTATTTGTGTAAGAACTTATGTATCATTGTAATGGATGAAGTACTATGGTATCCAATTCTGTTATGTCTCGCAAAAATGGTAATACTGGGATTGCGATGTATGGCATAACAGGCATCTAGGATTGAAAAATCCGGGTGTTGACAAGTTGGTATCAGAGCCATCCTGACCATAGGAGACCCTAGTTAGATTGGACGCTGAACCAAAAACTTAGTTTCAACACTCAAAAACAGAACTATTTACGAAAACTTATTCTCATTCTTACCTCTTAAATTCTTTAATAAACTTCATGTATCTCAAAAACTCTTGCAAAATATATAAAATTTTGACACACTTGATCACTTTGCTAAACTACTCATCCTCTATTTTTATAGATCGACGTGAAGTACAACAAGTTTTACCAACTCGGAAATGGAGGAGACCTTATCTTTGAGAGGGATCTGGATCAGCTCTCGGAACTTTTGGAGCGCCCGCATCCCGAGTTCTTCGGAGCTCAGCTCAATGATCAAGGGGGAGAAGATCTACAGTGGCTAATAGTTGCAAGCCTCCGAGGAAAGATTGAACCTCCCACTTCGGAGGGAATTCAGTTTACCTTGAGGGAAAACAACTGGCTCGATGGACTTGCCAGAGCAATGCAGGAAGCTCTTTCCCGTTTGTGTGGGAAGAGCATCAATCAGATCAAAGGTACTCGCTTTGAGTTTTGCCCAAGACGTGATGCAAAGGGTCAACCACTGGAAGCCCCATACCACCCCGAGCTGAAGACTCAATTGGACCACCTTAGCTTCATGATGTATGATCGTCAGCAGGAACTGGACAACTGCCGTGACTATTGCAACCACAAGTCTGCCATCATCAAGACAAAGGATCAGACCATCGCCATGCTAGCAAAGGATCGCAAGTCTCGCCGCCGTCAGCTCGACAAGAAGGAGCGCATTATTGCCCGTCTTCGCCATCGTATCTCAGCTCTGGAAGAGACCATCCATGAGAGAGACATGCAGTTGGAGGAAAGGGAGAATGCCGGAGAAGATCTTCGTGGAGACCCTTACTCCTATCTCAGCGATGACGATGATTTTCTGGAGGATCAGGCCATGGACTTCTTCACCGATGAGGATGATTTCACCTTCATCGATGATGCGGAAGATGATGAAGCCACAGACTCCGAGCAGTAGTAGCACTGAGCACTAGCGTAGTGAGTAGTAGTCGGTCCCATTGTATCGTAGTCCCCAGAATGGTTCTTAAAACCATCTGTTTTGCTTTGTTGTGGTGTGTGTTGTACTGTGTGCTATGAATGAATGAATGAAAAAGCAAGTTGCTAGAAAACTGGAGTCAAACTCTAAAAACTTTTCAAAGACCCAAAACCTTATAAATTTCCCTCTTTTCTCATGATCTATATCAATCTTCAGATGCCACGTGGAGGAAGTGGTTCAGCCCCGGACCCAATGTTGCAGATCCTGCAAATGTTGACTTCTGACCGCGAAGCTGAACGAGCGGAACGGCAAGCCAACCTAGCCACTCTGCAACAGATAGCCCAGCTAGCCCACAACAACCAAGGTCATGGAAATCAGGACAACCACGGATCTAAGCTCAAGAATTTCCAGAATACCAACCCACCCGTTTTCACCAAGTCAGAAGAACCCCTAGACGCTGATGATTGGCTGCAAACCATGGAGAATAACTTAGAAGTAGCCGGAGTAGAAGCCAACGAGAAAGTCTTGTTCGCCACTCATTATCTAGCCGGAGATGCCAGAGCATGGTGGAACAGTGTTCGTGCAATGACCGGAGGCCAAATGATGACCTGGGAGGAATTCAAGGTCAAGTTTAGCAGAACCCATGTGCCGCCAGGTTTGATCAAGAGAATGAGAGACGAGTTCAGAGCATTGAAGCAAGGAAGGATGACTGTAGTGGAGTACCGTGACAAAGTTTTGTAATTAGCTAGGTACGCCCCAGATGAGATCGACACCAAAGCCAAGAAGAAAGAAAGATTCCTGAATGGTCTGCATGACGAGATGCAGACAGTATTAGTCAATATTCCCTTTGCTGATATTGAAGCCCTTGTCGACTCCGCTATCCAGATGGAAGGAAAGATCAATCAGGCCAATGAGAACCGCAAGCGTCGCATGATGCATCAACCAGGAACCCATCAGACCCCAAAGTATCGCCCCAACCCATCTCCAGGATTTGCCCCAAGAACCAACAGACCCCCTATGACCCGTCCGAACTATCCCAACCGTGGAAACCCTAGACCCGGAGGAAATCACAACAACCCCGGCAATCCTAGCACTTTCACCCGTGCCCCACCCAAGTTCAACGCCAACCATGCTACCGCCAACCCCAATACTTCCCCGAGGACTGGAAGCAATGTTGTGCCTGTCGCAGACAAGGACAAGTCCCAAGTGACCTGTTATGACTGTGGAAATAAAGGCCACTATTCCAACGAGTACCCCAATAAGAAGAATGCTACAGCCCCTAATACCAATGTCCCAGCCCAGCAGCAGCGTCGTGTCCAGCCAGGGAGAAGATTTGCCCCCGGAAATTCACTCAACCGCAATGGCCGCCTTTTTCTCATGCATGCTGAAGAAGCTTAGGAAGCGCCAGACGTCGTGCTGGGTATGTTTTCTGTTAATTCAGTACTCGCAAGAGTGTTGTTTGATTCTGGTGCATCGCATTCATTTGTCACCGAAGAATTTGCATGCACTAGTAAAATCCAACCAACCAAACTAAAGCATGTGATGATTGTCCAAATTCCCGGATCGACCACCAAGGCTAGGCAAATTTGGAAAGCCGTCCCTATCCGAATCCATGGCATAGATTTTTATGCTAATCTAATAGTACTCGGAACTAAAGGTTTGGAAGTAGTACTAGGAATGGATTGGATGTCTAAACATAAAGGAATGATTGACTGTGCCAAGAAAGCCATTACCATGACTAGTACCGCCGGAATATTAGTCGAGCATATAGCGGAAACCTTACCTCGCCAATTCAAGTGTAACAAGAGTCTAGCCCAACCTACCATCGACCAAGTTCGGGTAGTCTGTGAATACCCCGATGTATTTCCAGATGTTTTGCCCGGTATGCCCCCAGATAGGGATATCGAGTTTATCATCGAACTAATCCCCGAAACAGGACCTATAGCCCAGAGACCCTATAGTATGAACCCGTCAGAACTAGAAGAACTGAAGAAGCAACTGGATTCCATGTTAGAAATCAGATTGATTCAACCAAGTGCGTCCCCATGGAGGTCACCTGTCTTGTTTGTGGACAAGAAGGATGGAGGTAACCGTTTGTGTACGGATTATCGAAAGTTGAATGATGTCACCATCAAGAACAAGTACCCCTTGCCCAAGATAGAGGATTTGTTTGATCAGTTGACCGGTGCCCAGGTGTTTTCTAAGATTGATCTTAGAACTGGTTATCATCAACTCAAAATTCGTGCAGAGGATATTCCAAAGACTGCCTTTACCACCCGATATGGGTTGTATGAGTATACAGTCATGTCTTTTGGATTAACCAATGCCCCCGCTTATTTCATGAACCTCATGAATAAGATTTTTATGGACTTCCTGGATAAGTTTGTCGTTGTTTTCATCGATGACATTCTGATTTATTCCAAATCGGAAGAAGAACATGAGCTACACCTAAGGACCATTCTTGGAACCCTTAGAGAGCATCAGCTGTATGCAAAATTTAGCAAATGTGAATTCTGGTTACAGGAAGTGGGATTCCTCGGTCACATTGTATCAGCCGGAGGAATTGCCGTTGACCCTGCCAAAGTGAAAGATGTAGGAGATTGGCAAGCCCCAACCACTCAAACCCAAGTTCGTGCTTTTCTCGGATTGGCGGGATATTACCGCAAATTCGTAGAAGGATTCTCTAGTATCGCCGACCCATGACCCAATTGCTGAAGAAGGACAAGAAGTTTGAATGGACAGACAAGTGTGAAGCGAGTTTCCAAGAACTCAAAAAGAGATTGATTTCCTCCCCAATCTTGATCATGCCGGATATCACGAAGCCCTTCGATGTGTATTGTGACGCATCCAAGATTGGTCTCGGATGTGTGCTAATGCAAGAAGGCCAAGTTATATCCTATCTATCGCGACAATTGAAGCAGCATGAACAAAATTATCCAACCCATGACCTCGAACTCGCAGCCGTAGTTCTAGCCCTGAAGACATGGAGACATTACCTTATGGGAAACCGTTGTGAGATTTATTCGGATCACAAGAGCCTAAAGTATATATTCACTCAGAAGGAGCTGAATATGAGGCAGAGAAGATGGATTGAGCTAATCAAGGATTACGACCTGGACATTCATTATCACCCTGGAAAAGCCAACGTAGTAGCCGATGCCCTTAGCAGATTGCCGTGCCGCTTGAACTCCATGATTTTGAAGGAGCAACCAAGTTTGCACAAAGAGATGGAAGATTTCCGAATAGAATTAGTAAGTGAAGGATTTTTGGCTAGCATAGAACTTCAGCCCACTTTGATCAGTCAGGTTAAAGAGGCGCAGAAAGGAAATGCTAGTATCGACGGAATTAAACGTCGTATCGATACAGGCAAAGTACCCGGATTCAACGAGGACGAAGAAGGAGTTTTGTGGTACGAAGGATGCCTTTGTGTACCAGCAGATTCTGAGTTAAAAGAAGTTATCTTGAAGGAGGCTCATGATACTCTTTATTCTATCCATCCAGGAGGAACTAAGATGTATCAAGATTTGAAAGAGCAATTTTGGTGGCATAAGATGAAGAGAGAAATCGGAAGCTATATCGCCAAGTGTGATATATGTCAGCGAGTCAAGGCAGGACATCAAAGACCCGCTGGATTGTTGCAACCTTTGCAAATTCCGGAATGGAAATGGGATTCTGTAGGAATGGACTTTATCACTGGACTACCTACTTCTAGTAGGGGAAATGACTCTATTTGGGTCATAGTGGACAGATTGTCCAAAGTCGCCCATTTCTTGCCCGTTAAAACCACCTATCAGAGTTCGAAGCTAGCAGAGTTGTACATCGCTAGGATCGTTAGTTTGCACGGAGCCCCCAAGAATATCGTATCGGATCGAGGAACTCAGTTTACCTCGAGATTCTGGAAGAAGGTCCAGGAAGGTTTAGGAACCCGCCTAGATTTCAGTACCACGTATCACCCTCAGACCGATGGACAAACGGAGCGAGTAAACCAAATACTCGAAGATATGCTTAGAGCGTGTGTGCTAGAATATGGATCCAAGTGGGAAGACTGTCTGCCGTTTGCAGAATTTTCCTACAACAATAGTTACCAAGCCAGTTTGCAAATGGCCCCATTTGAATTCATGTACGGAAGGAAGTGCCGCACCCCTTTGAACTGGTCGGAAGTAGGAGAGAGTCAAATTTTCGGACCCGACATCCTACGAGAAGCAGAAAAGAAGGTTCACAAGATTCGAGAGCATCTCAAGACAGCCCAATCCCGACAAAAGAGTTACGCCGACAAGAGACATCGAGACCTCGCCTTTAACATTGGAGACTTTGTTTACCTGAAAGTGTCGCCATTGAAGGGAATGCAGCGTTTCCAACTCAAAGGAAAGTTAGCCCCCAGATATATCGGACCTTTCAAAATTTTGAACCGTCGAGGAGAAGTATCGTATCAACTCGAGCTACCCGAAGAGATGTCAGCAGTGCACAATGTGTTCCATATCTCGTTACTTCGCAAATGTCTCGAAGTCCCCGAGAAGACCGAAGTGTTCAAGAATATCGATCATAGGACCATAGAGATCAATGACGACCTGACCTGTCCCGAAGTACCCATCCGTATATTGGAGGAAGCTTTTCGAACGACCAGAACCCGAAGCATCAAGTTTCTCAAGATTCAGTGGAGCAACCACACAGAAGAAGAAGCTACCTGGGAACGCGAAGATCACATCAGGACGGAGTTTCCAGATCTCTTCAAATCCTAGGTAATCTTTTCGTCCTTTTTCAAATCTCGGGACGAGATTTTGTTTAAGGGGGGAAGGTTTGTAACATCCCAAAATTATCAAACTTAGATCAACAAAACACTAATCCTAAAGTTTAGGGTTAACAAAAACTTTTCTAAATCAATTCATGAAAGCATGTATATGTGTATGCATGAATTTTGAAATTCCTTAAAACCACCTTGTTTGTGTGATCCATTGCTTGTAAAATGTTTCTTAGGTGAAAAGAACATCATCTAAAACATTCCCCACACTTTTCCTAAAGAAAAATAAGTCAAAACCAATATATTAAGTGAATGGTCATTTTGACCAATTTAACTCCCATGCCTACTTTGGCTGTCCCAAACTTTCAAAACCTAACAGAAACTTTTCTGGATCTTTGCACCCCTTGAATGTACTCATAACAAAGTATCAAGGCCCACCTTGTGATCATCCAGAAACTTTCAAATGCATAGTTTAAATGACAACTCAAAATTGAATCTTCTTCATATGGGAAGATCCCACTTTTTCAAAACCCACTTAAACAAGCTCAATTTTCAAAACCCAAGCATCTGCAGACTCACCAGAACCAATCTAGCAAACCCACCAAAAATCATTTCAAAATTCAAAACTTGATTTCATGCGGCCATTTCATCAAACAGGTTGCAGACACAAATCAAACAAAACACAAAACACTATAGTGTGCAGTGTTTTGAGCCTAACTTGTTCCCTAGTTAGCTCTCACACAATCCAGTAGATCATATAGAAAGGTTAGACCAACACTAGCACCCTGTGAGCTTGCCATTCCCATTAATGGTGAACAGCCGAGCACCCCCATGTCACCCCAGTGTGGACAGCAAGCTAGGAGCAGCAGCAAGCCTACTCAGCATGTCTGGGAGGCAGCCCACCGTCCATCGCCACTGCCTGTCCCAGCCGCGAGCGTTGCCAAGCCCTGGACCACGCGCACAAGACACGCCCAGACCATGCCGAGCGTGCACCAGAGCGCCACCCTCGACCACCACCCACAGACCGCGCGCCGCCCTCACCGCGCGCACACACAATCACCACCGACCCAGGAGACCGCCAGACATCCCCGTTTAACGCCCGGCGCCATACAGCCACCGCCCGCCGTCGAGAACGCCGCCTCTGCCGCGCAGAGCACCGCCCGTTCCAGACCAAACCACACCGCCCCATCCCTCGCGACCATACCGTTGAGCATCGCCAGGAGACACAACACCGTCCCCTACCCTTTCCCATGCCATTAGCTTCCTGTAACGTCGCCTCCGACGAGCTCACCTTGCGCCCCGACGGTCCCCTCGCTCGACTATAAATAGAGGCCACCCCCGCACGATTTCTTCACACCATCTCACTCCCCTCTCCTCACTGATCGTGCCACACCATTCTCAGAGCAAGGCGAGCACCACCCCGCCGGAATTTCACTGGAGCCTGCCGCTGCCGGAGAAGAAAGGAGCCAGTGATTGGAGCCGCCCCAGGAGAAGCCACCAGTACCAGGAGGTTCGCCGTCGTCGACTTCGTCGTTCGCCCGCCTCGCCGACCCTCGCCCGTACTCCGGTGAGCCCCCAGCACCCCTCACTGGCCGCGCCACGTTTCGTTCTCGCCGGAGCTGTCTCGCGTCGACGATGACCCTCAGCCGTTAGATTAGAACCAGATCGAACGAACCACGTTGCCCCATACCGCTTCGCCCAGCCCCGTGTCACTGACGAGTGGGGACACCCACTTAAGCAGCCCGCGGGAGCACTGCGCTTAGCAGGCCGGCCCGTTAGAATTTCCCGCGCAGCCCAACAATTCAAATTAAATCTTTTCTTTTTAGTTTCAAACACATTTCAGTACCCAACTTCAAAAATCAACCCAGATCGATTTAGTGCACCAAATTAGATGAAACCAGTTTTGTTGGAAAGGTCTGTGAATGCTTAATCCAAGCCCGTTGGATTCAAGTCATTTGGATCTGTAGATCACCCTTAGCAAAAATGACAAGACAGAAGCTTTTCTGCATTCAAACATTTTTCAAATTTAAACCACAATAGCTTTTGAGTTGATTCCAACTCTCAAAAATCACTTTCAACCATACCTTTCAGAATATATAAAAATATATATAGGTTACTTGCAGAAATAATGTTCAAGGAATAAAAGAATGCGTCATAAGCATTTCTAGCCACTTTAATTAATCAAAATAAAAGGGTAAAACCTTGTTAAATTGTGACACCTCTTTAAATCACATTCCCATGGACTACAACATGTGGTGATGACATGTGTCAACATGATCCCATGTTTGGTTTGGAGAATATTAAATCTTAAGTAGTTTTTCCATGAGTAGAAATTACTTTTCTAAAATAAGAAGACTTAAACCAATCCTTAACCTTGTAATGTTAGAGATGATGCGAGATCATCTATAGGACCCTTGTGATGATTGCAAGTAGTTAAGTATTGTTTGGTGATTGTGTACCTCGTATTTATTCATAGACGCTAGTACCGACCAAGGCTACGAGGAAGAAGGAGGATACTACGAAGAGGAAGCTGAGGAGAACTTCAACCACTGCTCTGCACAAGGCAAGCTAAAACTTGCAAGGCACTCTACCTATGCAAGCTTATACTGATATTGATGCAAGCTTTACTAACCAAGTTGACCAATGCAAGCTAACACTTGCAAGATACTATAACACCCTATTGTTGCCACCACCCATGCTTGTGATATGATTACTATATGCCCTAAGCGTATGTAACCATACCCACCTGCTAAACCAATCCTAGTTTTATGGCAAGCTTTTTACTTTATTTCTTTATCAAAGTTTACTTAGAGGCTACCAAAGAATTTTAGTAGATACTAGACAGTTGTGCTGAAGGTTGCATAAAGAACATTAAAATTTGGCCTAAGCTAGAAGCCTTGATATCATCTTAGGATATAAGGTTGGACTTAGTTGCAACTCCACTAGTTACCACCCCTCTATTAGTACTACCCCACCTGTAGATGCTAGTGCTAAGCATAAAACTTGATCAACTTTAGATGGGATTACTTGGTGGAAAAATGGTTATGAAAACCTTGGAATGATGGATCATTCTATTGAAATGTTTTGGACATGTGTTTCCAAACACTTGATGATTTTGGTGATGAAAATGTTGAGGCATGAGCCTTAGCCCTTTTTAAAACTGATGGTTGTCTGGATGCGATACCATTCCAATTTTATCGTACAACCACAATACCCGAATATTGGGTAGGGCTTGACTGGAAACTTATATACCTTAGTATTAGTTCCCTCACGGCCAAGGTCTGAGCTGAGGCTACCTTGTGAAGATTGTCCACCTGTGCAGTACCCAAGATGACAGTGGTCATGGTTGGGAGGCCAAACTCACAGGAGAGGTGCTTATACTAGGGAGTGTAATTGGAAGGTTAGGATTGATTATCCGCATACTGAGTATGGTGAATTCAGGATTTGTTCCTGACGGATGTATCGAATGTTGTGGTGAAAGTGTACAATCTCTGCAGAGTGTCAAACTATTCGAATAGCCGCGTCCGCGGTTATGGACAGTTGGAGTGGCCATACTGTTCCCCCGTCAGACTTTTAAAAATGACTTGTGAATGACCTGAGACTTTGACCTGACCACAACAGAGTTGTGACTGGAAATACAAGATCCCACTTAGGAGTTATAAAATTGTGACCAGCTTTGGAACTTAGTAGTATAAATCTGGCTTTTGCAAAACAACCCTAGAGCCTAGTGTCCTATTATCCAAAAACCCCCTTTCTTGTTAGTATTAGTTTGCGAGTACTTAAAGAGTACTCATGGCTTTGTCCCTGGCTATTCCCATGGCCATACTATGAAGAGGAGTACCTGGAAGATGGACCCCAGGACGGTTACGACAACTAGGATCATCTCCCATCGTTAGCATTGCCTGTGACCCCGAAGATGAAGCCTCCCCTACGCTATCGTTACTATTCCGTATTCCGCTGCTTGATGTTGTATTAAGGACTGGATCATGAGATCCCTATTTGTGTAAGAACTTATGTATCGTTGTAATGGATGAAGTACTATGGTATCCAATTCTGTTATGTCTCGCAAAAATGGTAATCCTGGGATTGCGATGTATGGCATAACAGGCATCTAGGATTGAAAAATCCGGGTGTTGACAGGATCTATCGTGTTCGTCAGATCACGATCCTACGGCGCTGGTTTGCTTGACCAAACGCGAGCGGCGCCGACGGTGGCTAGCGGCGGCGCACGGCCAGGCGGTGGCGCTACGGCGGTTACAGGAAGCAAAGAGGGGAGGGAAAGTGCTCACCGAGGTCGCAAGGACGTGGTGATGCTCGGGGTATAGTCGGCTTGGCAAGGGGCGCTCAGGGTTGCGGTGGATTGCTCGCCGGAGTAGGGTCTGGCGACGGGTGGTTCTGTTCGCGGTCGAAGGCGACGCTGTCGATCACGAGGAGGCAAACAGAGGGTGTGGTCAGATGCAGGAGATCACAGAGATGACGCGAGCGTGAAGGAGAATGCTTGGGGTGGTCTGGACTTACCAGGAAACTTCGTCGGAGAAGTTGCAGACGCGGCGGTGCTCGGAGGCTTGTCGTAGTCGACGCTCTGGGGCGCCCGCGATTGAACGAGAGGCATGAACAGATGCGCCAGGAGGTGGGGAATGTGTGTGCGTGGTCGATGAGGCAAGGGGCGGCGCTGAGTTGACGGAATCGTCACCGAACCTCGTCGGAGCAGAGTGTGGTTTCGAGCGAAATTTGTGTAGCCTGGTGGCGTGTTGGTTATGGCGACAGAGGGGAAAGGAGGAGAAGACGCAGGCGCTTAATAGCGTGCAGTCACGGCGAGACTAAGGCGCGACATTACTGCGAATTTACGCGCGGATTGAATGGCAGAGAACGGCAACGAGGTTTGGGGAGAAGGAGTCGCGCGGGTGGAAACGATGACCGAGCTGTGGGGCCTGGCTGTCAGCGAGGAATGAGAGGGAGAAGAGGGTCCACCGGTCAGCTTCTCTGTGGGTTCAAAATCGAGTGCGAATCGTTTTCTTTCGGGGTAAAGAAAGCTGGGCTGGTACTGGGCCTTGTGGGCTTTGTCGACTGGGCTGGTCCAGATTCTATTTTTTTTTCTGTCTGAAACCTTTTTATTTTCTATTTCTAATTTCTGTTTTGAAATTCAAACAACCAAACAATACTCAAATCAATTCAAACAATCACCACACTAATCCACTTTGAATTTGGTTCTGTTCAGTAACATAAACCAAAATTGAAAACCAAATAAAATAATAATTTTATTTTAGAGTCCATTTATAATTTAAATAAAATGGACCTTAGTTATTAAAACAAATAGAATTTGTTTTATTTAAAATCTCCATTTGAAAACTAAATATTTTCAAAACCAAATCAGTAGGCTTTATTTGGGAATATAAAATACTTGGAAAACTTATTTTATATAAATAAATAAGTTTTGATGTTTTGGAAATAGTAAAACCTTTATTAATAAAACTTGGATATTAAATCCTTATTACTCTATTTAAATAAACCTTTACTATTTTTATCAAAACAAAATGTTTTATTTCAAAGGCTTGGCCAAGGTTTAATTTGGCTCTATAAAATAATCCTTATTTATAAAACCACCTTTTCTTTTGAAAACCAAATCCTTTTATTTAAAAGATCCAAAATAGTAATTCCAAAATATTTTATTTTTCCTTTATTAAATGTTTATCTTTTTAAATCCATTTAGGATTTTATTTGATCCAAATTGGTTTGAAGTTTCCAATTGGATTCAAAAAGTTTCTTCTCACCCTGAAAATCAAACAAAGTTTTATTTTATTCATTTATTTTTCACATTACAAGATTTGGAAAATCTTGGGATGTGACATGAACTGAAAGAACTCAAGAATCAACTTGGAGAATAGTTGCAGAAAGGATTTATTCAACTAAGTTCTTCATCTTGGGGAGCCCCAGTCTTGTTTGTGGAGAAGAAAGATAGAAGTCAAAGGTTATGCATAGATTACCGTTCACTCAACGAGGTAACTATCAAGAACAAATACAATTTGCCTAGAATCAATGACTTGTTTGATCAGCTAGAAGGAGCATGTGTGTTCTCAAAGATTGATCTAAGGTCAGGCTATTTTCAACTCAAGATAAGGGAACAAGACATACCTAAAACAACCTTCACTACAAGGTATGGATTGTATTAGTATACCGTAATGCCTTTTGGCTTGACCAATGCTCCAGCATACTTCATGAATATGATGAACAAGGTGTTCATGGAATTCCTTGACAAGTTTGTTGTCGTTTTCATCGATGACATCTTAGTCTACTCCAAGAGCAAAGAAGAACATGAAGGACATTTGCGTTTGATACTTGAGAAGTTGAGAGAGCAAAAACTTTATGCTAAATTCAGCAAGTGTGAGTTCTGGTTGGAGGAAGTTGGATTTCTTGGTCATGTTATGACAAAGGATGGTGTAGCAGTTGATCCTGCTAAAGTTTCAGCTGTGACTGAATGGGAATCTCCCAAGTCCGTGAAAGAAGTTCGTAGTTTCCTTGGCTTAGCAGGTTACTACAGAAGGTTCATTGAGAATTTCTCAAAGGTTGCTAAGCCTATGACTGAATTGTTAAAGAAAGATAAGAAGTTTGCTTGGTCTGAAGGTTGTGAACTCAGCTTTCAGGAATTGAAGAAGAGACTTGTGACGGCACCAGTCTTGTGTCTGCCAGATTTGGAAAAAGATTTCCAAGTATACTGTTATGCATCTCATCAAGGTTTGGGTGCAGTACTTATGCAAGACGGTAAAGTTGTGGCTTATGCCTCGATAAAACTCAAAACTCATGAAGTAAACTATCCTACTCATGATTTAGAGTTAGCCTCTATTGTCCATGCACTCAAAACATGGAGACACTATCTTTTGGGAAAGCGATGTGAAGTGTTCACAGATCACAAAAGTTTGAAGTATATCTTCACTCAGAAGGAAATTAATATGAGACAAAGGAGATGGCTAGAACTTATCAAGGACTATGACTTAAGTTTGCAATACCACCCCGGTAAAGCAAATGTTGTAGCAGATGCTCTAAGCCGTAAGGTTTTTGTGAATGGTCTTACCAAAGGAGAATTACCAGATGATTTGTGTACCCAATTTAGGAAACTCAGATTGGAGATTGTGCCTGAAGGACATCTCATGTCTTTGGATGTTCAACCCACTTTGTTGGACAAGATCAAACAAGCCCAGAAGATTGATAAATAAATCGAAGAGATTAAAGAAAAGATTGGCAAGGGAAAAGCCAAAGGGTTCCATGAAGACGAACATGGTACTTTATGGCATGGGAAACGTATCTGTGTTCCACAAGATCCGGAACTGCGGAAACTGATTTTGCAAGAAGCACATAACTCTCCGTACTCTATTCATCCGGGTAACACCAAAATGTACATGGACATGAAAGAAAGATTTTGGTGGAATAATCTCAAGAAGGACATCGCTGAACATATTGCTTTGTGTGATGTGTGTAGTAGAGTGAAAGCGGAGAATCAGAAACCAGCAGGGTTGCTTCAACCACTACCTATTCCTGATTGGAAGTGGGACAAGATTGGTATGGATTTCATTACCGGATTACCAAGGACCCGGTCAGGATACGATTCTATTTGGGTAGTAGTGGATCGCCTAACTAAAGTGGCTCATTTCATACCCGTGAAGACAACCTATACAAGTGCTAAGTTAGCCAAAATCTACATGAGTAGAATTGTATGTCTAGATGGAGTGCCCAAGAGTATTGTATCGGATAGGGGAACTCAATTAACTTCCCATTTTTTGGAGACAGTTACATGAGTCATTGGGAATGAGGTTGGAATTCAGTACTGCTTTTCATCCTCAAACCGATGGACAAACAGAAAGGACTAATCAAATTCTTGAAGACATGTTGAGGGCATGTGCCCTAGACTATGGAGCCAGTTGGGATGAAAGTCTGCCTTACGCAGAATTTTCTTATAACAACAGCTATCAAGCCAGCATTGAGATGGCACCGTTTGAGTTTCTCTACGGAAGAAAGTGTACCACCCCATTGTTATGGAATGGTGTGGGAGAAAGAAGTTTATTCGGGCCAGATCTTATCAAAGAAGCTGAAGAGAAGGTCAAATTGGTTAAGGACAGGTTGAAGATAGCACAGTCCCGACAGAAAAGCTACGCAGATCCTAAGCGTAGAGAAGTCACCTACGAAGTTGGGGATAGAGCCTATCTTAGAGTGTCACCACTTCGTGGAGTGAAAAGATTCGGAGTCAAAGGAAAATTGGCACCAAGATATGTTGGGCCATTCAAGATTTTGAGTCGCAAAGGAGAAGTTGCCTATGAGATTGAACTGCCAGAATCTCTGTCAGCTGTCCATAATGTGTTTCATGTGAGTCAGCTTAAGAAATGTCATCCAGAAATGGAAGAAACTTCTTTGAAGGATACTATACCTTTGGAGGAAGTTCAGCTAGAAAGTGATCTCACTTATGAAGAGAAACCTATCAAGATTCTTGAGACTGCAGAAAGAGTCACAAGGACAAAGACTATCAAGTTTTGCAAAGTGCAGTGGAAACATCATTTCGAAGAGAAAGCAACATGGGAAAGAGAAGATGATCTTCGGAAAGACCACCCTCACCTATTTGCTAGCCAATCCGAATCTCGAGGGCGAGATTCACCTTAAGGGGGTTAGATTTGTAACATCCCTAAAATCATGATTTCAAAGATTGCATATCATTCATGCATGCATATAGTTTTGAGAACAATTTCAAACCAAATTCAAGAAAACAGAAGCACATAGTGCTATCATTTTATGTGAGCAAACTTAAATCAAATGGCCATCCCCATTTGAGAGCTTGAATGTTTTAAACCAAGTTTGTTTGTTTCCCTTGTTGATTGGATTGAGTGTAGAGTTTGAACAAAATTTTACAAAATAAAAATGGTTTCAAAACCATTTTCAAAACATTTGCAAAACTAGTGCTATGGCACTGTTTATTTTGTTATTTCAAAAGAACCAAGCTTGAACAGAGAGACCACTTGATTTTATGTCCTGAAATGTGATTGTTGCACACTGCAAAATTCCCAAAAAGATTTGAATTCAAATAGAGTTTGAATTCATTTGAAACTCAATCCAGAAAATCAATTTAGAAAAAGAAAAGAGAAAGGAATTGGAAAAGGGCCGGCGCTAGGATTGAGCCCATCAACAGAAGCAGCCCATCTAGCCCACCCGGGACCTGTCTCTCCCTCTCTCACGCGCAGACGCACCCAGCGAGCCGCTGACACCCGGACCCCACTCCCTCTCTGCTCTCTTCGCTGACAAGCAGGCCCCGTCCATGTCGTCATCGTCTTCCCCAAATTTCCGCGCACGAACACCGCCGCTGGCCGTTGCTGCGTTGATTCCGCGGCGTAATTGGCATTGAATCACTGAGCGTTTCTTGTCGAGCCTCTGCCTACTTAAGCCCCTCTCTCTGGCGGCCATTTCTCCTCACCCAATTTCCTCTCCACGCCACCAGGTTGCTCGCAACTCGCTCGACGCTGCCGCTGTTCCGACGACCTCGCCGACGAATTCCGATGAGCACCGTGTCCCCCTCTGTCCATGATTCATGCTATCAAGCTCAGCAACTCCTTGCGCATCTACTGACACACCCCGTTTGTTCTCGCATGGTCTGTAGCCTCGACATCAACTTCAACCGAGCACCGCCGCTCTCTGCACGAACTCCGGCGACCTCTCCCCATAAGTACCAGCCGCCCCTTGCCCTCTGTCTGATACGCCTAGGATCCCCATCGTCTTGCGCATCTAACGGTGCCCTCCTTTTGACATAGCGCGATGCAGAACCTCGCCAAAATCGACCAACAGCCATACCCGACGCGTCCACGAACTCCGGCGAGGAATCCCCGACGACTCCGAGCGCCCCTTGCCAAGCCACCGCCACGTTGAGCTTCACCTCGTCCCTGCGGTTCTGGTAAGCACCCTCTCCCCTCCCCGGACGACCTAGAACGCCAGCGCCGCCACTGATAGACGTGCCGCCGCCAGTCACCGCCGCTAGCGCCGCTAGTCTATGGTCGAAGCAACAGCAGCCGTTGGATATAGATCTTGCGGATTAGATTAGATCTGAGCGAATCGTTTTCTTCGAATCTGGCGCGTTGGATCTGACTTGATCCAACGGCACAGAAGCTTTATCCTGAGCGAATCGGTACCAGCCAATAGGATAGCGCCGCGTGGCTAGGGTTTAGTTTAAAAACAGAATTTGAATCAGATTTATATCCAAATTTGATTTAGCTATAACTTTTGATTCCCACGTTAGATTTTGGCAAATTTTATACCATTGGAATCAGGAGAACAAGCCCTTTCTGTTTATGTAATGTGTTTAATGTTTAGCCTCTGTTAAAATGATTTTATTTGCAGAAACTTGTTTAGGACTATTTTGAGCATATGAATTGTTTAGGAAATTGTTTTAGTGTCAACTAAACTTGGTTTAGCAAGTTTTTGACTTGGTTATGATTCAGTACTATGTACTTGCTTGGTTGAGTTTTAAAATAATCATCACTTAGCATTTTTGCATGCATGCATATGTATTTTTGATTGTTTGTATATGTTGTGTGTAATTTGTTGCTACCATTCTTTGTGTAGACTTTGGTGCTAGTGATTATGATTGTGAAGAGTGCTACTCTCCCAACTACCAAGGCAAGTGGTACTTCATGAATATTTCTATCCCTATATTTTTATACAAGCATTAGAAATATTTTGCTAAGTCTTGCATGTTACTATTTTTGCCAAATGCCATGTTGGGAAATCCTAAGTAGTTGTAGAATTGCTAGGAAATTTCTAAGATAAGTTACTATCTATGCCATGCTTAGCCTAGCTAGTAGCAAACAAGGGTTGGTAAAATATACATGCTATGATGAAAATATTTCTAAGTCTTTGGACTTATTCTTTTTCTTAATAAAACAACTAAGTCAATGAATCACCTGGGTGGAAAGGGACTTGATTGGTGGTTTTTGGTTGAGTGGTTACACAAGGCCCATGGCTATGGTTTACCTTGTGTATCTCACTTGTGGAAAGCCACCCAGGAACAAAGGGATTTTAGAGGCCAAGTGTTGAGAAGCTTCAAGTGCAGCCACTTGGCAATATGGGCTCTGCCTGGATCACATAGGTTGCTAGAACTTAGCCATTTGGACAGTTGGTGGTAGTGGGAATGATAGGTTGGAACGCGTCCATTTGGTCTAAGGGAAGGCTTCTAAAAGGTCCTGTCTTGGTGAAACCAAGTCTGGTGGGGAAGTGCACAACCTCTGCAGATGGAAAAATCTAAGTACTTAGCCAAGTCCATGGCAATGGACAACTTGAGCATCAAGACATGGAAGCTATCAAGAATCTCAGCATTCCAACTTCTAAGTAAAAACTTGTGGGTGAACAAGGGTGAAGGACCTCAATGTCTATTGGTGGTTCCTTGGGAAAGTTTTGACAAAGAAAAACTTAGTGATTTCAACTAATAGGAAAAACCTATTTTGAGCAAAGCAAGCCAAGCTACACTTAGCCAAATTGCATATAGTAATATAGTCCACCTAAATTTTACTAAGGTATCACTTGCCAATACTATTCCAAAGTATTGACCCACTGTGGCTGTAACTTGTGATGTTGCAGGTTATTCTGATGAGGATTAGGTGTCATGAGTCTACACTCAACATGTTTGCCTGTGGCACATGAAGATGAAGACTTATATTTATTTACTTATTCAAACTCTTGTATTAGGCATGTGGCCTTGAGTTGTAAAGACTATGTTTATCTCTGGAATGGATGTAATAAATGACCTTTGTATCTTGTACTTCATCTTAAACTGTGGATGCTAGCAATGATCCAGGGACTAGCATTGCAATCACAGGGATCCTTTTCCTTTACAAAGGAGGGATCTTACAAATACCATCCCGGGAAAGCAAATGTCATTTCCGATGCATTAAGACACAAGGTTTATGTGAATGGCCTCACTAAAGTAGAATTGACAGATGAATTGTGTGCTCAATTTAAAGATCTAAGATTGGATATAGTGCATGAAGGATATCTCATATCTTTGGAAGTACAACCAACACTAATGGATAAAATCAAAGAAGCTCAAAAGTTGGACAAGGAAATAGAGGAAATTAAGAGTACAATTCGTAAAGGAAAAAAAGGGATTCCATGAAGATGATCAAGGAACCTTATGGTATGTGTAGGGTTCGCAGCATAGAAAACAAAAAATTTCCTACGATGGGAACTATGAACCAAGATCTATCTACTAGATACAAACAAAGGGTGGATGTATATCCGTAGAGAACATACCCTTGAAGACCGACAAAGCTTAACGAGTTCAACTCGTGGTTAATGTAGACGATCTCTTGCCGATCTCAAGATCGAGAGGAAGTCCTAGCGCCGCAAAGCAGCACCGCATCCGTGCTCGCACACACGTACAAGACACCGAGCAACCTCCGCCTCCTCGCTCGAGCGATGCAGCGGAAGCACAACCCTTTCTTGCCGAATAGACACCGGGAACATGTATCTCGCTAGTCCGAGACCATGGGGGATAAATTCTAGAGGGGGAGAGAGATCCTTCACGAGGAGGTGTGAGTGAGAAGTGAGGAGAGGGGTGCCTTTTATAGGAGGAGGGGGGCACCCAAGGGGGTGGCCGCCGGCCATGGGGGTTGTCCCTTCCCCTCCTTCATTCATGTGGGTGGACACTTCACTCACAAAAATCCATTCAAGTCCCTCCACTCAAAATCCCACTCAAACTTTCTATTAAATTTCCACCAAATTTAATGCAAACTTTCATTAAATAAAACTCTTTTATTTATTCAGAATTTTGTCAATTACTTTAATGACAAACATTCACATATAACCCTTGCTAGAATTCTATTTCACATGCATAACCTCTTTATGCAATTTCATCCGAAAACCTGTTTCGGTATCTAGTGAAATAAATTCCTACGCTTGTTTATTCTTTCGGCATGAAACATTTGCTCCAACTGGATGTCTGTGTCCCTTAAGTGTGTCACCCTACGGTTCGCGAATAATGCGGACATGATCGAGACCCTTCTCCGATCAATAATCAGTAGCGGGACCTGGAGATCCATACTGACTCCCACACATTCAACGATGAATTTCCTGTGATCATCGAAACCTTTTACGCTTGTATCTTAATCCCTTTGTTTCACGATATATTACATGTCCAAGATTCGATCATCGGTATCTCCATACCTAGTTTGATCTCATTACTGACATGCACTCTTTTCTCGTTCCCGTGATATATCATTCTAGTGATCAAATCACTTGCTTGCAAGCTAACCAATGTGATATCACCAAGAGGGCCCATAGTATATCTATCCGTCATCGGGATGAACAAATTCCACTCTTAATCCATGATTCTCAACATAACACTTTATTAGCTTTGAAGCCATATTTATAATCACCTAGTTACGGTGTGACGTTTGATGTCAACAAGAAACTCTTCCGTTGTTAGTGATTGGCATGATCTCATGGTCTAAGGATTAGGATTACTTCGTAAGTTGTTTATAGCAATATAAACTCAATGACTTTGATAGTAATACTATACTTCGGATGAATGTTCATCACACCATTACACTAATGTTGTGATATCGTTATTAACAACATCCAATGTCTATGATCAGGAAACTGTGATCATCTTGTTAATCAACGAACTAGTTTATGAGAGAGGCATAACTAGGAACTTTCTGTTTGTTTATTAAACACTCATGCATTAACGTTTCCGTATTAATACAATTATAGCATGCCAAATAAACATCTATCATATACTTGTAATACACATAATAAACACTTTATTATTGCCTCTCAGGGCATATTCCCTTCAGTCTCCCACTTGCACTAGAGACAATAATCTAGTTACATAGTGATGTACCTAACACCCATGGAGTTCTGGTGTAGATCATGTTTTGCTCTAGGGAGAGTTTTAGTCAACGGATCTGCTACGTTGAGATCTGTATGTACTTTACAAATCTTTATATCTCCATCCTTGACATGCTCGCGGATGGAGTGAAACCGGTGCTTAATATGCTTGGAATGCTTGTGAGACCTTGGCTCTTTGGCATTGTCAATGGCACCATTGTTGTCACAATAGATCACCATCGGGTCCAACGCGTTTGCAATCACACCTAGTTTGGATATGAACTCCTTCATCCAAACTGCTTCCTGAGCCGCTTCCGAAGAAGCAACATATTCGGCCTCCGTCGTTGATCCCGCCACCACAGGTTGTTTGGAGCTCCTCCAACTAACCGCTCCGCCATTCATGAGAAATATGTATCCGGATTGAGACTTAGAGTCATCCGGATCGGTGTCAAAGCTAGCGTCGACATAACACTTAGCGACGAGCTCTTCTTCACCTCCGTATACAAGAATATATCCTTAGTTCTTCGCAAGTACTTAAGGATATTCTTGACCGCTTTCTTGTGTTCTGAACCTGGATCCTATTGTTACCTACTAGTCAAACTAATAGCATGTTCCACATCCGGTCTTGTACATGGCATGGCATACATTATAGAGCCTATGGCTGAAGAATAGGGGACTTTATCCATTTTCTCTCTTTCTTGCCTTAGCCGGACTTTGAGTCTTACTCAATGTCGTGCCTTGTGTCATAGGTAAGAACCCCTTCGTACTATCTTCCATTTTAAACTTCTTTAAAATCTTATCAAGGTATGTACTTTGCGATAGCCCTATTAGGCGCCTAGATCTATCTCTATAGATCTTTATGCCTAATATGTATGACGCTTCACCTAGGTCCTTCATTGAAAATTTGTTGTTTAGATAACTTTTAACACTATTTAAAAGATCTATATCAGTTCCGATCTATAATATCTCATCCACATATAGTATCAGAAATGCCACATTGCTCCCACTCACTTTCTTGTAAATACAAGCTTCTCCATAAGTTTGGACAAATCCAAACTCTTTGATCACCTCATCAAAGAGGAGATTCCAACTTTGTGATGCTTGCTTCAATCCATAGATGGATCGCTGAAGCTTGCACACCTTGTTAGCATCCTTGGGATCGACAAAACCCTTTGGTTGTATCATATACAACTCTTCTTCAATATTACCATTGAGAAACGCGGTTTTGACATCCATCTGCCATATCTCATAATCGAAATATGCAACAATTGCTAACATAATCCTAACTGACTTTAGCATCGCTACGGCAGAGAATGTCTCATCGTAGTCAACTCCTTGAATTTGTCGAAACCCCTTTGCGACAAGTCGAGCTTTATAGAAGGTTACATTACCATCAGCATCAGTTTTCCTTTTGAAAATCCATTTGTTCTCCACGGCCTTTCGGTCGTGAGGTAATTCCACCAAGTTCCAAACTTGATTTTCATACATGGATTCCATCTCGGATTTCATGGCTTTTAACCATTTGTTGGAATCCGAGCTCATCATCGCTTCTTCATATGTCGCAGGGTCATCATTTTCATCAACCATGAAATTCATGACAGGATTTCCGTACAGCTCGGGAGCTGCACATGTCCTGCTAGACCTGCGAGGTTCGGTAGTACTCTCTTTCGGAGTTTCATGATCATTATCATTAGTTCCTTCTTCAACTGGTGAAGCCAACTCTGGAACAACTTCCGGCGCTGCGCTACTCGCCATACTTTGAAGAGAAGGTTCAATAACCTCTTCAAGTTCTACTTCCCGACTACTCACGCCTTTCATGAGAAACTCTTTCTCTAGAAAGGATCCATTCTTGGCAACAAAAACCTTGCCCTCGGATCTGTGATAGAAGGAATACCCAATTGTTTCCTTAGGGTATCCTATGAAGACACATTTTTCCGCTTTGGGATCGAGTTTATCCGGTTGAAGTTTCTTCACATAAACATCGCATCCCCAAACTTTAAGAAATGATAGCTTAGGTTTGTTTCCAAACCATAATTCATACGGTGTCTTTTCAACAGATTTAGATGGTGCCCGATTTAAAGTGAATGCAGCAGTTTCTAGTGCATAACCCCAAAATGACAACGACAAGTCCATCAGAGACATCATAGATCGAACCATATCTAATAAAGTACAATTACGACGTTCCGACACACCATTTCGCTGTGGTGTTCCGGCAGGTGTGAGTTGTGAAACAATTCCACACTCTTTCATGTGAGTGCTAAAATCGTAACTTAGATACTCACCTCCACGGTCGGACCATAGAAATTTGATCTTTCTATTATGATGATTTTCCACTTCATTCTGAAATTCTTTGAACTTTTCAAATGTTTCAGACTTATGTTTCATCAAGTAGATATAACCGTATCTACTCAAATCATCCGTGAAAGTAACAAAATAACAATATCCACCTCGCGCCGACACACTCATTGGACCACATACATCAGAATGTATGATTTCCAATAAATTTGTCGCCCATTCCATTGAATTAGAAAACAGTGTTCTAGTCATCTTTCCCATAAGACATGGCTCACATGTATCAAATGATTCAAAATCAAGTGATTCCAAAAGTCCATCCAAATGGAGCTTCTTCATGTGTTTAACGTCAATATGACCTAGACGGTTGTGACACATATATGCGGATATATCATCATTAAATTTAATCCTTTTAGCATCAACATTGTGAATATGTGTAACATTATTATCGAGATCTAAAATAAATAAACCATTCATCATCGGTGCATGACCATAAAAGATTTCATTCATATAAATGGAACAACCATTGTTCTCGAATTTAAATGAATAACCACTTCGCATTAAACACGATCCAGATACAATGTTCATGCTAAGTGCTGGCACTGGATAACAATTCTTCAAGTTTATTACTAATCCCGACGGCAAGTGGAGAGGTAGCGTTCCGACGGCGATCACATCAACGCTTGATCCATTGCCGACACACATCTTGACCTCACCCCTTGCTAGCGGTCGCTTGTTCCGCAGCCCCTGATTCGAGTTACAAATATTAGCAACTGAACCGATATCAAATACCCAGGTGCTACTGCGAGCACTAGTCAAGTACACATCAATAACATGTATATCATATATACCTTTGTTTGCCTTGCCGGCCTTCTTGTCTGCCAAATACTTGGGGCAGTTGCACTTCTAGTGCCCAGTCCCCTTACAATAGTAGCACTCGGTATCAGACTTAGGTCCAACTCGGGGTTTCTTTTCAGGCACGGCAACCGGCTTGCCGCCCTTACTTCCCTTCCGTTTTCCCTTCTTGTCTTTCTTGAAACCAGTGTTCCTATTTATCATCAACACTTGATGTTCCTTTTTGATCTCCACTTCTGCAGTTTTAAGCATTGACAGAAGCTCGGGGAGAGACTTCTTCATGCCTTGCATATTATAGTTCACCACGAAGCTCTTATAGCTTGGTGGAAGAGACTGCAGAACACGATGGATGCCTAAGTCAATGGGAATCGTTATTGCCAAGGACACGAGCTTATCGGCGTAACCCGACATCTTGAGTACATGCTCACTAACGGAGTTGTGCTCTTCCATCATGCAGCTAAAGAACTTTTCTGAAGCATTGTAGCTCTCTACAGCAGCATGTGTGTCGAAAATCATTTTCAACTCACCCATTGTATCAAATGCATTGCCGTTTTCGAAACGCTTTCGAAGTTCCAGCTCTAGCCCATACAATTGTCACATCCCAACATTTTCCACATCTTGTAATGTGAAAATAAATGAATAAAATAAAACTTTGTTTGATTTTCAGGGCCAGAAATTTTTTTTTGAATCCAATTGGGAAATCAAAACCTATTTGGATCAAATAAAATTCTAAAGAAATTTAAAAGAGTAAACATTTGATAAAAGAAAATAATATATTTTGGAACTACTATTTTGGATCTTTTAAGTAAAAAGATTTAGTTTTCAAAAGAAAGGTGGATTCATAAATAAAGATTATTTTATAAAGCCAAATTAAACCTTGGCCAAGCTTTGGATTTAAAAACATTTTGTTTTGAATAAAAATAGCAAAAGTTGATATTAATAAATTAATAAGGATTTAATATCTAACTTTATTTAAATAAAAGGTTTTACCAATTTAATTGAAACATCAAAACTTATTAAATTATTTAAAATAAGTTTTCCAAATGTTTGATATTCACAAATAAAACCTACTGAAGTGTTTTGGTTTTATTTTAGAGTTAAAAATAAATATTCTAATAAAACAAATCCTATTTGATTTAATGATGAAGGTCTATTGTATTTAATTATTAATGGACCCTAAAATAAAAGATTATTTTATTTTAAACAAGTTTTCCAAATATTCTTTATTTCCAAATAAAACCTACTGATTTGGTTTTGAAAGTATTTGGATATCAAATGAAGATTTTATTAAATAAACCAAACCCTATTTTATTAATAAACCATGGTCCATTTTATTTAATTAATAAAAGGAACTTAAAAAGATTTAAAATATTATTTTGGAAGTTGATTTGTGTTACTGAACAGAACTAATTTCAATATTACAAAGTTTGGTGTTGTTTGAATTGTTTTGGTTGATGTTTGAATGTTTGGGAATTCAAAACAGGAAATAGAAATAGAAAAAGAAAAGGTTACAAAATATAAAAAAAATGGATTTGAACCAGACCCAACCCAGCAGCCCAACAGGCCCAGTAACCAGCCCAGTTTCCCTCCCCGGAGAAAAACATTTCGCACTCAATTTCTGACCCGCACAGAGGCTGACCAGTGGACCCTCCTCTCACTTCTTTTCCCACTGCCAGGTAGACCCCACTCTTTCCTGTTCATCGTCCAAACCCCGCACGACCTCTTCTCCCCCTCGCCGGCCGTTGCAGGCTTTAATTCGTGGCTTGAATTCGCCTTAACACGGCCACCTTAACTCGCAGCGATCAAGCACCTTTAAACTCCAGCGCATCCTCTCTCATTCCCCTCTGTCTCCTCCCCAAAGCACGCCCCCAGGCCGCCCCAATTTCTCCCCGAGCGGCTCTGTCTCCGACGAGCTTCCACCGTTGAATCCGGCCGAGCCACACCACCTCCTGCCTCCCCGAGCACACGAGCACGCTCACCGCATCCTGGCGCATCTTCCCGTGCCAGTCATTCATCCGCGGGTGCCCTGTAACCTCGGCTTCGACGACGACCTGCAGCACCGCCGTCTGCCTCTTTCTCCGACGAAGCCTCCAGGTAGTAACTAGCCACCCCTTGTCCTTCCGATGATACGCCTATGTCCAGTGCACTCGCCCGCATCTAACCCTACCATTCTCTTGCTTTCTGGTGGACTACAACCCCGTCCCCGTCAACAAAAAGAAGCTCCTAACGCCAGCCCTAACTCCGGTGAGGAATCCCGCCCGTCCTCGTTCGCCCCTTCACCAACCAAGGGCAGTTTGAGCATCCCCATGCCATGGCGATCACAGTGAGCCACCTCTCCTCCTTCCTCGCTTCCTGAAATGTCAACTCCGCCGCCGTCTGGCCGCTCCGCCACCAGACGCCGCTGCTATTTGGCCAGGGCAATAGGAACCGTTAGATCTGCATCTGATGGCTTGGATAGAATGACTAACCGAAGGGGTAAGGATGAACCTGTGCCGCATGATCCACTTTAGATCTAACGTTCCACAGAGCTGATCTGGCCGAACCGGTACCAACCAGTAAAATAACGACGTGTGTCCCCTGTTCTGTTTTAAACAAATTTGAAACCTGATTTAGTTATGAAATTCAAACCCTTGTAACTTTGGATCTACACGTCCAAAAATTACAAACTTTATGTCGTTGGATTCATGAGAGCAAGACCTAGCCAACCATACCCTTGGTTTAGCCAATAGTATCTGTTAGTTTGCTTGTTTTTGTAGATTCTTTTGTGAGCTTGTTTAGAGTAGAAAAATTGTTTAAAATTGAATTTAGGGTTAAAACTTTTGCAAAATGGTTTGTTCTGAACTTACTGACCCTAGGAACCAACCCATGATTTGCAAAATGGATTTGGAAAAGTTTAGAATGGATTTATTGGTTTAGTCCATTTCTAGCTAAATAAAACTATTGATTTGTTTATGAAAATGATTTTGAGTAAAAACTTTGGAGAAAATGTTTTTGACCAAACCTAATGACCATAAATACCAAGTTTTGAGAAACAACAACTTATTTAGTGAAACCACTTAAGGTTATGGTATTGAAAATAATAATTTTCACCACATAAAATGATGAAAAGATTTAAAAATGGTTTATAGATAAAACCCATTTACAAATGACTTTGCCACTTTAAAAAATGACCATTAGGTGTTTTCAAATGTCCATGACCCATTAGGAATCACTTTTTCAAACAAAACAAAGCCTGGCATGCTTGCATGCATTACTTTGACTTTGTTATTTTATGTGTGTTGTTTTGCTTGATTGGTAGATTAAGTTTGTGCCTTGCTTGATTGATTTGTAGTGACTTGAAGAGTGTGATTGTTGCAAGGACAAGGAGTGAACCCATAATCTACCAAAAAGGCAAGTGATGCTTCATACTTTTTGTCCCATTACTTTCTCTATGCATTAGTGATTTTGCAAAGTAAAACTTGCATGGATTTTGCTAAGTATAAACCTTGCAATAGTAAAACCTAGTAGATGAATCCTTAGTAGGATTTTCCTAAGTTAAGATTCCTATTACTATCAAGATTAGCCTAGCTAATAGAAAACATGGGTGGAATATATATTCACACTATGGAAAAATATTCTAAGTCTGAGGACTTACGTTTTGTTTAATAAAACAACTAAGTTAATGAATCACCTGGGTGGAATGGGCTTGCTTGGTGGTTTTTGGTTGAGTGGTTCACAAGGCCATGGACTTGGCTTGTGTATCTCACTTATGGATGGCCACCCAGGAACAAAGAGGTTTGAGATGTCAAATGTTGAGAAGCTTCAAGTGCAACCACTTGGCAATATGGGCTCTGCCATGATCATATAGGTTGCAAGAACTTAGCCATATGGACAGAGGGTGGTAGTGTTTGATAGGTTGGAGCGCCTCCATTTTTGGTCTAAGGGAAAGCTTCTGAAAGATCTTGTCTTGGGAAACCAAGTCTTGTGGGGAAAGTGCACCACCTCTGCAGAGTGTAAAACCTAAGTACTTAGCCATGTCCCTGGTAAAGGACAATTTGAGCATCAAGACATGGAAGCAATCAAGAATCTCATCATTCAAATTTTCTAAGTTAAAATCTTGTGGTTTGAACAAGGGTTGTTTGAAATCTTCAATCTTTGATGGAGAGATGCCTTGAAAGGATCTTCAAATCTTTGATTGAGAAAAATGATTTTGCCAAGTAAAACTTAGTATTTTCAAATGTGAGGAAAAATCTATTTTGAGCAATGCAAGCCTCAACTCCACTTAGCCAAATACATATAGATGATAGATTCCACTATACTACCATAGTATCACTTGCCAATACAATTCAAATGTATTGACCCTTTGTGGCTGTAACTTGTATGTTGCAGGTTTGATTGATTTTAGTGAAGATTGATTGATTAGGATTACAAAGTCTACAACCAACATCTGCCTGTGGCACTTTGAAGATGAAGGACCACTTGACTATAGTTATTCCGCTGCAATGTAATATAATAGCCAAATGAGCTATGTAAAGATGTAATAAAACTTATGTTATTCCTGGTTATAAAGTTATATTATGACCTTTGTTTCTTGATATTACATCTTAACTGTGGATGCTAGCTATTGATCCAGGAACTAGCATTGTAAACACAGGAGGCTCTATCTTATCTAAGATTGGGAACCCCTACAACAATATGCCGCAATGAACTAAGTTGTGGTCCTCCTGACGAGTCTGATAGACATTCTTTTCCTTGCCAGGGGCATCCTCAAAAGGTGGGGGGCCTAGCGGCGCTTCTAGCACATATTGCTTTTGTGCAGCAGAGAGGAGAATCCTCAAATTCATGGCCCATCCGGTAAAGTTGCTACCGTTCGTTGCAAGTTTCTCTTTCTCCATGAACACATTGAAATTAAAAGCAGGTGGTGCCATCTACAACAGAATTTGTAAACTTTAGACTAAGTTTATGATAGATTGAGTTCAACTAATCCATATTATGAATGAACTTCCACTCAAAAACGACATCCCTTGTGCCTTTTTGGTGATTACATGAACCAAATCCACTACACCAAGTCCGGTCATCACGTGAGTCGGTGTAGCTTCAAAGGCGAGCATCAAATGGGCATCATATCTACTATATGACTCATGCTTAACCTTTCGGTCTGTGTTCCGAGGCCATGTCTGTACATGCTAGGCTCGCCAAGTTAGAACCTTAGTATTCGCGTGTGTAACTGTTTTACACCCGATATATGGTCGTGGATCCAAGAACACCCGATCATCACGTGATGTCTTGGAGCGACGAAAACATAATAGGTGCATACTAAAGGAAGAACACATTCTTATCTTGATATTTAAATGAGGGATCATCTTATTATGCTAACAAAGCGCTAAACAAGCAATATAAGATGCTATCAAACATCACATGTTTATTAGTGAAACGATATGGTTCCTGCATATGATCTCTATCATGCGCATCGTGGTATGATCACTATCATACCTTTATGTGTAAGTCCAAGGTCTATGAAGTTTACACGCTATGTGTGTTGTAAGAGTATCATCTCATACTTCTACTTACAACATCACCATATCATGACACTATCCCAGCAACAATCTAAACTAGACGCCTCTAATTTATCCATTGCAAGTTTTACGTGGATTAGGGCTTTCGAAGATAGAACCGTTCTTACCTACGAACATGAACCACAACGAGGATAACGAAATTGTTGACAACTCGTTGCAAAATAGATATTGACTATAGTTGGAGAGACAGACACCCGCAAGCCACTTATGCAAACTAGTTGCATGTCAAGCGTGGAACATGTCTCATGTGCGAGGACATGTAAAGTTTGTCCGGGCCGCTTCATCCCACTATGCCACCAATATCCAAAATTACAACTAAGGAGCAACAACATGATCATCATCGCTGTAAGATCCCTCCTTTATAAAGGAAAAGGATCCCTGTGATTGCAATGCTAGTCCCTGGATCAATGCTAGCATCCACAGTTTAAGATGAAGTACACAGATACAAAGGTCATTATTACAGCCATTCCAGAGATAAACATAGTCTTTACAACTCCAAGGCCATAGGCCTAGTACAAGAGTTTGAATAAGTAATTAAATAAAAGTCTTCAACTTCATGTTCCACAGGCAAACATGTTGAGTGTAGACTCATGACACCTAATCCTCATCAGAGTAACCTGCAACATCACAAGTTACAGCCACAGTGGGTCAATACATTGGAATAGTATTGGCAAGTGATACCTTAGTAAAATTTAGGTGGACTAGATACTATATGCAAATTGGCTAAGTGTAGCTTGGCTTGCTTTGCTCAAAATAGGTTTTGCCTATTAGTTGAAAATACTAAGTTTTTCTTTGTCAAAACTTTTCCCAAGGAACCACCAATAGACATTGAGGTCCTTCACCCTTGTTCACCCACAAGTTTTACTTAGAAATTGGGATGAGGAGATTCTTGATAGCTTCCATGTCTTGATGCTCAAATTGTCCTTTTCCAGGGACATGGCTAAGTACTTAGATTTTTTTTCCAACTGCAGAGGTTGTGCACTTTCCCCACCAGACTTGATTTTCACCAAGACAGGACCTTTCAGAATCCTTCCCTTAGACCAAATGGACGCGTTCCAACCTATCATCCCACTACCACCAACTGTCCAAATGGCTAAGTTCTAGCAACCTATGTGATCCAGGCAGAGCCCATATTGTCAAGTGGCTGCACTAGAAGCTTCTCAACACTTGGCCTCTAAAATCTCTTTGTTCCTGGGTGGCCTTCCACAAGTGAGATACACAAGGTTCACCAGTCCCCTAGCCTTGTGTAACCACTCAACACAAACCATTCCTTCCATTCCACCCAGGTGTTTCATTTACTTAGTTGTTTTATTAGGCAAAACACAAGTCCAAAGGACTTAGAAATATTTTCATCATAGCATGTATATATTTCACCAACCCTTGGTTGCTACTAGCTAGGCTAAGCATGGCATAGATAGTATCTTAACTTAGAAATTTTCTAGCAATTCTACAACTACTAGGATTTCCCAACATGGCATATAAGCAAAATATAACATGCAAGTCTAACAAAATATTTCTAATGCTTAGTAGAAACATAGGGATTAAAATATTCATGAAGTACCACTTGCCTTGGCAGTTTGGAGAGTAGCTACACTCCTCACAATCACAATCACTAGCACCAAAATCTACACAAAGAATCATAGCCACAAATCACATACAAAACATATACAAACAAAAATATATGCATGCATGCAATATGATATGTGATGATTTTTTTAAAACTCAACAAAGCAAGTGTACAGTACTGGTTCATAAACAAGTTAAAAACTTGCCAAACAACATTTAATTAAACCTTAAATCAATTCTTAAATAATATATACTCAAATTAGCCCTACACAAGTTTCTGCAAATAAAACCATTTTAACAGAAGAAAAACATTAAACACATTGCATATTTAGAAAGGGCTTGCTCTCCTGATTCCAACGATATAAAATTTGTCAAATTCTAACATGGGGTTCAAAAGTTATAGCCAAAACAAATTTAAACATCTAATAGATTCAAATTCTGTTTTTAAACTCTAACAGATGCCACGCGTCTTATTCTGATTGGCCCGTACCGCTTCGCGTTGGATCACGCTTCTGAGCCGTTAGATCAACATAATCTGCACGGCCCAGATCTACTCGTAACGGTTCGTTAAGTGATCTAATATCGCACGCTAGATCCAGATCCAACGGCTCTGGATCAAACGACCAAAGCTGGGCGGCGCTGGCGGTGGCTACTAGCGGCGGCGAGTTCTGCCTACGGCGGCACGGCGCTACAGATGACTAGGGGGTCGTCGGAGACGCTTACCAGAAATGCGACGATGTGCTGATGCTCAACCCGGCGACGGCTTGGCAAGGGGTGCACGGACACAGTCGCTGGAGCTCGTCGGAGTTGCGGGCGGCGTCTGTTGCTTGATGTCGAGGTCGTTGCCGAGGCTCTGCGTCGACCTAGCACAAGCCAGATGGTTTAGGAGACGCGCAAGGGTCTGGCGAATAGGACAGTACCAAAGGGAAGACAAGGGGCGCACGATTCTTACCGCTATTGCTCGTCGGAGTCGAGCGGCGGCTCTGGTGGTTGCGGGCGTGAACAAAGACGGTGACCTGGGTCACGAGCAGCCAAACCAGGGGTGTTAGCAAATGCACAAGGACGTGGAGGTCACGCTCGTTTGTACCAGAGACAGAGGGGCGGTCGGAGCTTACCGGAATCGCCTGCCGGAGTTGTTCTGTCTGCGACGGTGCAGAGGCAATTGCGGGCAGCCTGGGGGCGTAGAGGTGGCGCTAGGTGAGGGGAAATGGCCGCGGTGCAGAGGGGGTCTTATAGCCAGAGCGGGGGCGAGGATCGCGCGGCGTATCAATGGCAATTAAGCGCGCAGTAACAACGGCGAGGTAACGGCGGAGCCAGCGCCGCAGGTGCGCGTGATTGACGACGAAGGCGGCGTGGTCGCAGGGTCCACTCGTCAGTGAGTTAAACAGCGAGGGGGTGGGGTCGTGCAGTCAGTGACCTGGGGGGTGTGTCTGCGGGTGAGCAAGAGAGAGGGAGACCCCGGGTGGGCTTAGTGGGCTAGATTAGCAGTTGGGCCAGATAGGCAGCGCTGGCCCTTTTCTATTTCTTTTCTCCTTTTCTTTTTCTGTTTTGATTTTCTGGAATGATTTCAAATCCAAATCAAATGAGTTTGAATTCAAATCTTCTCTAGGTTTTTATACTGCAAACCTTGCATTCAAATGTGTGTCAAACACTACTGTCCAATCCAAACACTTTGATCAAGTGAAAAATAAAAATAAAACCAAGCCTTTATGATATATATTCAATAGGCATAATATCAGTTTTATTACTCATTTTGTTTTGAAACTTGTTCAAACTTTTGAAAGTGCCTAAGTTTGAATTTCAAACCCTACTGAACCAAAACAAGTATTCTTCTCCTTGGAAAATAGCATTAAGGCTAGAGCAAACTTACATGAAATATTAAGCATAAATGCTTCTGTTTTGAAATGTTTTGTTTGAAATGAAATTCATATGATCATGGATGCATGGATGATATGCATGAGTTTGAAACATGATTTTAGGGATGTTACAATCGCCCACATACTCATATGTGTACTACCCGTGTAAAGCATCTACGCATAGATCCGGCTCCGATACCACTGTAGGGTTCGCAGCATAGAAAACAAAAAAATTCCTACGATGGGAACTATGAACCAAGATCTATCTACTAGATACAAAAACCGGGCGGATGTATATCCGTAGAGAACATACCCTTGAAGACCGACAAAGCTTAACGAGTTCAACTCGTGGTTGATATAGACGATCTCTTGTCAATCTCAAGATCGAGAGGAAGTCCTAGCTCCGCAAAGCAGCAGCGCATCCGTGCTCGCACACACGTACAAGACACCGAGCAACCTCTGCCTCCTCGCTCCAGCGATGCAGCGGAAGCACAACCCTTTCTTGACGAATAGCCACCGGGAACATGTATCTCGCTAGTCCGAGACCATGGGGGATAAATTCTAGAGGGGGAGAGAGATCCTTCACGAGGAGGTGTGAGTGAGAAGTGAGGAGAGGGGTTCCTATTATAGGAGGAGGGGGCACCCAAGGGGATGGCCGCCGGCCATGGGGGCTGCCCCTTCCCCTCCTTCATTCATGTGGGTGGACACTCCACTCACAAAAATCCATTCAAGTCCCTCCACTCAAAATCCCACTCAAATTTGCTATTAAATTTCCACCAAATTTAATGCAAACTCTCATTAAATAAAACTATTTTATTTATTCAGAATTTTGTCAATTACTTTAATGACAAACATTCACATATAACCCCTTGCTAGAATTCTATTTCACATGCATAACCTCTTTATGCAATTTCACCCGAAAACCTGTTTCAGTATCTAGTGAAATAAATTTATGCGCTTGTTTATTCTGGATGTCAGTGTCCCTTAAGTGTGTCACCCTATGGTTCGCAAATAATGTGGACATGATCGAGACCCTTCTCCGATCAATAATCAGTAGCGGGACCTGGAGATCCATACTGACTCCCACACATTCAACGATGACTTTCCTGTGATCGTCGGAACCTTTTACGCTTGTATCTTAATCCCTTTGTTTCACGATATATTACATGTCCGAGATTCGATCATCGGTATCTCCATACCTAGTTTGATCTCGTTACTGACATGCACTCTTTTCTCGTTCCTGTGATATAGCATTCTAGTGATCAAATCACTTGCTTGCAAGCTAACCAATGTGATATCATCGAGAGGGCCCAGAGTATATCTATCCGTCATCGGGATGAAGAAATTCCACTCTTGATCCATGATTCTCAACATAACACTTTAGTAGCTTGGAAGCCATCTTTATAATTACCCAGTTATGGTGTGACGTTTGATGTCAACAAGAAACTCTTCCGGTGTAAGTGATTGGCATGATCTCATGGTCTAAGGATTAGGATTACTTCGTAAGTTGTTTATAGCAATATAAACTCAATGACTTTGATCGTAATGCTATACTTGGGATGAATGTTCATCACACCATTACACTAATGTTGTGATCTCGTTATTAACAACATCCAATGTCTATGATCAGGAAACTGTGATCATCTTGTTAATCAACTGAAGGGTTTCGCAGCATAGTAAATCAAAAAAATTCTACGGATGCGAACGGGAAAGCCAAGATCTAATCTAGGAGATGCAAACAATGAGGGGGGATAGATGAGATCTTCATACCCTTGAAGATTCGCATAGCGGAACGTTCGACGGAACATGGGTGATGTAGTCGTACTCGCTTCTCCTCCTCGCGATCCGATCCGATCTAACACCACAAGTGGCGATGCTTCCGAGAGATGCACACGTGCGACACCTTGACGTCTCCTCCTTCCTTGGTCCAGCAAGTATGGTGGAGAGACGGATTGGATCTACAACGCGACGGCGCGGTGCAAGTGGTGGAGAGTTTCTGCAGCAGGGCTTCGCCTACACGCAGTCGGGAGGGAGAGATAGAGGAGGGAAGCAGGGCGGCTAGGGATTGAGGAGGACCTGTGGGAGGGGTGCGCCCCCAGCCCTCTTTATATAGAGGGGTGGGAGGCTGGCCCTTGCCCCTCCCCCAAGCCCTAGGCCAGCGGCCAAAGGAGGGAGGAGTGGGGGGCAAGTCCCCCCCTTCTAGAAGCTCCCCTAGGGTTTCCCTATGCACTACAAGAAATGTGTTGATTTGTGACCTTCTCATAGTGACGGGGAATGAAATCATCATAGATCTATGACGATTTCGCACAAGATGGTCGTAAACTATTTGGGAAGGCCAAAAACTTATTAAATTACGACGATTTTGATTAAAAACGTCGTAATTTCAATAGACAAAATCGTCATAACATGCTTGATACACCCTAGAACCTTATGTATAGTGGATTATGACCAAATTATATCGTCATACTTTATAAAATAGAATAGGTTTAAGTGACTGGTTGACCACCTCATCATTTACACCTACGTGTCATTTTTTGATTGTGTAACAAATCCACGTGGCCTAGGTTTGCTGGGATTCGAACCAGCAACCCATTGCTGTTTGCCATGGAGGTAAACCACTACACCATTCATCTGTTCATGTTATAACATGGAGCTAGACTTATTTGAACCAAAGCTTTAGGGCCTACACAAAGTGAGCAAATAAATAGCGCAAAAATACACGGGAGTTTCAGGGATCGAACACAAGACCTTTTCCCAGAAGCGCGCGATCTGAACCACTGCGTCCAACCACCGAAAATTTCGGGCGGCAAGTTGCCAGAAACTGGTCTTGGTGCTCGATTTTGGGCCGCGGGAGACGAATATTTGGCCCGAAAATATCTAGGTCATGCTGCATCCAACCCCACCTACCCCCATCGCGCAGACCCCTCCTTCCTCTCCTCACACCCACCCGCGGGCGCCGCCTCCTCCCCGAAGCATCTCCTCCTTCCCCGGCGCCGCATCGCTGGTAACCCCAGACCACCGGTGCCCCTCCTCGCCTCCGTACCACCCCGTCCCCTCAGCCTCAAACTCGACCACCATATCCCCTCAAGGGATTTCTCCCATACGACCGACCCCATCCAGATAGCCGGAGCCCTCGTCTCGTCAGTCTCTCCTCATCGCCGGAACATCGCCATGGCAAGACACGAGTCAAGACCACTGGTACTCCGTCGCCGTATCCATGACCGCGGAGGTTTGCGTCAAGGCCGCCGTCGGCCACGGCCTTAAGTTACGGGATCTGTCTTCTCCCGCCCAGGCTAGTCCTGTCGCCCACGGCCTCGAGTGGCCGTATCTGTCTTCTCCGGTTCCCGACGATGCTTACGCTACTCCGGCCTCCCCACTGCCTCGAGTGGCCTGATCTGTCTTCACTCTCCTTTCCCGCTAGAGTAGGACACCTCGTCGATCGCCGGAACACCGCGGGAAGTGCTCCGTGCTCACGAAGCACGCCGTCCTGTACAATCCTTCTCCACTAGCGGCTCTCCCCCGTGCAGGTTTCTCCATCCTCGGACTGTCCTCTCCCATCTGCCATCATCGAAGCCCAGGTAATGTATGTAATTCTTGGTCTTCACCAGATTATTGCCTAAGTCGTCTGTTCAAAATAGTTCAATAGTTCTGTTTGGTCCTCTTGCTATAAAATCATGATCTGTTAGCTAATCTGAAGATAGCAATGAGTGCACAATGACGTGCTGCTCATACAACGATTCGTTTGGCTCCTAGCCGATCCTATAGTCTCATTTCTTTATAGCGAGCATTTGAGTATATTAGGTCTGGACATGGTTAGCTTTAGTGGCAATTTGGCTTCAATCTTAGTACATATTGATCTATCTATAGTTTGGTCAGAGCCCCAATTGTGAGAGCATTCAGTATACTTTTGTTTAGTGTTAATTTTCTGTTATTAGTTCTGCAGTTTTAGTATCTTATGGTACTTGGCTGAGTATACTTTTAATAACACTTGTTTCGTTGTTGTTGGTTTTTATTTGGTTTTCAGGTAATTGGACTAGCAGCATACGTCTGCGCTCGTCATCGATGTTGTCCGCCTCGCCACCTATTTACTTGCCCCTAAGATTGCCTTCATCGCCAAGGTAAGACAACTTCAGGATTGTTAAATCCATTAGGAAATATGGACATGTCCTTGTTCTCCTGTCTCCATACCCTATACCTGAGTTATCCTTTTTGCGTCTGCGAGAGGTGAGGACACGCCCCTGTTGTACTGTCTCCATACCCTGTACCTGTGTTTGTGTCAATGTGAGATGGTTCTAGGATGGTAGAATGTGTGAATTTTTACAGCAGTTTATGCCACCGGATGTCTGTTTAGCTGGGTGTTCTGTAAATCTAACATGGTTTTCTAGTTTTGTTCATGCTCTTTTTTAGTGTGGCTAGGCGCTATTCTCTGTGTTGTGCGAACTGTTATAAACTGGACCTTTTGCTTCTGGACAGTTTCTTCATGTCTTGGATGAGATCTACTACAGCTTCACATGTATTTCAATGTGCTAGTAAGTGGTGGACTATGATGACTATGCAATGACCAACACAGTACGCTGGAGTGCTGGACTGGCTTGGGTTTGGTAATGTGCTGTCATACTTCTTGAATTCTTATACAGGGATCCAGCCCTAGGATATGTGCATGTTTGTTTTTCCTAAGTAGATAACATAAAATGGGTACAGTATTAGATAGCATAAACATGTCACTTGATGGATATCTTTATTCTATTTGTTCTATCATGCTCACACTACTTAAATCATATTGTCATGTGTTATTTACATATTTTTATAGCAGTAATATTTGATTGGATCTTAGAGTCGGTAGGGCCAATCCCTTCCAGAAGGTCACGCTCACGAGCCCCTCTAAATCAAAATAGGTATCACTCTCTCCCATCTCTCACTGGATTGGATTGATGGGCCATTCATGGTACTGTGATTTGAAGTTTGGTCCTTGTTTACTTTTGTAATTGATTGCCTGCTTGATCAGTGAAAAATCACTGTCGGTGCTACCTGATGTTCTTGCATGTGTAACTGTTCTTTGAACCTTTTGCTCAAGCTTACCCACTGCCTCCCTTTGCTCGATCCATTCCAATTGGGGGGTTCTTCCTTACCGGAATCTTGTTACTCCTTATTTTTCAGGCTGATTTCGAAGCTGAACCCATTTCCTGGGATGAAGCATCTCGATGTGGCTGGTGGGACAGGTACAAAATCTAAGTAATGCTTAAGTTTATGTAGCTCCTCCTTTATTTCCTGCCTTCATTTATGTACTAGTGTTGGTCCTTAACAAGTAATGCTTAAGTTTCTGTTCTAAAACTCTGCCTCCATGTGGAAATGCAAGATTCTTCCTCTGCAAATTTGCAAATGGATGAACACTTGTATCTATGAAGCGGTACATCAACCCTGTACCTTTTCTTTTTCTAAAAAAATGTGATGTTTGTTGCACACCTTGTTCTAGATTGATTGTACAGTCTACACCTTGTCTTTCTCTTGGTTCTACAACCTCTGTTCCTCAATTGTTCATGCTCTAATCATGTTCTGTTTACTTGCACCCCCTTCCAGATTTTTGGTTGCCGTAACATCGCCTACATCCACCCAAGGAGCCACCCAGAAGATGGCGAAATCTGGTGTCTGTAGGCAATCTACGCCAGCCACAGCATAACTCAAAAGTTATCCCTAGTGGCAGGAGGATTATTAGAGATATATAGAGAGAGAGGTCCAAAATTGGTGGGAAACTAAACTAAAGCTCGTACATCAGTCCTTTTTCTGTATAAGATGATAGGTTGGCCTGTCTAGAGCAGCTCGGAACAGATAGTTTTGTTGTTTTAGGTACTAGATATAGCACCACTTGATTGCAGCATACATAGCTTTCTCTCTGGTATCTGTCAGAGTTTGATTATTAGGTAGATGATAAACTGAAAGAAAAGACACTGACTAGAAGTTAGTCTGATTGCAGCATATACTCTAGTAACTTCCAGTTAGAATTTAGTCTGAAAGCAATGATTATATGCTGTTAAGGTAATTTGGCAATACAGAGGAATCAGTGAATACTTGAAAGCACCATTAAATCGTGTATATTCTCCCATTGCTTGTCTGCACCCTGAACATACCAGTAAATTTTGCAGCATACCTCTGATGGTTATGTTTTGCGTACTTCTTTAAACAATGTAGCAGATTAAACTTGGTGTACAGAAGATTTGAATACGAAACCATTCATTATTGTTCCATGTGCATATTTTAAGTACAAGTGTCATACTTTGAGCAAAAGTGTGTTATCTTCTGAATTTCCATTGTTTCAGTTTGACGCAATTTTTTTTCTGATTGTTACTTTAGGATATATGCCACATGTATGTTGAAGAGTGTGCTTACTTTAGGATATATGCACGAGGGCGGCGCTGGGTGTAGGTGCGGGAGGTGGGATAACTTTTGAGCAGTGCTACATGTAGGTGCGCTGGGTGTAGGTGTCTTTAGTGATTACAGTAATGACATTGTGATTGCAGTACTTGCTATTGCCTTGTTAATGTGTGCAGCTATTGCCTTCAGCTTTTATCTGTTCTATAAACACTGTGGAGTAACCTATAAACACTATGGAGTAACACTGTGTTGCCCCCATCATGTATGTATTGTTCCCCCATATCTGTCCGCTTCTCTGAATTTTGTTTTGTTTGATTCCCCTCTCGATCATGGTGGATTCCCTTATGATTTTTTTGTATGATTCCCTTCGACAAGCTGATCCTCCAGCTGCTGCTCAAGGCATCACGGGACAAGCAGTCCGTGGCCTGAGGAGGCCGAGAAGGCAATGTGCGCCATGTCCACGTCCATGCCTCACATACTGCTGCTAAAGAAGCTCGGGGCCTATGTCCACCACTCCAACCTCATGGTCAGGGCCAAGGCCGCAATCGCCAAGTCGCATGGATCGGCAACGCCACGACCTGCTACTGCTGGTCACCTCCAAAACGAGCGGCTGCTAGTCAGGTCCCTCTCCTCCTTGTTAGATTTTGTTTATTTCTTGTAATTATCTGCATGTGCTCCCTCCGTGTAAAATACTTGGTCATGTGTATGTTAGCTTGCCACTCCCTAACAATTTATACTCTTAATGGACGAACAAGGAACTAATTAGTGCACGAACAATTTATTTCCATATATGTTTTTTTGGGTTTGGTTTTGCACGAACAAGGAACTAATTAGTGCATGTGTTCATGTATAAAACAATCAGTATAAAACAATTTGAACACACTGCAAGCATCACTAGTCTGGTAGTGTAAATATGAGTGCTCTTTTAATAGGGTTAGTTTGAGTCTTATGACTCTTACTCTTACATGATCCAGGGGCATTTGATCATACTCGGAATTATTCTGCTATCATTCATCATGTACCATGCCAATGTTATCTTCAGTTCAGTGGCTTACAAAGCTACTCCATGTAATATCATGTACAATGCCAATGTTAGCTTCAGTTCAGTGGCTTACAAAGCTACTCCATGTGATATATCATGTACCATGCCAATGTTATCTTTAGTTCAGTGGCTTACAAAGCTACTCCATGTAATATCATGTTAATTATTAAACGATTTCTTGGAGTGGTGCTTGTAAATGAGTTATACAAGATCCATAGTATTTACAGTGATACGAATGAGTGAATAGAACTTTTTCAAATCTGATTTAAACTTAATCAAATGATTAGAAAGCTTTTGTGGATATGAAACCACTGATTATGAATGCTAATACATTATGTAAATTTTCTGCTACCCCTATTCTGGATTGCTAGAACTATATGTAAAATTTGCTGCTACCCATATTCTGAAACTACAAGCTTTGTTCATGTTTCAGCTGATCGTGCTAGAGTGGAGCTGTGCCACTTCGGGAGAGCGGAGGAGCTTGTTCGTGAAGCGATCCGAGGAGCTTGTCCGAGGTGTTCCAATTGGTGCTATTTGCTAATAAGTGAATGTAAATACTGAATTGTAATCTTGGATGTGCATTTGTGAGCCTTCTATTTGCTGATAAATTATCTGCATGCTGTGTATTTGCTGAAAATGGTGTATTTTATTGATGTATTTGGAAACTCTAGTGTATTTTCTCGATTTATTGCATGGCTGAAGAAATTCCAGAAATGAAAATGCAAATTCTAGTTAAAAAATAGAAGAAATCTTGACTGGATGAAATATATTTGGGCTCCAAAAAGGCTGTGGCCCAAAATATATTGTAACAAATATGAAAATAAATAAGTGTACCATAAGAAGGCAAGGCCCAAAACTGACAAACCTAAAAAGGCCAAGGCCTAGCAAATAAAAGGCTAGAATTATTGGGCCAGCCCATTTAGATCACTAAAATGGACTGGGCTGATTTTGATTTAAGACGATTTCATTTCGTCACAATTTTGCCACGTAGGATCAGCCACGTAGGATCTGAGCTGGCCTGGCTAGATGGTCCATGACGATATTGGATCGTCATAGACGTTATGACGATTCAATATCGTCATAGATGGTTATGACGATTTTACCAAAAACGTCGTTATAGTTCATTTGCGACGCCCAGCTTTCGACGATCTCAAAATCGTCATAGAATCGTCATAAACGGACTACTATGACGATTCTGTGACGAAAATTGAGGGTCATATATAGACAGATTCCTTGTAGTGATGGTTTGGCCGGCTGGGCCCTATGGGGCCTTGTGCCCCTGGCCCAATGCATCCAGGGCACTCCCTCATAGGGCCACGCCCCCTCCCGACAAGTGGGTCCATGTTGGTCCCACTCCGGAAGGTTCTAGAAGCTTCCGATACAATACCGAATAACCCGAAATAATTCCGAACTCCAAAAACTGCATTGCCTTATATGAATCTTATTCTCTGGACCATTCCGGAACCTCTCGTGATGTCCCGGATCCCATCTGACACTACTAGGAAAACGGCTATAGGTAATCAGCACATCCGTGGCTCACATGGTTGAAGTGCCCCACGGCTAAAACAGGCGTGGCTCACCTGTGGGCAGTGCCCTACTAATAACTAGAACAACTGTGGCGCACATGACTATAGTGCGCCACAGATGTGTGTGGTCCAGGGCCCTGTTGGCCGCATGCCAAACATCTGTAGCGCACTACAGTCAGGTGCGCCACGGTTGTTAGGGTCATCTGTGGCGCACATGGGGCTGGTGCGCTACGCCTAAGCGCATGCCCCCCTCTGCTCTGAAACGGCCACAAACTTCTGTGGCGCACTCGGCCTAGTGCGCCACAGGGAGTAGGAGCATCTGTGGCGCACGTGGCATAGTGCGCCACAGATGTTTGTACTCCCTGTGGCGCACTAGGGCCGTGTGCGCCACGGATGTGTCAATTTCTTTAGGACAGCACTTTATGTGCACATGTGTGACCACATCCACCACCCCGCACTTCACTTACCCCTTCTTCTTCCTCCTTAGATCTAGTCGGGATCTTCTCCTTCCCACCTCAATTTCTCCACACATTCACCATTTTTAGAATGTAAAACTTGCTTTGGATGTTACATAAGTAATAGAGGAGGTCTCCGGTCTCTCATCTATCCTTCTACGGTCGACGCGCGCACCTCTCCTTTCCATCTTTCTCGCGATCGGTCTCTCATCTCTGTAAGTTGTCCATGTAAGGATGTGTTCATGTGTATATGGATGATGTGCTCATATGTATGTAGATGATCGATGATGCTCATGATGTGTGTATGTGGAGAGGATCGATGGTCATATGTGTGTGTATATGGAGAGTATCGATGATGCTCATGCATGTGTGTATGGAGAGGATAATGATATGTTCATGTGTGTATGGATCGGTCTCTCTCTCTCTCTCTCTTGTGTTTGTATGTGAACAAGTTGCCATTTGTTTTGCCAAAATGTTGATTCATTTCCATTTTGGCAAGACTTTGGCATTTCGCAAAGGTCCCAATTTTAGGATAGGTCATGCCAAAATTTTCTATCGACCATTGCATGCATGCCTTCATTATGTGGTTCTAATAGACTTCAAAATTGTACCGTGTACATCGTGCAGGCAAAAATGGTCCGCATAATGAGCGAAGGCATTGTAGCTAGATTTTTGAAATGTGCGACGGCCGACATGATACGAAATAACAAGACAGATATAAGATGTCCGTGCAGAAGATGCAAACTCAACTGGGTGATCGACCCAGATTCCGGGAATCTGCAGGCGCACCTGCTCCACCATGGTTTCATGGATGGATACACTCGTTGGATAAGCGATGATGTAGATGATGGAGACGGTGAAGAAGGTGGCCAACATGACGATGATCATCATCACGGCGAGAACGGGCGAGATGATGAAGAGTCTCCTAGAGATGGTGAAGGTGCGGAAGAAGACCGGGATGATGATGATCTAGATGCCGGAGGAGCAGACGACGATGGAACAACGTCAGGCTGGGTGCGGGACCCTTATGTGCAAGATCTGCTTCTCAAGCAGACGAGTAACGCCAGGGCTGCCGCTAGAGAGAAAGCCAAGCTTGCGCAACTTGAGAAAGACGCGGTTACTCCATTGTATGAAGGATGCAGGCCCGATGATACCCGGTTGAATGTAACGCTCAAGGCTATGGAGATGAAGGCAAAGCACAAATTGAGCGACGCAAGCTTCGACGATATGATGGCATTCTGGCACGATCGTCTCCCGGAGGGGAACACATGTCCAACTTGTATCGAGGATGCCAAGAAAATCGCCTGTCCTCTCGATCTACCGCACGTTAGATATCACGTATGCATCAACGATTGCATCATTTATCGGGGCGAGGACGCGAAGAAAACCACATGTCCGGTGTGCGGCGTGAGTCGATACAAGAAAGGGAAGAAAGCACCTCGAAAAGTGGTATGGTACTTTCCTATCACTCCTCGTCTACAGCGCTATTTCGCGGACCCTAAGGAAGCGAAGCTCATGCGATGGCATGCGGAAAGGAAGAAGCCAGGAGATGATGATGACCCCGAAAAGGATGAGCTGCTGACGCACCCTTTAGATGCTAGCCAGTGGAAAGCATTCGACCTCGAATTCCCAGAATTCGGTGGAGATTCGAGGAACATCAGGCTTGGTGCGAGCACCGATGGACTCAATCCGTTCGGTAGCCAGAGCAGCACGGACAGCACTTGGCCCGTGTTTGTATGGATGTACAACCTCCCTCCATGGTTGTGCATGAAGAAGAAGTACATACAAATGAGTATGCTAATTCAAGGGCCGAAACAACCTGGTACAGACATCAATCTGTATCTCGGGCTGTTGAAAGAGGAGCTAGCCACGTTATGGGAATCTGGAGCCAATAGTTACGACGCCGTGGCACAAGATTATTTCACTATGAGAGCCTCGTTGATCACTACGGTGCAAGACTATCCAGGTTGCGGGTATATCTCGGGGCAGGTTATCCAAGGATTCTGCGCATGCGTTAGGTGCATGGATAACACAATCTATCTCCAACTAGAGAAAGATCCAGGGTCATCGAAAACCGTGTTCATGGCGCACCGGAGGTGGCTCGGCAAGAATGATCCATGGAGAAAACATGGAGACCTGTTCGATGGCAAATCAGAGACCCGAGGAATCCCAGAGCGTAGGAGCAGCGAAGAAGTGGAAGAGTTGCTGAAAAACTGGAAAGATTGTCCTAAGCCTGGAAAGAAGCGAAAGAGGCAGCAACAAGACAAGCCGCTGATGAAGGTATGGAAAACAAGGTCTGTTTTCTGGGAGTTGCCATACTGGAAGTTTCTCCGCACGCCTCATAGCCTCGACATCATGCATATCACGAAAAACGTGTGCGAGAGTCTGGTCGCCACCATAATCAACATGCCAGATAGGACGAAAGATGGTCCGAAAGCAAGGCACGACCTGATATGCTTGGGTATCCGGAAGGAGCTTCACGGAGGACGCACTACTCCTGATGATCAGGAAGATGACGATGATCATGAGTCGGAGACGACACAAGGTCGTCGGAAGGGTAAAAAGTTCAAGAAGAACGAATATTACTGCCCTCCTTGCTTCACTCTAAGCCAGGATGAGATCAAACAGTTTTTCAAGTGCCTTCTAGGAGTCAAATTTCCTTACGGCTACGCGGGCAAGATAAGCAGATACCTAGACGAGGCGAAGCAGAGGTTCAGTGGCATGAAGTCTCATGATTGTGCCGTGCTAATGACGCAGGTACTTCCGGTCGCACTAAGAGGGATAATGGACGAGCACGTCCGTGAAACGTTATTTGGCCTATGCAAGTTTTTCGACGTCATCTCTAGGAAGTCGATTGGCTTGAATCAGCTCGGAAGGCTACATGAGGAGATCGTGGTGATACTATGTGAGCTTGAGGTCTACTTCCCACCCGCATTCTTCGACATTATGGTGCATCTGCTGGTCCATGTCGTGGAGGACATCGTACAACTCGGGCCGATGTTCCTCCGCAGCATGATGGCGTTCGAAAGGATGAACGGACACATCAAAGGATACGTTCGCAACAGGTCCCGTCCAGATGGAAGCATAGCCAAGGGCTTTCTGGCCGAAGAGTGCATCTCTTTCTGCACGAATTATCTAGACATAGAGAACCCTGTCAGTCTTCCCGTCAACAGACACCTTGGCAAGATCGACGGATCTGGTCACCGAGAGGGTCGTCGCATACCGCATGCAGACTTCGATTTTCAACGCGCAGACTTTGATCGAGCAAACCTCGTCGCGCTACAGCATTTAGAACTGGTCGATCCTTGGGTACAGAAGCACAAAAGGTTAATTGAGAAGAAATACAGTGACCGGGGCATACAGAGGACGCAGGGAGAAATAATCAAAGAGCACAACTCAGATTTCACGCGTTGGTTTAGGCAGACGCTCCTTGATAATCCCCCGCGCTCGCATTCTTCTGACACGGAAAAGATCATATTCACCTTGTCGCAGGGACCGATGCAAAACCTGGTGACCTATCAGGCGTATGATATCAACGGCTACACATTCTACACGGAGGAAAAGGACAACAAGTGTGATTATCAGAACTCAGGAGTAACGTCGGAATTCTAGACCGATGACAACGTGAAGGAAAGATTCTACGGAAGAATCGAGGAGATCTGGGAGCTCGACTACTGTGGAGAAAAGGTGCCGATGTTCCGTGTCAGATGGGCAAAGAGCGTCGAAAGAGAAGACCGGTATTTCACAACCATGGTTATACCCGAAGCAGCCAAATCCAAGGCCGCCGGTGCAAACGTGGCCGCGAAAAATGAACCATGGGTACTGGCTACCAAAGTGGACCAATGTTTTTTCATTACCGACCCGACAAAGCCTAGCCGTGTTGTCGTGAGGAGAGGAAAAAGAAACATCATTGGAATGGATGGAGTCGCCAACGAGCAAGACTTCGACCAGTACGGCGACCCAAAGATTGAAGATGACGACGACTACGACGCAGCAACATACATCACAAGAAGAAAAAGGATAACCCTACCCAAAAAAGGTAGCCCGTTCGAAAGAAGAAACATTAAAGTGCCGGGGCTAAATTATTCAACCGCGACAAAGAAGGGAAAAAAGATTGTAAAATGCTAGCTCAAAAAATATTGTAAAACGCGTGGTCGAAAAAGATTGTAATATTCATGGACAAATTATTATGAAATTTAGTTATACTTTCAATCATATTTCTAACACTTTTATGACATATATTATCACTTTTGGGCATTTTTGGAATATTTAAAAGTATTTTAAAAACAAAACAAAATTTGTATGGCATGTATCACCACTTTTGGACATTTTTTGGAATATTTAAAAGTATTTTTAAAATAAAAATAAAAAAGTGGAGCACCAGGATTCGAACCTGGGTGCTCATAATTTAGAATAGAGCTAAGGGGCAGAACCAGTGGGCTATGACAGTACTAGTGCTAACAGAAGGGGTGGCCGCCCTCTTATCTGGTAGTCCAATACACATAGGCGTAGCGCACCCTGGCCAAGTGCGCTACGGTTATCCGTAGCGCACTTGGCGAGGGTGCGCTACGCCTATGTGTGTTGGACGCTAGTCAACCGCGCCGGCCGCTCCATCTCACAGACACGCACCACACGCACCGCTGCATCTCACAGAACTTGCTCTCGAGGCCGCACCGCCGCCGCCACCGCCGCCACCGCCGCGCTGCGCTGCACTCTCGAGGAGGAGGAGGAGGCCCGCCACCGCGCTGCGCTCTCGAGGAGGAGGAGGCCCGCGCTTGTGGAGGAGGAGGCCGCTGCCGATCCATGGAGGAGGAGGAGGCCCGCCGCTTGTGGAGGAGGAGGATCGTGCCGCCGCCCGTCGTCGTCCGCCCATCGTCCGCCCGTCAGAGGTAGCCCCTCCCTCTCTCCCTCTCTCCCTCCCCTGTCTCTCCCTTTCTCCCTCTCTCCCTCTCTCCCTCTCTGCTTCAAGATTCAGTTAGCAGTAAACTAGAATTGGAAATAATTCTGTTAGCAGTAAACAAGATTCAAGATTCAGTTAGCAGTAAACAAGATTCAGTTAGCAGTAAAAGACCTGAAATAATTCTGTTTTTATGCAAGTTTTATTCAGTTAGCAGTAAACCTGAAATATTTGCTGCAATGATCTTAGAGAGAAAAAAATTGGCTCCTAAATGAATTTTTTAGGAAAGTGACTAATGTATTTGGCTTATGGTGACTTTCATAAGATGGATTAATGATAGACAGATGATTTTTATAGATGTTATACTGTTTATTCCTGGAACTAGATGATTTTTATAAGGAGTAGGAGGCCCTGGAACTCCTGGAATTATAGCTCCTCCTCCTGGTTATTCCTTGAATCGAACACACATAGTACATGGTCTTAGCTGCTAGTATTTGTGTTTGTTGCCTCTGAAAACTACACAACACATGATTTCTACTGTCAAAAAAGATAAACTGAACTAAAAGATCAGGATCTTGTTGCATTCTTGTGTTGTGTGGTTAAAAAGATAAAAAAGTACATGATCCTTTTAGTCAGATAGATGGCTGCGCTTTGGAACCTGGAACTGAACAACACATGATTGCTACTGTCAAAAAAGCAAATGCCTGTCGGTACCACAATTTCACTACACTGGACCATTATTTTCAAAAAAAGGAGCTGTTTTTCAGTAGAAAAGATCTTACTACTATATTACTTGGCCATTCAGTTCAGAAAAGTAACAACACTACCATAGCATATATTCAGTTTTGGCAACAGAACTTAGTTTCCAGGGAACCATCAGGCTAAGCTTATTGATTTACTGTTTTGAGTGATAGATACGCATGCTTATGACCAGAGCTAACTTATGCCTAGGATAGACTAGGTGCTATGATATTAGAATTATCAACTTAGTGATTCCATTATCCTAGCAAGAAAAACCATACTGCAGGACCCGCAGTTATAACTTCTCAGTCCAAATTTTAAGAATAGATCATATGCAATTATAACCAGAGTTAGTAGCTAGGGCCTTCAGAACTGAATTAATCAAACCATTGCATAGGCTCCAGAAGTCCAGATCTTGCAAATAGCCTTCTATTGTCAGCACACACAGCTACAACTATGCAGAAGGGAGGCATGCCTCTGGTAGAACATCAGTTGGGTTGTAGAACATGTATGCTTGGGTTTTAGTTGCTGCTGTGTATGCTCATATGTGTTATTTTCTTTTTTCAACAGACCTAGCAGGCTTTAGTTATTTTCTTTCCATCATATGCTTGGTCCCTGGTGAATCCAGATGATAACTGTAAATGCCCATTGCTTGATGTGGCTGGGCATGTTGATGCATTCTTAACCAATGTGTTTTCTACCTAGATGTTTATGTGCTGGCTTTGTTGGCCAGATTATCCTATGTGACCAGATTATGTGCTGGCTGTGTTGGCCATTTATTGTTTTCTGGTTGTGCTGGCTATGATGGCCATTTATTGTGTGCTAGCTATGCTGGCCATATATATGCAGGTTCTTGTATGAAATGAGTCCCGATTTTTGCTGGAATGTTGATTAACTTCCGTTTTGGCAGAAATCGGGCACTCCTAGTTTAAGAAAATTAGCAAAGGTCATGCCGGATTTTTCCGTGCATTTAACCAATTATTTGTTTTTTATTAGTGCAAAGATGTGTGACAACGACGAGGCTGGATGTTCTAAGCGCATCAGCGCTGAAGGAGAACTCAGACCTCCGAATAAACAATTGACATTCTGGGAGGAGGCCCAGCGTCTAGAAGACGATGAAGAATACCATCCTTCGGAGAGCGAGGATGATGAGATGGAAGACGCGGAGGAATAAGCCGAAGGAACGGCGGACGATGAAACCACTGATGGCGGCGAGGGCACAGGGAGTGGTAGCAACCCTCCTAAGAAGAAGAAGAAGTCGAAGGACCGGCGCCCGAACACGGTCGGCACGGTCAGGGAGGAAATTACCGAAGTGAGCCCATTAGGAGTTCCTTTGGAGCCCGCCCTTGTCGTCAAAGGGTACGGTGGGCAAGTGGCGGCGATCACCCGGACAACCATCTCGATCAACACCGAGAATCTCCGGCATAAAGATAATGGCCACTTGCGCACACTCCTCTTCGAGAAGCTGCACGCAAGATACAAGTTCCCCGCTAAGTATCAGAACACAAATTATCATGGGAACGAAGTAAACAAATCCGCCCTCACAAAGATGAGCACCGCCCTGGCCAGATGGAGAACCCGGATAAAGAGGAAGATCTATAAAGAAGGCAAAAGTCTCGAGGAGATCCAGAAGATTGACCCGCAGATCACCGAAGATCAGTTCCGAGAGTTCAAGGAGAGGTGTGAATCCGAAAGAGCCCTGGCCAATAGTAATCGGGGAAAGGTGCTGCAGGCGATGAATATAGGTCATCACCATCTCGGATCTGGTGGATACAGAACCGCGGAGGCCAAATGGAATAAGGAGGACGAAGAGTATAGATCCAAGGGGATAGAAAACCCCTTTGCCAAATTCAAACCCGGGCAGGTTCGAAACTTCATCAGGGCCCGTTACCATGTGGACCCAAAAACCAAACAACTCACCGCGGATCCTGCGGTGAAGGAATTCGAGGAAATTGTGGTAAGTATAATCAAATTACCGCGGATCAACACGATTGCAATCTAATCGGTGATCTAAATGATTCACTGTTACTTCTTCTGCAGGAGGAGGAAATTGTTGCTAGTCATGGATCCCAGGGTTCCTCATCCCAGGGGTCGACGGCGGCCACCCGGTGGGATAACCCTTTTAACAGGGCGATGAACCGGGCCAAGAAAATAGAGCCGGTTACGAAGAAGCCGTCGTCGGCTGGCCGTCTGGCCGGCCTCGGGGGTAAGAATTGGGTGGATCATTTTGGTCCACCGCCGAGGACGCATGTGGCGCCGTCGGGAAGGAGCGAGGAGGAAAACCGAGAGGTTCAAGAACTTAAGGCACAAGTGGCGCGGATCCCGCAGATCGTCCAAGACAACCTGGCAATCACCCTCACGTCCTTCCTGCCTACCTTGGTGGAGTCAATAGCGAACTGGAGTGCGGGTGGTCGAGTAGGGCCGTGCCCGATTCCAAGCATGGTCAGCAGCCACTCGAACAACGTGGCGCCAACGAATCAGGCGAACTACATGTTCGTGACTCCGCCCGCTAGCACCGCGGCGCCGCAAGTGTTGGTGACTCCCCCTGCCATCACCGCGGCGCCGGAGTACATGTTGGTGCCCCCCTGCCATCGTCGCGGCGGCACCGGAGCTCCAAGCACCCGTCGGTAGGGAGAATACACCGGCGGCCAGCACCGCGCCATCAAGTAGCCCTTCCGTCTCTTGCACGCCCGTCGCCGTATGCGGTGCGTCTACATTAGCCGATCTCGACGCCATCACGGTAAACAAATTGCTTTAATTACCGCCTTATTTCATGCCATCTATATATTACTCTTATGGCATCTCGCTCTGACGACGCCATACATGTTTTCCACAGACGGATGTTCCTTGCACTCTCTTATGCTACGTGAACAACGAGCTGAGGGATGTTGCCAAGGGTACCATCGTTCAACCCTTGCAGCGCACGTTCCAGTCAAAGCCGATGCCAGATAGAGTGCACAGGGTTAAAATTAGTCGGGTGCTAAGGGGCTGCGACGACCTGGAACCTCCCATTCAACCCCCAGGAGCGGATGAAGAAGAGCCGTATGTCCTCAGAAGTTGCTTCGTCTTATTCTTCCTATGGCCAAAGAGCATGATCCGTTTGGGGACGGCGGGGGCCATCACGCCACAGACAACAGCACCGCCTGTCGTGCCAGCGACAAGCGGTGGCAAGGCCCCCTTACCGCCCTCGCCGTCACCTCCACGCGGTGGGTCGGATGATCATGTTGATGATATGCACATGGCGCAGGATCCAGCCGAGGACGACGAAGACTGGAATGATCACTTCTTCAGCACTCAGTTTGGCAACGAAGAAGACCTAGCTGGTGGCCCCACAGAGAAAGCCACTATCACCAAGCGTCTGTTTGGTTCTCAGGAGACGCCTCCAGCTTGCGCCTTTACAGAGCCAGCTGATACAACCAACCGGCCCTTTATTCTAAGCCCTGACACACTACATAGGGCGGCCGGTGCTCAGATTGCGGTGCCTGCCCGCTCTCCAAAAGGAAAAAAGGGCAGGAAAAGAAAATCTAGCAGCTCGAGCCAGCCGGTGGCGTCAACAACTGCGAATCCGATCAGGTTTCGGGACGGGCCACCAAGACCCGAGGGTATTATGTGGAGGATTCATTTGGCGGGTGAGCCCATGCTACCTAAGAATTTGCAGAAGCTCGCCAGTTCGGAACTGCAGAGTGTGCATGACGGCGTGCTGACGATAGAGAGACGCCTTCTATCGGAGAAAGATCCCTCGCACCCGGTATTCGTGGTTAAGGTGCCACTAGGCTTGGGCTTCGTCGACACTGCCCCCGCGGATCTGTTCTTCCTGCGGTTCGAGGACATCTTCAATATGTTCCACCTATACCCGCTGCACTATACCATGGTCCGTCTCTTTTCTCTTAGCCTGGCCATGCAGATCATTAGAGAGAACACACCGGGCATCGCTATAGTGGACCCCTACTACATGCGTGACGGCTGCTTGGGTTCCCCCTCCGAACGACGTATCGTGGCCTCGTACCTAAAAAGAATCCTCGTGGCGAACAAGACAAAGGAATACATTCTCGTGCCTTACTTTCCCGAGTAAGTCGTTATTCGCTCGCCACCGTCGATTGGCTTTATTAGATCATCATCATTCTTTTTCCAACACATTCCATTTGAAATTTTTGCGCAGAGATGAACACTGCACGCTCATCTCCTTATCGCCGAAGCATTCCCACGCCACGTATTTTGACTCGGGGAGTCTAGAAAAGAAGAAAAACTACGACAAGATCAAGGAAGTTCTGGATGATGCTCTCACTGGCTTTGCCTCGACGGAAGGCACCAGCTTCGTGCGTAAGAAGGTCAAGTTCGGTAGGCACGTCTTCAACCACGTAACGGAGTTCCCCTGCGTGAAGCAGCCGGAAAACAGTAAGAAGGAAGCCTACTACGCACTCCATCACATGAGGGCGTTCCTACTTGACCAGCAGAATTCTACGCTGCCAGATCATCTCAAAAAGTGGGCCGAAGCAAAGGCCAAGATCAATGATTCGGATATTAGACAAGAGATGTATCGCATCCAGCAGCAGTTTGGGGCAATCATCTTTCGTGATGTCATGACTTCGGGGGGGATCTTGTACAGAGAAAATATCCCGAATAACCGTGACATAGAAGATCGCCTAGAGATGCAGGGTGACTATAGGAAGTTCATGACAAGACAAGGCGTCCTCCCGTTCCCTAAGCCGAGCCAGAAGGCTTGATGTTGGCCTAGTTGTAGTTACAAACTATAGATGACCTTTGTGCGTGTGTGTGGACGACAAGTGAACTTATTTTGCTTATTATTATTATATATCAATCAATGCTTGGTTTTTTTGCTTACTCTTTGGTCCTTTGCTCAATTTGGTCCTTCTTTTTTTCTTTACTCTTTTTTCGAGAATAATGCCGATGATTGAAAGTCGTGGCACACTATATATGTGAATGTGCTACGATGGGACTGTGAGCCTTGTGATATGCACAAGTCCAGGTCTTGTGCATCCTACTTGGCTCACCGTTCCATCGTAGCATATTCATGTGTCCAACGACCTATGTATATATATGAGGCATTCTTTTCGAGTTATTTTTGTCTTTTTCGAGAATATGCCGATGATTGAAATGTCGTGGCACAATATATATGTGAATGTGCTATGACGGGATAGTTAGCCTTGTGATATGCACAAGTCCAGGAATTATGCATCCTACTTGGCTAAGTGTTCCGTCATAGCATATTCTTGTGTCCAACGACCTAGCTAGTTATATATGAGGCATTCTTTTCGAGCTACTTTGGTCTTTTTCGAGAATAATGCCGATGATTGAAACGTAGCACACTATATATGTGAATGTGCTACGATGGGATTGTACTTCTTGTGCTATGCACAAGTCCAGGTGTTGTGCATCCTACTTGGCGTACGGTTCCATCGTAGCATATTCCTGTGTCCAACGACCTATGTATATATATGAGGCATGCTTTTTGAGTTACTTTGGTCTTTTTCGAGAATAATGCCGATGATTGAAATGTCGTGGCACACTATATGTGAATGTGCTGCGATGGGATTGTTCGCCTTGTGCTATGCACAGGTCCAGGTGTTGTGCATCCTACTTGGCGAACAGTTCCATCGTAGCATATTCCTGTGTCGAACAACCTAGTTATATATGAGGCATGCTTTCTGAGTTTGGTCTTTTTGATTTAGGAGTACTTTCTATAAGTGTATCTTCATATGCGACTTTAATTATATATGTTTTTTTCAATAGTCGGTTAATTATTATTGTCAACTTATAGATGATGTGGTACGTCGTGTACAAGGGACGGGTTCCCGGAGTCTACGATGATTGGGAAGACTGCCGGAGACAGGTGCACCGTTTCAGCGGCAATAGCTACAAAGGGTACAACACTATGGCGGAGGCGGAAGCTAGATACACGCGCTATCTAGCGGGAGTTAGGACAAGGAACCGGATGAAGTCCTACACCTTCGTCGCGGCGGTGATCATGCTTATCTTCTTTGGTTATTTATCCCGCGTTTGTGTCTAGCTAGCTATTTTAGATGTCTAGGCGAGCTTCCGAGCTCTAACTTGTTCGATCGACACATGTATTAGCATGTACCAACTACTACTTTGTAACATGATCGAAACAATGTAACTTAGACTATGTATTCATGTATGAGACTTATCTATATGTATTTGTTTCAATCTTGTTTTTCATATTGAGTATTTATATATATAATTGTATATCTTGTATCTGTGTGTGTATATCTGCTGTAATATTGTATATAATCTGTATTGCATATAATCTGGCTCGGAAATTAAAAAAAACAAAAAATACATCTGTGGCGCACATGGTCTACCTTCTGTGGCGCACTACACCTAAAGCGCACCATGGAAGTTTGGTGGCGCACTAGGTAGTGCGCCACAGAAGATCCCAGGGGTAGCGCACCATGCCAAACTTCTGTGGCGCACTAGGAGGTGCGCTACGCCTATCTCTACACAATCGTGGCGCACTAGGCAGTGCGCCACGACTGAGAGATAGCCGTAGCGCAAGGCCCGTGGCGCACTGCTAGTGCGCCACGGATGGGCATTTCTGGTGCGCCACTAACGGCCTGTTTCCTAGTAGTGTGAGACTCCGAACAAAAACTCATAAACCAATTACCCAATCTATCCTAGCGTCGAGACACGTTAAGTGTGTGACCCTTCGGGTTCGAGAATATGTAGACATGATCTTATATCAATAATCAACAGCGGGGTCTGGAAACCCATATTGACTCCCACACACTCATCGATGATCATATCGGATGAACCACGATGCCAGGATTCAATCAATCCCATATATATATTCCCTTCGTCTCACGATATTTTACTTGCCCAAGATTTGATCGTCGGTACCGTCATACCTAGTTCAATCTCGTTCACAGCAAGTACTTTACTCGTTCCGTAATCCGATATCACTTTGTGATTAACTCCTTAACCACATGCTTGCAAGCGGTGTTGATATCGATTACCGAGTGGGCCCGAAGTATATCTCTCCGACTTGGGAGGGACAAATCCCATCTCGATACATACAACCCAACATGTACTTTCCGATCACCTGAGAGACACCTTTATGATCACCCTCTCATAGGATGACGTTTGATGACCTCAAACCTTTCTTCCGATACCAGGGAGTTGTATTATCTCATGGTCTAAGGAATACAATATTTGACATAAGAAAAGCTTCACAAAGATGAACACGATGACACGATCTAATTGCTCCGCTTAGTTTGGGTCTGTCCATCATATCATTCTCCCAATGATATGATCTCATTATCAATCGACAACTCATGTCCATGGTTAGGAAACCTTAACCATCATTAATCAATGAGCTAGTCCATAGAGGCGTGCTAGGGACACGGTGTTGTTCACAAACCACACAAGTATTAAAGTTTCTGCTTAATACAATTCTAGCATGGAATATAAACTTTATCATGAACAAGAATTATAATAATAACATCTTTATTATTGCCTCTAGGGCATAATTCCAACAGTCTCCCACTTGCACTAGAGTCAATAATCTAGTTTACATATGGCAACAATCTCACACCCATGGCACTGAGGTGCTGCTCATGTTTTACACGTGGAAGAGGTTTAGTCAATGGATCTACGACATTCAGATCTGTATATACTTTGCTAATCTTCAGATCTCCATCTGCTATATAATCTCGGATTATATGAAACTTGCGGTTGATATGCTTGGTCTTTGGATGATATCTTGGATCCTTAGCGAGTGCTATGGCGCCAGTGTTGTCACACAATATCTCTAGTGGGTCCAATGCACTTGGAACCACGCCAAGCTGAGTGATGAAGTTCCTGATCCAAACTCCTTCACTTGACGCTTCTGCAGCAGCCATGTATTCCGCTTCTACTGTAGATCCCGCGATCACGCTTTGCTTGCAGCTTCTCCAGCTCACAGCTCCTCCATGCAAAATATAAACGTATCCTGTCTGAGATTTAGAATCATCCTTGTCGGTGTCAAAACTAGCGTCGACGTAACCTTTTACGACGAGCTATTCATCACCTCCATAGACTAAGAATATTTCTTTAGTCCTATTCAAGTACTTTAGGATGTTCTTCATGGCTGTCCAGTGTTCCACTCCTGGATCACTTTGATACCTGCTCGTCAAACTAAGAGCATTGGACACATCCGGTCTAGTACACAACATGACATACATGATAGAACCTATGGCCGAGGCATCAGGCACTTTGCTCATAGCTTCTCTATCATTTACCGTAGCTGGACACTGAGCCTTGCTCAATATCTTACCTGACAACATAGGCACTGAACCTTTCTTTGCCTTATCCATTCTGAATCTTTTCAGAACTTTGTCTAGGTATGTAATATGGCTTAAAGCTATCGGGCGTCTTTGTCTATCTCTATAGATTTTGATGCCCAATATATAAGCAGCTTCACCTAGGTCTTTCATTGAAGAACACTTGTTCAAATAACTCTTCACATCGTTAAGCATGTCAATGTCATTTCCAATAATCAATATGTCATCCACATATAGTACCAGAAATGTCACTGAGCTCCCACTCACTTTCTTGTGGATACAAGCTTCATAACAATTTGGAACAAATCCAAAGCTCTTGATCACTTGATCGAAACGAAGGTTCCAACTCCGAGATGCTTGCTTCAGTCCATAAATGGAACGCTGAAGTTTGCACACTTTATCAGCATCCTCAGGATCGACAAAACCTTCGGGTTGCATCATATACAACTCTTCATCAATGTTGCCATTGAGGAACATAGTCTTGACATCCATCTGCCATATTTCATAATCATGAAATGCAGCAATTGCTAATAAAATCCGAATGGACTTAAACATCGCTACGGGAGAGAAAGTCTCATCGTAGTCAATACCTTGAACTTGTAGAAAACCTTTCGCGACAAGTCGTGCTTTATAGACGGTAACATTACCATCCGCGTCCGTTTTCCTCTTGAAGATCCATTTGCACTCAACGGCCTTTCGGTCGCTAGGAGGGTCCACCAAAGTCCATACTTGGTTTTCGCTCATGTATCCCAATTCGGATTTCATGGCTTCTAGCCATTTCTCAGAGTCTGGGCTCATCATCGCTTCCTCATAGTTCGCAGGTTCACTGTCTTCTACTAACAAGACAGTCAAGACAGGGTTGTCGTACCACTCAGGAGGGGCACGCGACCTTGTCGACCTGCGACGTTCAGTAGCAGCATCGTCCGAAGCTTCATGATCCTTGTCATTAGCTTCCTCTATCGTTGGTGCAGGTGGCACTGGAAAAATTTCAGGTGTTGCGCTACTCTCCAACTCAAGATAAGGTTCAATAACCTCGTCTAGCTCTACTTTCCTCCCACTCACTTCCTTCGAGAGAAACTCCTTCTCAAGAAAGGATCCGTTCTTTGCGACAAACACTTTGCCTTCGATTCTGTGATAGAAGGTATACCCAATAGTTTCCTTAGGGTATCCTATGAAGACGCATTTCTCCACTTTGGGTTCGAGCTTGTCCGGCATCAACTTCTTGACGTAATCTACGCATCCCCTAACTTTAAGAAACGGCAACTTAGGTTTAGCACCAAACCACTGTTCATATGGTGTCGTCTCAATGGATTTAGATGGTGCCCTATTTAAAGTAAATGCAGCGGTTTCTAATGCATAATCCCAAAATGATAACGGCAAATTAGTACGATACATCATTGATCGGACCATATTTAATAGAGTTCGATTCCGGCGTTCAGACACACCATTGCGCTGTGGTATTCCGGGTGGCGTGAGTTGCGAAACAATTCCGCTTTCTTTAAGATGCGTGAGAAAATCATAACTCAAATATTCACCTCCACGATCAGATCGTAGAAACTTAATCTTTCTGTTACGATGGTTCTCCACTTCATTTTGAAATTCTTTGAACTTTTCAAACGTTTCAGATTTATGTTTCGTTAAATAGATATACCCATATCTACTTAAGTCATCGGTTAAAGTGAGAAAATAGCGATATCCACCGCGCGTCGAAACACTCATCGGTCCGCATACATCGGTATGTATGATTTCCAACAAGTCCGTTGCTCGCTCCATCATTCCGGAGAACGGGGTTTTGATCATCTTGCCCATGAGGCATGGTTCACATGTGTCAAACGATTCAAAATCAAGGGACTCCAAAAGTCCATCAGAATGGAGTTTCTTCATGCGCTTTACACCAATATGACCTAGACGATAGTGCCACAAATAAGTAGTATTATCACTATCTACTTTGCATCTCTTAGCCTCAATGTTATGGATGTGTGTTTCATCCCTTTCGAGATTTAGAAGAAATAAACCATTCACAATAGGTGCATGACCATAAAAGATGTTACTCATATAAATAGAACAACCATTTTCTCCGATTTAAATGAATAATCGTCTTGCAATAAACAAGATCCAGAAATAATGTTCATGCTCAACGCAGGCACATAATAACATGTATTAAGGTTTAAAACTAATCCCGAAGGTAAAACTAAGGAGAGCGTGCCGACGGCCATCACATCAACTCTTGATCCGTTGCCAACGCGCATCGTCACCTCATCCCTCGCAAGCCGCCGTCTATTCCGTAGCTCCTATTTCGAGTTACAAATATAAGCAACTGAACCAGTATCAAATACCCAGGCACTACAACGAGGGCTAGTAAGGAAAACATCAATAACATGTATATCAAATATACCTTTGATGGTGCCAGCCTTCTTGTCCGCTAAGTACTTCGGACAGTTGCGCTTCCAGTGACCCTTGTCCTTGCAATAGAAGCACTCAGTGTCCGGCTTAGGACCAGACCTGAGCTTCTTCTCAGCAGGGGCAACGCGCTTGCCGCCGCCTTTCTTGAAGGGCTTCCTTGCATCCTTACCTTTCTTGAAGGTGGGGGGCTTATTGACCATCAACACATGATTATTCTTTTTGATGTCCACCTCCGCTACTTTCATCTTAGCGAAGAGCTCAGTGATCATATCAGTGGAACCAATCTGATTGTGAGTAACTACAAAACTTTTGTAGCTAGGAGGGAGTGACTGTAGAACTCTGTCAATCTTGAGCTCCTCTGGAATCTTGCAGTCCAGTTGCTCAAGGCGTTGAGTGTAGCCCGACATCTTAATGGCGTGCTCACTAACGGAACTCCCTTCCTCCATCTTGTAGTCAAAGAATTTATTAGAGATCTCATATCTCTCAGAACGGGCTTGAGTCTGAAACATGGTTTTCAGCTCCTCGAGAATCTCAAAGGGCCCGGGATAGTCTTCAAAACGATTTTGAAGATCCGATTCCATAGCATACAACATGGCGATCTTAATCAAATCATAATCATCCTTGCGTGACTGATAAACGGCTTTCTCATCAGCCGGCGCATCTATAGCAGGGGCGTCACCTAGCGCTTTCTCAAGGACATAGTCCTTTTGTCCGCCAGCGAGAATGATTCTCAGAATGCGGAACCATTTGGTGAAGTTGGACCCATTGTTCCTAAGCTTTTCTATCTCAGCAAAAATGTTGAAGATGAAGTTGGAATTAGCCATGTGATCTACAGTATTTGCAAGTACAAATTAGACTATGTTCATGATAACTAGTTCAACTTTTAATCAAATTACTAGATGAACTCCCACTAAATTCAACATCCCTCAAGTTGTTTAGTGAACACGATCCAAATTCACCACACCTAATCCGATCTTCACGAGAAGAGATGTGGTTTCAATGGTGGACAACGAAGTGTCGATCATATCATTCATATGACTCATGCTTAACCTTTCGGTTCATGTGTTCCGAGGCCATGTCTGTACATGCTAGGCTCGTCAAGTTAGACCCAAGTATTTCCGCGTGTGCAAAACTGGCTTGCACCCGTTGTATGTGAGCGTAGAGTCTATAGCACCCGATCATCACGTGATGCTTGGACACGACGAACTTTCGCAACGGTGCATACTTGGGGAGAACACAGTTTTTATCTTGATCTTTAATTGAGGAATCATCTTATAATGCTACCGTCGCGATCTAAGCATAATAAGATACATAAAAGGATAAACATCACATGCATATAAATTTATGTGACATGGTATAGCCAATCTTCGCGCAATGATCTCCATCTTGTGCGTTCCGGCATGATCTCCATCACTCCACCATGATTGCCTCCACCATGAATAGCAACTACAACTATTTCTAACTACTTAGCGATAAAGTGAAACTATTACATGGCGCATAAGAAGTTGACACACAGGTCATACACAATTATAAAGACAACCATATGGCTCCTGCCGGTTGTGTACTCATCGACATGCAAGTCGTGAAAAATTACAAAACATGATCATCGCATACATTATACACATCACATCTTGGGCCATACCATATCACAAAAACACTCCCTGCAAAAACAAGTTAGACGCCTCTACTTTGTTGTTGCATGTTTTACGTATGGAAAGCCACAACGGTGATATTATGGTTGCCAAACTCCGGTGTTAATCCCATGACAACTATAGTGAGAGAAACTGACATCCACCAGCCGCATGTGTGGAACAAGCCACACGTCAAGTGCGGAGCCAGTCTCGCGAACAACGTCGCGTAAGGTTGGCCTGGACCGCTTCAATCTCACTATCCCGCGTCATAAGAAGAACACAAACAAGAGGCTTGCAACAGAAAACATCAACGCCCGCAACAACCATGTTGCGTTCTACTCGTGAAACACATCTACGCATAGATCTAGCTCTGATACCACTGAAGGGTTTCGCAGCATAGTAAATCAAAATTTTCTACGAATGCGAACAGAGGGAAAGCCAAGATCTAATCTAGGAGATGCAAACAACGAGAGATATTGTATTAGATCTTCATACCCTTGAATATTCGCACAGCGGAACGTTCGTCAGAACATGGGTGATGTAGTCGTACTCGCTTCTCCTCCTCGCGATCCGATCCGATCTAGCACCACAAGTGGCGGTGCCTCCGTGAGATGCACACGTGCAGCACCTCGACGTCTCCTCCTTCCTCGGACCAGCAAGTATGGTGGAGAGACGGATTGGATCTACAACACGACGGCATGGTGTATATGGTGGAGAATTTCTGTAGCAGGGCTTCGCCTACAAACAGTTAGGAGGGAGAGAGGAAGGGCAGCAGGGCGGCTAGGGTTGAAGGGGAAGGTGTGGGGGGTGGTGCGCCCCCAGCCCTATTTATATAGAGGGGTGGGGCGGAAACCCTAGCCCCCTCCCCCAAGCCAAGGCCGGCGGCCAAGGAGAAGGAGTGGGGGGCAAGGAAACCCCCCCCTTCTAGAAGCTCTATCTAGAGTTTAAACCCTCTTGGCCGGCTGGGCCCTATGGGGCCTTGTGCCCCTGGCCCAATGCGGCCAGGGCACTCCCTCATAGGCCCATGCCCCCTCCCGGAAGGTGGGGCCACGTTGGTCCCCTTCCGGAAGGTTCTAGAAGCTTCCGGTACAATACCGATTAACCCGGAACAATTCCGAACTCCAAAAACTGCACTGCCTTATATGAATCTTATTCTCCGGACCACTCCGGAACCTCTCTTGATGTCCCGGATCCCATCCGATACTCCGAACAAAAACTCATAAACCAATTATCCAATCTATCCTAGCGTCAAGACACGTTAAGTGTGTGACCCTGCGGGTTCGAGAATATGCAGACATGATCTTCTATCAATAATCAACAGCGGGGTCTGGAAACCCATATTGACTCCCACACATTCATCGATGATCATATCGGATGAACCACGATGCCATGATTCAATCAATCCCATATATATATTCCCTTCGTCTCGCGATATTTTACTTGCCCGAGATTCGATTGTCGGTACCGTCATACCTAGTTCAATCTCGTTCACAGCAAGTACTTTACTCGTTCCGTAATCCTATATCACTTTGTGATTAACTCCTTAACCACATGCTTGCAAGCGGTGTTGATATCGATTACCGAGTGGGCCCGAAGTATATCTATCCGACTTGGGAGGGACAAATCCCATCTCGATACATACAACCCAACAGATACTTTCCGATCACCTGAGAGACACCTTTATGATCACCCTCTCATAGGATGACGTTTGATGACCTCAAAGCTTTCTTCCGATACCAAGGAGTTGTATTATCTCATGGTCTAAGGAATACAATATTTGACATAAGAAAAAGCTTCGCAAAGACGAACACGATGACACGATCTAATTGCTTCGCTTAGTTTGGGTCTGTCCACCATATCATTCTCCCAATGATATGATCTCATTATTAATTGACAACTCATGTCCATGGTTAGGAAACCTTAACCATCATTAATCAATGAGCTAGTCCTTAGAGGCGTACTAGGGACACGGTGTTGTTCACAAACCACACAAGTATTAAAGTTTCCGCTTAATACAATTCTAGCATGGAATATAAACATTATCATGAACAAGAATTATAATAATAACATTGTCGTGGGAATGGTCACGGCAGATGCTGCAATCGGCAGCGAGTAGTAGAACGAGGGGCAAGGGCGGCCAGCCATCTGCGTTGCGAGATGAGGGCAAAGACACGGGGTTTACCCAGGTTCGGCCCCCCGGAGGGTAAAGACCTACTCCTGCTAGATTGTATTATGGATGCGGTACAATGGGCGAGCTCGGCGGCTAGACGGCGAGTCGCTTGGGTGTATGCTGGAACGTATTTCTACTCGCCCTATAGGGAGGTTTATATAGGCTCACCTCCCCTAGGGTTTATATATCCCAACCGATTCAGTTAGAGCTTCGGTACTCGTTTAACCTAATCCGACTGGGCCTATCCACTCGCCTGGGCCTTCAGCTTCCAGTCGCTTGGCTCCTTGCTGGGCTTTAATCCAGTCGCCGTTTTGCATGCCCACTCGCCAGTTCTTTGGGCCAGTCGGAAACGTCCTGTTGGGTATACCCCGGTAGGCATATCCCCATAAAACATCTTTATTATTGCCTCTAGGGCATAATTCCAACATCTAGAAGCTTCCGGTACAATACCGAATAACCCGAAACAATTCCGAACTCCAAAAATTGCATTGCCTTATATGAATATTATTCTCCGGACCATTCTGGAACCTCTCGTGATGTCTCGGATCCCATACGAGACTCTGAACAAAAACTCATAAACCAATTATCCAATCTATCCTAGCATCGAGACACGTTAAGTGTGTGACCCTTCGGGTTCGAGAATATGCAGACATGATCTTATATCAATAATCAACAGCGGGGTCTAGAAACCCATATTGACTCCCACACATTCATCTATGATCATATCGGATGAACCACGATGCCAGGATTCAATCAATCCCATATATATATTCCCTTCGTCTCACGATATTTTACTTGCCCGAGATTTGATCGTCGATACCGTCATACCTAGTTCAATATCGTTAACAGCAAGTACTTTACTCGTTCCGTAATCCGATATCACTTTGTGATTAACTCCTTAACCACATGCTTGCAAGAGGTGTTGATATCGATTACCGAGTGGGCCCGAAGTATATCTCTCCGACTTGGGAGGGACAAATCCCATCTCGATACATACAACCCAACAGGTACTTTCCGATCACCTGAGAGACACCTTTATGATCACCCTCTCATAGGATGACATTTGATGACCTCAAACCTTTCTTCCGATACCAGGGAGTTGTATTATCTCATGGTCTAAGGAATACAATATTTGACATAAGAAAAGCTTCGCAAAGATGAACACGATGACACGATCTAATTGCTCCGCTTAGTTTGGGTCTGTCCATCATATCATTCTCCCAATGATATGATCTCATTATCAATCGACAACTCATGTCCATGGTTAGGAAACCTTAACCATCATTAATCAATGAGCTAGTCCATAGAGGCGTGCTAGGGACACGGTGTTGTTCACAAACCACACAAGTATTAAAGTTTCTGCTTAATACAATTCTAGCATGGAATATAAACTTTATCATGAACAAGAATTATAATAATAACATCTTTATTATTGCCTCTAGGGCATAATTCCAACATCAATGAACTAGTTTATGAGAGAGGCATAACTAGGAACTTTCTGTTTGTTTATTAAACACACATGTATTAACTTTTCCATATTAATACAATTATAGCATGCAAAATAAAAATCTATCATATACTTGGAATACACATAATAAACTCTTTATTATTGCCTCTCAGGGCATATTCCCTTCAGTATGGGAAGCGTATCTGCATTCCACAAGATCCGGAACTTCGGAAATTGATCCTGCAAGAAGCACATAATTCACCATACTCTATTCATCCTGGTAACACCAAGATGTACGTGGATGTGAAGGAAAGATTTTGGTGGAACAATCTAAAGAAAGATATCGCAGAGGACATTGCTTTGTGCGACGTGTGTAGTCGAGTAAAGGCGGAGCATCAGAAACTGGCAGGGTTATTACAACCACTGCCAATACCTGATTGGAAGTGGGATAAAATCGGTATGGATTTTATCACAGGAATGCCAAGGACTAGATCTGGATACGATTATATATGGGTTATTGTGGATCGCTTAACAAAAGTGGCTCATTTCATACCCGTAAAGACCACCTATACAAGTGCTAAATTAGCCAAGATCTATAAGAACAGGATTGTGTGTCTGCATGGAGTACCTAAGAGTATTGTGTCTGATAGAGGAACTCAGTTCACTTCGCATTTTTGGCGACAACTGCATGAGTCATTGGGAACAAGACTAGAATTCAGTACAACATTTCATCCTCAGACATATGGACAGACAGAAAGGACCAATCAGATTTTGGAAGATATGTTGAGAGCTTGTGCGCTAGACTATGGATCTAGTTGGGATGAAAGTTTGCCATACGTAGAGTTTTCTTACAATAACAGCTATCAATCGAGCATAGAGATGGATCCGTTTGAATTCCTTTATGGAAGGAAGTGTACTACACCATTATTATGAAATGGAGTAGGAGAAGGAAATTTATTTGGACTAGGCCTGATCAAGGAAGCCGAAGATAAAGTCAGAATGGTAAAGGACAGATTGAAGATATCCCAATCTCGACAAACGAGTTATGCAGATCCAAAATGTAGAGATGTCACCTATGAGGTAGGTGATAGAGATTATCTTAGAGTCTCACCACTTCGTGGTGTGAAGAGATTTGGAGTCAAAGGGAAATTGGCACCTCGTTATGTAGGACCATTGAAGATTTTGAGCCGTAACGGAGAAGTGGCCTATGATCTAGAACTACCAGAATCTCTATAAGCACTTCACAATGTGTTTCATGTAAGCTAGTTGAAAAAGTGTCATCCAGAGATGGAAGAAAGTTCGTTAAAGACACTATACCACTAGAAGAAGTTAAGCTAGAGAATGATCTCACTTATGAAGAGAAACCTATCAAAATTCTCGAGACAGCAGAAAGAGTCACTCGTACTAAGACAATCAAGTTCTGCAAAGTATAGTAGAACCATCATACTGAGGAAGAAGAAACTTGGGAAAGAGAAGATGAGCTTCGGAAAGATCACCCTCACCTATTTGCTAGCCAATCCAAATCTCGAGGGCGAGATTCATCTTAAGGGGGTTAGATTTGTAACATCCCAATTTTCATCAAACCAAAAGCTTCATATTTGCATTCATATCATCATAGCATGTGAGCATTGCACAAAATTTTCAACTTAAAAACACTAGCAAAACCCTAATTTTTAAACCCCTTTTATATGTAAGGGTAGAGCTTTTTGTTTTATTTTATTTTAGTACCCCAAAATGTTTTGGAGTGGTTTGTTGTGTTTAGAACACTTTTAAACACTAGAATCATCCCACAAAAATTTGGTGAAAATTTGGTTTAATTTGGATTTGATTTGATCATTCAAATCTTATTTGGAAAATCAAAACATAAAAAGAAAAAGGCTAAGGAAAAAAAGAGAAGCTTATCTGCCAGCAGACGCGGCCCAACAAGCAGCCCAGCAGTCCACCCGGCTTGCTCCCCTCTCCCCTCTATTTCTCATCGCGCACGACCGCACCCACCCGCTGATAGATGGGCCCCACCTCCAAGTCACCCTATCGTTGTCAATCTCGTGCCGAAGACCCGTGCTCGCTGCCGTTTCTTCCCCCTTTCAATCCGAATCAATTCACGTTGATGTAGGGTTCGCAGCATAGAAAACAAAAATTTTCCTACGATGGGAACAACTATGTACCAAGATCTATCTACTAGATACAAACAACGGGCGGATGTATATCCGTAGAGAACATACCCTTGAAGACCGACAAAGCTTAACGAGTCCAAACTCGTGGTTGATGTAGACGATCTCTTGCCGATCTCAAGATCGAGAGGAAGTCCTAGCGCCGCAAAACAGCAGCGCATCCGTGCTCGCACACACGTTCGAGGCACCGAGCAACCTCCGCCTCCTCGCTCCAGCGATGCAGCGGAAGCACAACTCTTTCTTGCCGAATAGCCACCGGGAACATGTATCTCGCTAGTCCGAGACCATGGGGGATAAATTCTAGAGGGGGAGAGAGATCCTTCACGAGGAGGTGTGTTGTGAGAGGAGGAGAGGGGGGCCTTTTATAGGGGAGAGGGGGGGCACCCAAGGGGCATGGCGCCCAGCCATGGGGCTTCCCCCACCTCTTCCACATTCATGTTGGTGGAGCTCCCACTCAAAATGAAAAGCCTCCACTCCCATTAAAAAGCCTCCACTCAAAAATCCACTCACATGCATTAAATTTCCACCAAATTTAATGCAAGCTCTCATTTAAATAAAACTCTTTTATTTATTTATTCAGAATTTTGTTAATTACTTTAATTAACAAACATTCACATAAAACCCCTTGCTAGTATTCCATTTCACATGCAGAACCAGTTTCAGCAATTTCAACCGAAACAGTTTCGGTGTCTAGTGAAATAAATTCCTGCGCTTTCCTTTTCTTTTCGGCATGAAACTTTTGCTCCAATTGGATGTCGGTGTCTCTTAAGTGTGTCACCCTACGGTTCGTGAATAATGTGGACATGATCGAGACCCCTCTCGGATCAATAATCAGAAGCGGGATCTAGAGACCCATACTGACTCCCACACATTCAACGATGACTTTCTTGTGATCGTCGGAACCTTTTACGCTAGTATCTTAATCCTTTTGTTTCACGATATATTACATGTCCGAGATTCGATCATCGATATCTCCATACCTAGTTTAATCTCGTTACCGACATGCACTCTTTTCTCGTTCCCGTGATATAACATTCTAGTGATCAAATCACTTGCTTGCAAGCTAATCAATGTGATATCACCGAGAGGGCCCAGAGCATATCTATCCGTCATCGGGATGAAAAAATTCCACTCTCGATCCATGGGCCTCAACATAACACTTTATTAGTTCTGAATCCATCTTTATAATCACCCTGTTACGGTGTGACGTTTGATGTTATCAAGAAACTCTTCCGGTGTTAGTGATTGACATGATCTCATGGTCTAAGGATTAGGATCACTTCGTAAGTTGTTATAGCAATATAAACTCAATGACTTTGATCGTAATGCTATACTTCGGATGAATGTTCATCACACCATTACACTAATGTTGTGACCTCGTTATTAACAACATCCAATGTCCATGATCAGGAAACCTATGATCATCTTGTTAATCAACGAGCTAGTTTATAAGAGAGGCATAACTAGGAACTTTCTTTTGTTTATTAAACACACATGTATTAACGTTTCCGTATTAATACAATTATAGCATGTAAAATAAACATTTATCATAAATAAGGAATACGATAATAACCACTTTATTATTGCCTCTCGGGCATATTCCCTTCAGTCTCCCACTTGCACTAGAGACAATAATCTAGTTTGAGAACTCTGCGTATTGAACACCTATGGCTTTCCGGTGTTCCATATACACAATTGCAAGTGGTTAACATAATCTACGGATCTGACGCTCAGGTCCGTGTGTATTTGCATGTCTTTGCGTCTCTACGCATCACTCATTCTCCAATGAGATGGCATTGTATAAATTTGGTCTTTTGGTGAGACCTTTAGTTCCTTGGGGTTAAAACACATCGATAATATTGTCATACAATATATCTTTAGTGTTAGCCCGTTGCGAACCACACCTTAGTTTGATAACAAACCACTTGACACAAATTCCCTCCTTTGCTGCTACTATAGCAGTCATATACTTAGCCTTTTGTTGTAGTATTCGTCACAATGTCTTAACTTTGGAACTCTTCCAAATCCATCATGGAATCTCCTTTCCATTACATTGTGCCACCCATAGTTTAAATTGAGATAAACTTAATTTGTATCTTGTGACAAAACTAGTATCAATGTAACGCTTTACAATGAACTATTTGTAATTGTTTGTCACCTCTACACAAACATATTCTTAGTTCTTCCAAAAGATCATAAGAATATCCTCACTATCGTCCAATGATCATTTTATGATTCATTCTGGTATATGCTCATAACACTTAGAGCATAGGACATATCTGGATGTGTACATATCATGGTATGATTGATCAAAACATTCTCGTGATTGCACTCATCAAGTGTCAAAGCACTTGAATCTTGTTTCACTTATCAAGTGTCGATGCACTTGAATCTTGATTCAATTCCTTTCCATGCAACAAGAACTGTTTCTTGTCGTTTCTATATTGAACTCCTTCAATATCTCATATATGTACGTTTGGCATAAACATATTAGCGTTACAGTCTATCCACTATAGACATTCATGCTAAATATTCGGGTTTTGCCTAAGTCTTTCATCGAAATGAAATTCTTAACCTTTGTCAATAAAAGATACATCACTTCTAATCAACAAGATGTCCTTCACATAATGTATTAGAAATATGTCTCAGCGCTCCCACTTAATTTCTTGCAAATGCAAGCATCTTCATCGTCTCCTGATGAAAACTCCTTTTCATCACGGTGAAGATTCCAACTCCGCGATGCTTACTTCAACCATTGAAGTTTGCATGCCCTTTTAGCATCCTTTGAATTTAACAAAACCCTTTGGACCGTGTCATGTACACGTCCTAGGTAACCATTCTATTAGAAGAACTTTGTTTTGTTTATTCATCTACCATATACCAAATTATATGTAGTGGTTGCTACTTTAATCCGTTCAGACTAAATATCGCTATGAAAGATCAAATCTTGTCATAGTCAACTCTTTGAACATTGTCATAAAATACTTTACGACATGTCGAATATTTCATAGATGTGAGACATCCATGTCTATTTCTTTATAGATCCAAATACGACCGATAGGTTTTTACACCTTTCCGGAGGGTCTTCCAAGTTCAAAACTTGATTTCTCGTGTATGGAACTATCACGGATTTTATGGCTTCAAGCCATTTGACGGAGCCAGGGCCCATCATCGCTTCTTTGCATATAGTCGGTTCATCATTGTCAAACAATAATGATTTACTCTCAAATCTTAGCATTTGATTGTTTAACCGACCTTCTTGGTTCAATAGGAACTTTAGACCTCCGTGACCACAACCTTTGAGGCACATAAGCTATGAGCATTATGGCAGCCTCCAGAACGATTTCTGGCGCTGCGCAACTCAGCACATTTAGCTAAGGTTCGTTAACCTTATCAAAGTTATATTGTCCTCCCACTTAACTTTTATGAAAAATTCCTTCTTCAAGAAACTTCACATTTCAAGCGACAAACCCTTTTGTCCTCGGTGTTATGGAGGAATAACCAATTGTTATTCGAAATAACCTACAAAGACATGCTCATCCGACTTTGGTTGTAAACATCTTACTTATGTTTAGCATACCAAAATTTAAGAAAGGACAACTTGGGTTTTACCCCAAACCATAACTCATATGGTGTCATTTCAACGGATCAAGATGGAGCTCTTTTCAGTGTAAAAGCGGTAGTCTCTAAAGCTTTAATCTTTTAAAACATAATGGCAGTTTTATAAATAACACCTTTGATCCAACCATGTCTCACAAGGTTTCATTACAAATCTCAAACACTCCATACTCCTATGGTGTTTCGGGAGATGTAAATCTAGGTGTTTTGCTAAACTTGCAACTCAAATAAATCCCTTTATGATAAAATCATAATTCATTTATTTTCTTGTTACACTTGTAACTCAAATAAATCCCTTTATGATCAAATCATAATTCATTTATTTTTCTTGTTACAATGATTTTTCACTTCATCTTGAAAGTCTTTGAAACATTTTCAAATATTTCATACTTCTTTCTCATTAAGTGAACATTCACTCAAATTTCCGGAGAAAGCATATGAAGTTGAAACCCATCGCTTACGACTACACATAATGGACTACATACATCGATATGTATAAATTCCAATATTTTAGTCGTTCGTTCTTCTTTGGCCTTTGAACGAAGTTTTAATTATCCCGAGGAAAGTCTCACAAGCGTCACTTGATCAAATCAAAGACTCCAAAAATCCATGAATATGGAGATTCTTCATGTTTTCTTTCCAATATAATTTAAACAGCGATGTCACTTCATAAGTGATCTTTCAATCATTTGTCTTGCGACATTTTAGCATTAGGTTTTATGGATGTGATTTCTTCAACTAGATTTGTAAATCATCCATCTTATATGGAATACGGTAATTATTTGAACAACCTTTGTTCTCATAATACCTGATTCAAATAACAATTATTAAAACAAATCTTGAAGTCAAGCTTTGATGTCAACGAGAAATACAAACAACGGTTTGTTTGTTTTCGATGAACATCATCACATATTCTCTTGCTAGTTACTTAGGTCATTGTGGTTCATGAATTGCGTTGTTCCGTATGACATTTCATACCAACCAATTCGGTATCCAATACCCAAGAACCACATTGTTTAACAAGCAAAGAATACAACCATAACATGTATATCATATATATACCTAAATTGGATATTTCCAATCTTTTCTTTTCTGCCAAATATATTTTATAGATTCTCTTTCAGCATTTCCTTTTCCTTTTAAAAGAATCTATCAACATCAAAAGTGGCGCCATATACATGACACATAGTCCAAAGCGTGTATATTCAAATAATAATACCTTTGGACTTGCACTTTGAAGTAGATCACCATCATCAAAATGATCGGTATTCTTTCAAAATTCATTCTTTAGTAATCTTTTAGTGTAGTAAACATTTTACATACATATTCTATTCACCCTTATCATGACGACTTTCATGATCAAGCTACTTTAGCTTATAAAGGCGAATCGTGAGTATAACATTACTTTCCAAAATCCTTTTGGATGATTAGGATGTCTAGCATCTCCAACCTACGTAAATTCTCATCCAATATGAGAACATATATTATACTCTATCATATTGCAACCAAAACATTGTTTCAGATATCGTTATATCTGCCACACATGATGGTTTCTGAAATAATTCTTTCAGCTCCTAGATAAACTTGATGTTTAAATCAAGAATCATGGAGGCAAACATGATACTTAAGATACTAACACTGGAATTGTTACTCTCGATTTAATACCAATTATTAAATTTCACGGAGTAAATAGAATTTTGCTGAAAGTTTGCAATAGGACTTTAAACTTTAGATTGACACTCAACACAATACGATACCAGTTCGTAAAGTATATATCCATAATTTCTATAGTTCTATTATCTCAATTATAACTATGCATATGGTGGTGAACGAATGCCAATGACTACAACAAATTATGCAAATTCACTTTGATTTAATTTATGATAAATTGAGTTCTACTAATCCAAATTAGAAATGAACTCCCACTCAAAAACGACATCCCTCGTGCCTTTTTGGTGATTACATGAACCAAATCCACTACACCAAGTCCGATCATCACGTGAGTCGGTGTAGCTTCAAAGGCGAGCATCAAATGGGCATCATATCAACTATATGACTCATGCTTAACCTTTCGGTCTGTGTTCCGAGGCCATGTCTGTACATGCTAGGCTCGCCAAGTTAGAACCTTAGTATTTTGCGTGTGTAACTGTTTTACACCCGAGAATGCTCGTGGATTCAAGTACACCCGATCATCACGTGATGTCTTGAAGCGACGAAACATTGTCGGTGCATACTTAAGGAAGAACACATTTTTATCTTGATATCTAAATGAGGGATCATCTTATTATGCTAATAAAACGCCAAACAAGCAATATAAGATGCTATCAAACATCACATGTTTATTAGTGGAATGATATGGTTCTCGCATATGATCTCTATCATGTGCATCGTGGTATGATCACTATCATACCTTTATGTGTAAGTCCAAGGTCTATGGATATTACACGTTATGTGTGTTGTAAGAGTATCATCTCATACTTCTACTTACAACATCACCATATCATAACACTAGCCCAGCAACAATCTAAACTAGACGCCTCTAATTTATCCATTGCAAATTTTACGTGGCTTAGGGCTTTCGAAGATAGAACCGTTCTTACCTACGAACATGAACCACAACGAGGATAACCAAATTGTTGACAACTCGTTGCAAATTAGATATTGACTATAGTAGGAGAGACAGACACCCGCTAGCCACTTATGCAAAACTAGTTGCATGTCAAGCGTGGAACAGGTCTCATGTGCGAGGACATGTAAAGTTTGTCCGGGCCGCTTCATCCCACTATGCCACCAATATCCAAAGTACAACTAAGAAGCAATAAAATGATCATCATCGCCCACATACTCATATGTGTACTACCCGTGCAAAGTATCTACGCATAGATCCGGCTCTGATACCACTGTAGGGTTCGCAGCATAGAAAACAAAAATTTTCCTACGATGGGAACAACTATGTACCAAGATCTATCTACTAGATACAAACAACGGGCGGATGTATATCCGTAGAGAACATACCCTTGAAGACCGACAAAGCTTAACGAGTCCAAACTCGTGGTTGATGTAGACGATCTCTTGCCGATCTCAAGATCGAGAGGAAGTCCTAGCGCCGCAAAACAGCAGCGCATCCGTGCTCGCACACACGTTCGAGGCACCGAGCAACCTCCGCCTCCTCGCTCCAGCGATGCAGCGGAAGCACAACTCTTTCTTGTCGAATAGCCACCGGGAACATGTATCTCGCTAGTCCGAGACCATGGGGGATAAATTCTAGAGGGGGAGAGAGATCCTTCACGAGGAGGTGTGTTGTGAGAGGAGGAGAGGGGGGCCTTTTATAGGGGAGAGGGGGGCACCCAAGGGGCATGGCGCCCAGCCATGGGGCTTCCCCCACCTCTTCCACATTCATGTTGGTGGAGCTCCCACTCAAAATGAAAAGCCTCCACTCCCATTAAAAAGCCTCCACTCAAAAATCCACTCACATGCATTAAATTTCCACCAAATTTAATGCAAGCTCTCATTTAAATAAAACTCTTTTATTTATTTATTCAGAATTTTGTTAATTACTTTAATTAACAAACATTCACATAAAACCCCTTGCTAGTATTCCATTTCACATGCAGAACCAGTTTCAGCAATTTCAACCGAAACAGTTTCGGTGTCTAGTGAAATAAATTCCTGCGCTTTCCTTTTCTTTTCGGCATGAAACTTTTGCTCCAATTGGATGTCGGTGTCTCTTAAGTGTGTCACCCTACGGTTCGTGAATAATGTGGACATGATCGAGACCCCTCTCGGATCAATAATCAGAAGCGGGATCTGGAGACCCATACTGACTCCCACACATTCAACGATGACTTTCTTGTGATCGTCGGAACCTTTTACGCTAGTATCTTAATCCTTTTGTTTCGCGATATATTACATGTCCGAGATTCGATCATCGATATCTCCATACCTAGTTTAATCTCGTTACCGACATGCACTCTTTTCTCGTTCCCGTGATATAACATTCTAGTGATCAAATCACTTGCTTGCAAGCTAATCAATGTGATATCACCGAGAGGGCCCAGAGCATATCTATCCGTCATCGGGATGAAAAAATTCCACTCTCGATCCATGGGCCTCAACATAACACTTTATTAGTTCTGAATCCATCTTTATAATCACCCTGTTACGGTGTGACGTTTGATGTTATCAAGAAACTCTTCCGGTGTTAGTGATTGACATGATCTCATGGTCTAAGGATTAGGATCACTTCGTAAGTTGTTATAGCAATATAAACTCAATGACTTTGATCGTAATGCTATACTTCGGATGAATGTTCATCACACCATTACACTAATGTTGTGACCTCGTTATTAACAACATCCAATGTCCATGATCAGGAAACCTATGATCATCTTGTTAATCAACGAGCTAGTTTATAAGAGAGGCATAACTAGGAACTTTCTTTTGTTTATTAAACACACATGTATTAACGTTTCCGTATTAATACAATTATAGCATGTAAAATAAACATTTATCATAAATAAGGAATACGATAATAACCACTTTATTATTGCCTCTCGGGCATATTCCCTTCAGTTGATTCCTCTTGATTGCGTGCATGATTCCCTCCCTGATCTTGGCTACTTAACCCCCTCGGTCCCTGCTCCATTTCACCCCACACCACAACCTCTAAGAGTCGCCAGGCTCCGCGTATTTCACCTCGCTCCACTGCAGCTCCGACGAGCTTCGTCGATGAATTGCGGTGTCTTGACCCCTCCCTTAACCCCTGGCCTCGCAGGAGCGCCGTCGCCATACGAGTCGCCGCCACGCTCGCCATTTGCGTCGCCCATCTATGGCCAGAGCAACCAGATCCTTTAGATCTAAATCTAGGGGCTAGGATTAGATGTTTAGGTGAAAGGGTACATGCAGATCTGAGCCGCACGATCTCACTTAGATCTGACGGTGCACGTGTCAAAACCCGGATTTTTAATCCTAGATGCCTGTTATGCCATACATCGCAATCCCAGGATTACCATTTTTGCGATACATAACAGATTTGGATATCACCGTACATCATCTATTACAAACCATACATAAGGTCTTACACAAATAAGGATCTCATGATCCAGTTCTTAATACAACTCAAGCAGCGGAATAGTGTAATAGTAACGATAGCGTAGGCAAAGCTCCATCTTCGGGGTCATGGGCAATGCTGACGATGGGAAATGATCCTAGTTGTCATATCCTTCCTGTGGTCCATCATCATGGTACTCCTCTTCATAGTCTGGCCACGGGAATAGCCAGGGACAAAGCCATCAGTACTCTTTAAGTACTCGCAAACTAATACTAACAGTTACGGGAGTTTTTGTAGTAGGACACTAAGCTCCAGGGTTGTTTTGCAAAAAGCCAGATTTACCTCTACTAAGTTCAGAAGCAAAGAAAGCTAGTTGAAGTTTTATAACACCTAAGTGGGAACTTGAATTTCATATCACAACTCTGTTGTGGTCAAGTCTAAGCCTCGGTTCATTTCACAAGTCATTTTGAAAACATCTGACGGGGGAATAGTATGGCCACTCCAACTGTCCATAACCGCGGACGCGGCTATTCGAATAGTTTGACACTCTGCAGAGATTGTACACTTTCACCGCAACATTCGATACATCCGTTAGGAACAAATCCTGAATTCACCATACTCAGTATGCGGATAATCAATCCTAACCTTTCAATTACACGCCCTAGTATAGGCACCTCTCCTGTGAGTTTGGCCTCCCAACCATGACCAACTGTCATCTTGGGTACTTCACAGGTGGAAAATCTTCACAAGGTAGCCTCATCTTAGACCTTGGCCGTGAGGGAACCCATACTAAGGTATATAAGTTTCCAGTCAAGACCTACCCAATCTTCGGGTATTGTAGTTATACGGTAAAATTGGAATGGTATCGCATCGAGACAACCATCAGTTTTATAAAGGGCTAAGGCTCCTACCTCAACATTTTCATCATCAAAATAATCTGGTGTTCGGAAACACATGTCAAAACATTTCAGTATAATGACTCATCATTCCAAGGTTTTCATAACCATTTTCACCAAGTATTCCCATCTAAAGTTGATCAAGTTTTATGCTTAGCACTAGCATCTACAAGTGGGGTGAAATACTAAGGAGGGTTGGTAAACAAGTGGGGATTAATGAAGTTCAATCCCATGCCTTAGGATGAAATAAAGATTATCTAGCTTAGGCCAAATGTTAATGCTCTTTATGCAACCTTCAATTCTCTTCCTAGACTCTACAAGTCACTTAAGTAAACTCTAAGAGAAGGCTTTGATAAATAAATAACGTATAAAGCTTGTAAGTAAAAATAGGATTGGGTTATCAAGGGGGTATGATCACATATGCTTAAGGCATATAGTTGGCATGGTAACAAGCAAGTATTAGCTTGCACATTCAACTAGTAGTATTAGGCTTGCATAGGTAAAGTACCTTGCAAGTGTTAGCTTGCATAGGTCAACTTGGTTAGTAAGGCTTGCATAGGTAAAGTATCTTGCAAGTGTTAGCTTGCATATGTCAACTTGGTTAGTAAGGCTTGCCTTGTGCAGAGCAGTGGTTGAAGTTCTCCTCAGCTTCTTCCTCCTCGTATCCTCCTTCCTCCTCGTATCCTTGGTCGGTACTAGCATCTATAAATAAATACGAGGTACACAATCACCAAACAATACTTAACTATTTTCAATCATCACACAAAGGTGTACTATAGATGATCTAGCATCATCACTAACATTACAAGATTAAAGCTTTTGTCTTATTTATTTTATTTTTAGAAAAGTAATTTCTACTCATTGAAAAACTACTTAAGATTTAATATTCTCCAACTCAAACATGGGATCATGTTGACACATGTCATCACCACATATTTTAGTACATGGGAATGTGACTTAAAGTGGTGTCACAATTTAATAAGGTTTAACCTTTTCATTTTAAATAAATAAGGTGACTAGAAATGCCTATGTGGCATTCTTTTATTACTTGGACATTATTTATGTAAGTAAACCCAAATGTTTTTATATATTCTGAAAGGTATGATCAAATGTGATTTTTGAGAGTTGGACACAACTCAAAAGCTCTTATGGTTGAATTTTGAAAAATGTTTGAATTTATAAAAGCTTCTACCTTGTTATTTTTACCAAGGTTGATCGATAGATCCAAATGATTTGAATCCAACGGGCTTGGATTAAGATTTTCAGTACCTTTCTAACAAAATTCGTTTCATGCAATTACGTTCATTAAATCGAGCTAGGTTGATTTTTTAATATAGGTACAGAACTTAGTTTGAATTAAAATAGAAAAATCTAAATTCAAACTGTTGGGTCGCGCGGGAGAGGTTAATGGGCCGGCCCAGTGTAACTCCGCAGCACGGGGCTCAGCTGACAGGGGGCTTCCACCAGTCAGTGGCTCATAACACGCGAAGCGGTACGGGGAGGTGTGGTTCGTTGGATTAGAAGGGTGATCGACGACTGAGGGTCGTTGTCGATGATGAACATGTCACCGGCAAGCTCGAACCCTAGCGGCTCAGTGGGGGTGCATAGGGGTCATACCAGGGCTCCAGCGACGACGGCGAGGCGGGCAAACAAACGAGTGGTCGACGGCGAGCTCAAGGATGGTCGAGGTAGCTCCAGGGGTGGTCGAAATCAACGGCTCCCTTCTTCTCCAAAGGCGGCCTGATCGGGCGCAATTCCGGCGAGCTGCTGCTCCTCGTGCTCCGGCTCGAGGGTGGAACGATCAGTGAGGTGAGGGGAGTGGGATGGTGTGCTTCAAATGGCTGGGGGTCGCCTCCTTTTATAGGCTTGACGGCGAGACCGAGAGGGATGGGCAGGCGACGGTGGCGACATGGCTACGGGTGGCCAGCGGCATGGCTGAGGTTGGCGATCGACGGGCGGTCTCCTAGCGATGCTCTAGAGCTTAAATGCGCGCTTAGGGGCGATGGAAATCGGTCGGGAACGTGCGGTGCTCTGCGCGGTACCGACGGTGAACTCCGCGGCGTGCGGTGCCTACAGGGTACGGGCGAGGAAACGAACATGATTAGTGGTCTCCTGGGACGGTGGGGTGTTGGGAATATGCCCTAGAGGCAATCATGTATGATGATATTTCCCATTGTATTCATAAAGTTATTAAGTAGTCCTTGTATAAACATCTGATGTGTATCATTGAATATGTGATTCAGTTGTGGAACTATGCATTCATGTTGTGTGTACTAAATATCCTTGGTCATTGAGGTTGTGATGGACACACAACTTAGACCAATGTGAAAGTTGGCTTGATGACTCGGTTCCACTTGTCATGGGCATGGAGATGCTATTCCAACTTACACAGACTAGGCTAAAGAGTTTAGCGAGTCGGATTGACCCATATTGAGGTACAACGAACTAAGTTGTCATTTGTATATCTCAATCAATGTAATCCTTAGACCTGAGGTTGTTGCATAGTCCGAGTTGAGGATCACCGACTTAGGTTCTGTCAAACACTGATCCATAACTGGGCAGTTATAAAGGCAGAGTTCGGGTCGACTGAGAATCAAGCTGCGTGATGTGAATAACCAAGATGGGATTTTGCCCCTCCACTCGGAGAGATATTCTCTGGGCCCTCTCGTGAGATATGATTCGGAAAGCATGGCCATGCACGACTCGGTTAAGTGTTAACCGAGGCGATCGGCTAAGAGTTATTCGGGTGAATCACTTATCTCGGATCGAGAAGAGAGTCGGACTATTTAAGGGATGACATATATTCGCCTATAGTCTGACAAGGTATATCGTGAGGAAAAAGGGACTCAGACGTAAGTCGCATTGGAAAGGCAAGTCGTCATGACTCTTTGGTACTTGGGAATCGGTATGTTCTGCTAGGAGCCGATGCCGATTGATCGATTGTGAGTTGGACTCTAATCGTGTCCAAGTAACCATGAGCCTGCGGGGTCACACACTTAAGAGCGGGAGCAAGTTCGGATTGGATCCGAATCTGTAATCTGGTTGGGTTGGACCTAAACCGGATTAGGACTGAGTTAGTGAGTTGGACTCACGGTGACTAGTTTTATATGGGCTTTAGTGAATGGGTCGCGCGAGCAGAGCCCACGTTCACTCCCTATATATAGTGGAGCACAGTAACCCAGAAGGGTTAATCGTTGTTCGGTTAGGTCATTCCATGTGTTGGAAACCCTAGCTCCACAGCAGTCCAGCCGCCGTAACGAACCTAGCAGTTCGCCGCCGGTGCTCCTCCTTGTACGTGTGGATACCAGCAGAGGTGCTGTACGATCAGCACCAGGACGATCAGATCGTGAGGACTGCACTGCATCAACTGACGCGCTTCATCAGTAATCCGCAACCGCGCGTCTAGTGGTAAACCTCATGGCCTTCTACCTCAGCTAGGTCTTGGGATCACCACGTTAGAGGAAAAAGTTTTGTTTTATCTCTGCGTGGCCCAACATGGGGTTCATGTTGGCGGTCGGTAATGGCTCGAGGTGGTCGGGTTGAGTGGGAACGGCGCGTGCACTGGGGTGCGCGTCGGCATGGTCGACAGCGGCGCGGGCACGACGTTCCTGGCGGTTCTTGTCTCTGTCTTCGAGCTAGGGCTGGTCGAGAGGGGGCGGTGAGGTGTTGGATACCTGCTAGACAAGGTGGGCACGGCTAGTTCTTCCTCTAGCTTGTTGTCCACACATGGGTGGCATGGTGAGGCTCGGCCTGCTCACCATTGATGGCAAGGCAAGCTCACAGTGGTGCTAGATGTTTACAAATGAGCTAGATGATCTACTAAAGACTAGTTGCAACCAGAGAGGGAACAAGTTAGGCCAAATTTACTACACACAATAGTGTTTGTGATTTGTTTGATTTGAATCTGCAAGGTGTTTGATGAAATGGCTGCAAGAAACTTACATTTGAATTTTGAAAAGATTTTTGGTGGGTGCTCTAGGAATGTGCTGGGGATTCTGTGGGTGCTTGGGTTTTGAAAATTGAGTTTGTTTGAGTGGTTTTTGAAATAGTGTGATCTTCCCATATGAGATAGATTCAATTTTAAACTGTCATTTAAACTTAGCATTTGAATGTTTCTGGATGATCACAAAGTGGGCCTTGGTACCTTATTATGAGTACTAACAAGGGGTGCAAAGATCCACAAATTTTTCTGTTAAGTTTTGAAAACTATGGATAGCCAAAGTAGGCATGGGAGTTAATTTGCCAAAAATGACCATTCACTTCATTTGTTTATTTTGAGTTGTTTGTCTTTGGTAAAAGTTTGGGGATTGTTTAGATGATGTTTAATTCACCTAAGAATCAGTTTACAAGCAAGGGAACACAGAATCATGGAAATTCAAAAATAATCCAAATTTTGAATACACACACATATGAATGCTTTCATATTTTTAGTTGGGAAAGTTTTTGTTAACCCTAATTTTGATGGTTAGAGTTTGATGATCCATGCTTTATATTTTTGGGATGTTACAGCAAGTGTTTGATCCACGCAAACCGGTACGGGCCAATCAAAAGGCGCCGCGTGTCTGGGTTTTTGTTTTAAAATCCATATTTGATTTGTTATTTGTTCAAACTTTGTAAAATTCATAACTTTTGATCTATAATTCAGAAAAATACAAATCAGGTGTCTAAAGATTCAGAAAATTATGAACTTTATTTCTATGGCCTTACTTAGGTCATTTGCTTTTGTAAAAATTAGATTTTTGTGCAGAAACATTTGTAGGGATATTTTGGCTATAAAAATTATTCGGTATATTATTTTTAGGTAGTTTTTGTGATATTTAGACTTTAAATTGTATATTTTATATCATGTACTGTAGAGTTTGGTTTTAAAAATGTGTTATGCATCTCATTGCATATTTGCATGCATTCATGTTATTTTGGGTGATATATTGAATTGTTTATATTTTGTTGTGTAGATTTTGTGGATTGTGAAGTGTGTGATTGTGAGGATTGTACCTATTCTCCTAGCTACCAAGGCAAGTAATATTTCATCTTATGTCCTATTATTTTACCTATTGCACTAGTGATATTTTAGTAGGACTTGCATGATAATATTTCAAGTATAATGCTATGCTATGGAAATCCTATAAATTATATATTGGTATAATTTTCCTAAGTTAGTAGACATAGTATGCTAGAATGCTTAGTATTGCTATTAGAATCAATGGGTGGAAATTGATGTTATGATATTATAGAAAGATTATGCCTATGTGTTTTTGACTAAGAAAACAACCTTGTTAATGAAACACCTGGGTGGAATGAGACTTGTATGGATTGTGTTGAGTGGTAACTCAGGGCCCATTTCTATGGTTTACCCTGGTATCACACTTGTGGATGGCCACCCAGGAACAAAGATATTTGATATGTTTTGTATTGCGAAACTTCCAGTGCAACCACATGGCATATGGGCTCTGCCTTGACCAACTAAGTTGCAAGAACTCAGCCAAATGGACAGATGGTGGTAGAGTTGATAGGATGGAACACGTCCATGGTGGTCTTGGGGATTTCTTCTGAAAAGTCTCGTCTCGATGCATGTCGAGTCTTGTGGGGAAAGTGCACCACCTCTCGAGAGGGTAAACCTAAGTACTTAGCCGTGTCCCCGGTTATGGACAATTTTGAGCATCAAAGACATTGAAACGGTTCAAGAATCTCCTCATCCCAATTTCTCTAAGTTAATGTGGGTGAACAAGGGTAGAGGTTCACCAAGTCTATTGGTGGTTCCTTGGTGTTTTGTAAAAAAACTTAGTATTTTCAAACTAGTAGGATAAAACTTACTTTGTGCAAAGCCATCCTTATCCACACAGCCAAATTCATGTAGATGATAGTCTCTATTATACAACTATGGTATCACTTGCCAATACAATCCCAACTGTATTGACCCCTTGTGGTTGTAGCTTATCACGTTGTAGGTTACTCTGATGGTGAATAGGCTTATGAGTCTATGCTCAACATGTTTGCCTGTGGCACATGAAGACGAAGACTTTATTATTATACTTTGTATTGCTTACTCTAATAAGTTAGCCTTGGGCTAAGTGAGTTGTAAGAACTATTGTACTCCTGGAATTTCGATGTAATAATGACTTTTGTATCTTTGTACTTCATATTAAACTGTGGGTGCTAGCAGTTCGATCTAGGGACTATGTCACATCCCAAGATTTTCCAAATCTTGTAATGTGAAAAATAAATAAACAAAATAAATAGTTGTTGAAAATTAGGGTGAAAAGAAACTTTTATTTCTAATTGGAAACTTAAAATCCCATCTTGAACAAACTTTGGTTAACATTTGAATCCAACTAAATTCAAATCAAGTGGAATGCATTCTTCATAAATGCATCTGGAAATTTAAACACTTGGAAAATAAACCAAAACCCTAAAACCCTAATGGAAGAAAAACATTTCCAAGTTATCTCCAAGCCTATGGATTTGATCCATATAAAAATTGGTCATACAAACATTTCAAAATGATCAAGAATGACAAATAGAAATATTATAATACCATATAAATTGGTTTCACTTAATTTGGAGCCATAGATAAAATCTTATGAAATTAATAAGATAAGGAAATTGAAATTCCAAAGCTAATAAAGCACCTATCTAGAAATCCATACCAAATGGTGAGCAAATAATCCTAAGGAGATTTAAAAGGATAAAAAAATATTAAACAAGATTTTACAAATTGGAATCACCAAGTTTGGACCTTTAAATAAAAAGATATGGATTTTATAAGATAAAGAAAGAATTATATAATGAGGAATATTTAAAGGCCAAATAAAATCTTGACCTAGTCCATAAGAAAATGGAATGAATATAATCCAAATCCAAATAAAATAAATGGATAAATAATTTTCCAAATAAAATAAAATGACTTTGACCAAATCCTATTCTATTTGAATAAAGATAAAATCCCTATTAAAAATGATTAATTAAATCATGGGAAAATAATATTTGGAAATTACCCAAGTGGAATAAAAGTTATTTAATTAACTTAAATAAGATCAAAGAAATCTTCTAAATAAAAATTATGGAATTAAAACTATAATTTATTTCATTGGAATAAAAACAAATACCCAATTCAAATGATTTATAAACCATATTAAATTTTTTTCCAAATAATTCAAGGTGAATTATTTGACACCCTAATAAATAAATAAAACCTACTGAAAAGGTTTTGTGAAAATTTAAATCAAATAAGGACTAAACATATATTTGATATTAATTGAATTCAAAGCAAGGGCCTTGTTTTTAAATAATCATTATACCCTAAAATGAATAAATGAATTATTCTAAATTTGACTCTAAAATGAACTATTAAACAGTATTTGAATATACTCAAAGTTTGGTTAAAGTTTGAAATTCAAAAGTTGTTTGAATTGATTAATCAAAATCAAAACAGAAAAAGAAATCAGGAAAAAGAAAAATGAAACAGATCAAAAAAGGGAAAAGAACCCAGACCAACTAACCTAGCCCACCAGGCCCATTTCCGAGCCCACCTCTCTCCCCCGCGAGCCCCTTTTCTCACCGCATCACATACTCTCTCAGCCACTGACCGGTGGACCCCGCACGCAAACACTCACCTCGCTGACAAAAGGACCCACCTGACCACCACGTCGTCATCAAAGTCGCGCGTCTGTTACCAGTGCTTGTTTCTCGGCTTAAATTCGCTCTAACGCGATCTTAATCACCAAAACCATCAGGTCCCTCTTAATCCCCTATGACTCCTCCTCATTTCCCCTCAACAACCACCGCTAATGAGCCACTAAGCACCTCGAACTCGATCTCAACGTCTCGCCGACTCCGACGAAGCCCAGTGCCAAATTCCGGTGAAAAGGACACACCCGCACCTCCATTTTTCTGTTGAATCTCCCTAGTTTTCTATCTCGCACCTTCCTGACTCCTTGGTTTGGTTTCTTGAGCCCCAGGCATTCGACATTGACATCATCTGCAAGCGTCGCCGCAAGCACAACTCCGGCCACCCCTAGGAACCGCTCCAGGAAGCAAACCTCCACCACTCCAACGCTGTCACATCCCAAGATTTTCCAAATCTTGTAATGTGAAAAATAAATGAATAAAATAAAACTTTGTTGATTTTCAGGGTGAGAAGAAACTTTTTGAATCCAATTGGGAACTTTCAAAACCTATTTGGATCAAATAAAATCCTAAAGGGATTTAAAAAGTTAAATAAACAATAAAGTTAAAATATTTAAAATTACTATTTTTGGATCTTTTAATAAAAGATTTGGTTTTCAAAAGAAAAGGAGGATTTATAAATAAAGATTATTTTATAGATCCAAATTAAACCTTGGCCAAGTTTTTGAAATAAAATGTTTTGTCTTGATAAAAATAGTGAAGGTTTATTTAAATAAAATAATAAGGATTTAATATCCAATTTTATTTAAGTAAAGGCTATTTCCATTTTAAATAAACACTAAAACTTATTTATTTATTTTAAATAAGTTTTCTAAGTATTTTATATTATCAAATAAAACCTACTGAAGTGTTTTGGTTTTATTTAGATTTCAAATAAAGATTTTAAATAAAACAAACCCTATTTGATTTAATAACTAAGGTCCATTTTATTTAATTATTAATGGAACCTAAAATAAAAATGTTATTTTATTTTAAACAAGTTTTCCAAGTATCTTCTATTTTCAAATAAAACCTACTGATTTGGTTTTGAAAATATTTAGATTTTAAATGCAGTTTTTAAATAAATTAAAACCCATTTGATTTATTAACTTGTGTCCATTTTATTTAATTATAAATGGACTCTAAAATAAAAATATTATTTTATTTTGGGAATTGGTTTATGTTGTTAAACAGAACCAAATTCAATTACAAGTGTGGTGAATGTTTGATTTGATTTGAATGTTTGATTGGTTGTTTGAATTTCAAAAGAAAAAATAGAATCAGAAAAAGGAAAATCAATCAGGAAAGAAAAAAATAGAAGTGGATAGCAGCCCAGTCGGCCAGCCCAATAAGCCCAGTACCAGCCCAGTCTCTCTCTCCCTCTGCGAAACGTTTTTTTACTTAAAGTCTCACCCGCAGAACAACTAACATGTGGACCCTCCCCCTCACTCCCTTTCTCGCTGACAAGCCTGCCCCACACGCCAGCTCAGCGTGGTCTTCACCCCGTGACGACCACGCCGGCCGTTTCCTGCCACTAACGCCGTGGTTGAATTCGCTTCAATGTCGCGCCTTAACCTCGCTGAGACCATGCCTCCTTAAACGCGTACCTCTCCTCCCCATTTCCCCTCTGTTTCTAGCTCCTCTCCGCCCCAGGGCTGCTCGAATTGCTCGTGGCAAGCCCACTGGCTCCGACGAGGTTCGGTGAAAATTCCGGCGACCCCGCGCCGCCCCTTGCCTCATCGACCACGCACACATACTCCACACATCCTGGCGCATCTCCCCGTGCCACTGGTTCGCCCGCGAGTGCCCCGTAACGTCGGCTTCGTCAACCTCAACTCGCCACCGCCGTCTACCGTTTCTCCGACGACCTCCCTCTGGTAAACCAGACCACCCCGACCCCTCTCAATCACGCACACACCATCGCCGTGTCATTGCGCGTCTGACCATGCGTTTCGTTTGTCTCCTAGTGATCCATAGCACCGTCCTCGACGACGACTGAGCGTGGCCGAGGCGCAGCTCCACTCCGGCGAGCGATTAAACCCGCTCCAGTGCGCCCCTCGCCAAGACGGCACCACCTTGAGCTTCCCTAGGCTTCTTCGAATGCGGTGAGCATCTCCCCAGCCATTCTAGCTTCCTGTATAGCCGGCAACCTCGCCGCCAGAGCGCCGCCGCCGCACAGTCGCCGCCAGCGCCGCCGCTAGTTGGCAAGCGTGCTGCGCGCCGTAGGATCTTGATCCGACGCGTGAGAATAGATTTAACCCGAAGGGGTAAGTAGCTACATGTGCCACACGATCTGACTTGATCGAACGCACCAGAGTTCTCGATCCAACCGAAACGGTATGGACGGATCAGAATAGGACGCGTGTCACTGGTTTGAGTTAAAACAGATTTTGAAATCAGATTTAGATGCAATTTTGAAAACCTTGTAACTTTAGTTCTACACGTCCAAATTTTGCAAACATTATATCAATGGAATCAGTGCAACAAGCCCTAGCCAACCATGCCTTCTGTTTAGTAAAAAGCTTCTGGTATAATGGTTGTTTTTGCAGAAACTTTTGTATGCTTGTTTAGATTGTAAAAATTGTTCAAAAATGATTTTGGGGATAAAATCTTTTGCAAATGGTGTGATTTGAACCTACTGACCATAGGAAACACTTTGTGGTTTCAAAAATGTATTTGGTGAAGCAAAAGAATGATTCTTTGATTTAAAACCATTTCTAGTCAAATAAAAATATAGTTTATTTATTAAAAATGGTTTTGGAAGAAAACTTTTGGGAAAGGTTTTGTTTTAAACTCTCTGACCCCAAAACACGAAGTTTTATGGTTTGAAAACATATTTGGTGAACCCTATAGATTAATGCCTTAGTAAAAATATTTCTACACCACATAAAATGATACCTTGTTTTGAAAATGGTTTATAAAGTAAAACCTTTTTGCAAATGACTTTGCCACTTTATAAAATGACCAACAGGTGTTTTCAAATGTTTATGTCCCATTAGGAACCACTTTTCCAAATAAAACAATCCTTGGCATGCATGCATGCATTATCTTGGTTCTATGATTTTATGTGTTGTTTTGCTTGATTGGTAGATTGAGATTGTGCCTTGCTTGATTGTCTTGTAGTGACTTGAAGAGTGTGATTGATGCAAGGACAAGGAGTGAACCTATACTCTACCAAAAAGGCAAGTGATGCTTCATACTTTTTGTCCCATTACTTTCACTATGAATTAGTGATTTTCTCTAAGTAAAACTTGCATGGAATTTTGCTAAGTATAAACCTTGCTATAGGAAAACCTAGTAGATGAAACCTTAGTAGAAATCTTCCTAAGTTAAGATTCCTATTACTATCATGCGTAGCTTAGCTAATATAAAACAAGGGTGGAATATACATTCATACTATGGAAAATTTCTAAGTTTGAGGACTTATGTTTTTCTTAATAAAACAACTAAGTCAATGAATCACCTGGGTGGAATGGGACTTGATTGGTTGTTTTTGGTTGAGTGGTTCACAAGGCCCATGTTTATGGTTGACCTTGTGTATCTCACTTGTGGATGGACACCCAGGAACAAAGAGATTTGAGATGTCAATTGTTGAGAAGCTTCAAGTGCAGCCACTTGGCATTATAGGCTCTGCCTGGATCATATAGGTTGCAAGAACTTAGCCATATGGACAGTTGGTGGTAGAGTTTGATAGGTTGGAACGCGTCCATTTTGGTCTAAGGGAAGGCTTCTGAAAGATCTTGTCTTGGTGAAACCAAGTCTTGTGGGGAAAGTGCACCACCTCTGCAGAGTGTAAAATCTAAGTACTTAGCCATGTCCCTGGTAAAGGACAATTTGAGCATCAAGACATGGAAGCAATCAAGAATCTCATCATTCAAATTTCTAAGTTAAAAACTTGTGGTTGAACAAGGGTTAAAGGATCTTCAATCTTTGATTGAGAAAAATGTTTTTGTCAAGCAAAAACTTAGTGTTTTCAAAATGATAAGGAAAATCTATTTTGAGCAATGCAAGCCACAACTCCACTTAGCCAAATGCATATAGATGATAGACTCCACTATACTACCATAGTATCACTTGCCAATACATTTCAAATGTATTGACCCTTGTGGCTGTAACTTGTTATGTTGCAGGTTTGATTGATTTAGTGAAGTGTGTTGATTAGGATTACAAAGTCTACAACCAACATGTCTGCCTGTGGCACTTTGAAGATGAAGGACCCCATGCTTATAGATATCCTGCTGCAATGTAATGTAATGTAATAGCCAAATGAGCTATGTAAGATGTAATAAAATTATGTCATTCCTGGTTATAAAGTTGTATTATGACCTTTGTTTCTTGATATTACATCTTAACTGTGGATGCTAGCTATTGATCCAGGGACTAGCATTGTAAACACAAGGGACTCTACCTTATTAAAGGTTGGGACCCTTACAGATGGTATCAGAGCATTGTGTTGCCTGTAGGATTTGTAAACCTAGGATTGGACAAAACCCTTAGAAAATAGAAGTTGTATTTGTTCCAAAACTTATTTACAAACAATCTTGTAAACTCTTTCCTCAACCATTTTGGTTTCAACTCTACATCTCATCTATTTCAACTTGATGGAAAAACCTACCCCATGGCCAAAGACTTCACCATGTGCAAAGGACTTCATCAACTCTAATGACTTCAACATATTCAACTCTAGTGACTTCAGCTTCTTCAACTCTAATGACTTCAACATCTTCAGCATATTCACCAAGGACTTCAACCTTAGATACCACTAAGGACAAGTGAGACAAGAAATATTGCCCAAGACTTGAAGACTAAGGAAACACAATTAGAAGGAACCATCATCACCTTTGAAGTTTAGTGACTAAGAGTTTTCCCTAAGGAAACCATGATCTCATACAAGAAGAATCAAGAAGGAAGGAAAGATCACAATTGAACCATATAGATGGACCACCATATTTAGTTTAAGTCAAGCTCACCAACTTATGTGGTGTAACAAAATTATTTTTGATTGCCTAAAAATATGCTTGAAACTTGTTGTTTAAGTGGAATGTTTGTTTGTGATTGCTTGCACATTGCTTGAATGAATTGTGATGTGTGTGATTAGAATTATTCCCTTAGAAATATTTTTGCCTATTCTAATCCCAATCCAACCCAAACAGATGACTACTCCAAGAGACTCCAACATCAAGGAAGGTGACACCAACAACAAAGAGGACAACATGAGAGAACTTATAGCAACCCAAAATCAGTTGAGCCAAGAGACAACTCAGGTTTTAGCCAACAACAATGGACTAGACCCAGCCATACAAAGGATTTTGAAACTTCAATCCCAATTGTTGCAAGGATTGATTACTCAAATGATCAACATGGGAGAAAACTTTTCCCAAAGAGCTAATGACAACAAGGATGACAAAGATGTTAATCTAGAAGGAACCCAAGCAAGCAACAACTGTGGAGACTAGGATCATACATCCAAGGAGCATGAGGATCAATGCCCCAAGAAGAGAGAAAGATTTCCTACCTATTAGAAAACATATGAAGAACATGAACTAGAAGAACTCCTAGCTTTGGAGAGACCCAAAAAGAAGAAGAAGGACATAAGCCAGTTGCAATGTTACAATTGCAAAGAGAAGGGACACTATGCCAGTGATTGCCCAGAAAAGAAGAAGAACCAAGGAAATAAACAAGAAGAATTGTTACTCAAGGAAAAGAAAGATATTAGCCAAGTGTGGTGCAACAACTGCAAAGAGCTAGGACATTATGCAAGCAATTGTCCAAAAAAGATGAAACACAAGATAAAAAAGCCTATGAGGGATCTCAGCCTTGTCACATGCTTCAAATGCAAGGAACTAGGCCACTATGCAAACTTCTGTCCAGGAAAGTTACACCAAGATCCCAAGTGAGACAAGATGTAATCTAGTTGGAAATTTATTTTAAGGGTGGTAGTACCCTAGTTGTTTTGAGCCTACTTGTAACCCCTAGCCTCCCAAATCTCGGGACGAGATTTATTTTAAGGTTGGTAGCCTGTCACATCCCAAGAATTTCCAAATCTTGTAATGTGAAAAATAAATGAATAAAATAAAACTTTGTTGATTTTCAGGGTGAGAAGAAACTTTTTGAATCCAATTGGGAACTTTCAAAACCTATTTGGATCAAATAAAATCCTAAAGGGATTTAAAAAGTTAAATAAACAATAAAGTTAAAATATTTAAAATTACTATTTTTGGATCTTTTAATAAAAGATTTGGTTTTCAAAAGAAAAGGAGGATTTATAAATAAAGATTATTTTATAGAGCCAAATTAAACCTTGGCCAAGTTTTTGAAATAAAATGTTTTGTTTTGATAAAAATAGTGAAGGTTTATTTAAATAAAATAATAAGGATTTAATATCCAATTTTATTTAAGTAAAGGCTTTTTCCATTTTAAATAAACACTAAAACTTATTTATTTATTTTAAATAAGTTTTCTAAGTATTTTATATTCTCAAATAAAACCTACTGAAGTGTTTTGGTTTTATTTAGATTTCAAATAAAGATTTTAAATAAAACAAACCCTATTTGATTTAATAACTAAGGTCCATTTTATTTAATTATTAATGGAACCTAAAATAAAAATGTTATTTTATTTTAAACAAGTTTTCCAAGTAACTTCTATTTTCAAATAAAACCTACTGATTTGGTTTTGAAAATATTTAGATTTTAAATGGAGTTTTTAAATAAATTAAAAACCATTTGATTTATTAACTAGTGTCAATTTTATTTAATTATAAATGGACTCTAAAATAAAAATATTATTTTATTTTGGGAATTGGTTTATGTTGTTAAACAGAACCAAATTCAATTACAAGTGTGGTGAATGTTTGATTTGATTTGAATGTTTGATTGGTTGTTTGAATTTCAAAACAGAAAATAGAATCAGAAAAAGGAAAATCAATCAGGAAAGAAAAAAATAGAAGTGGACAGCAGCCTAGTCGGCCAGCCCAATAAGCCCAGTACCAGCCCAGTCTCTCTCTCTCTCCCTCTGCGAAACTTTTTTTTACTTAATGTAGGGGTCTCAACCTAATAAGGTAGAATCCTCCTGTGTTTTACAATGCTAGTCCCTGGATCAATAGCTAGCATCCACAGTGAAGATGTAATATCAAGAAACAAAGGTCATAATATAACTTTATAACCAGGAATAACATAAATTTTGTTACATCTTTCATAGCTCATATGGCTATTACATTACATTGCAGCGGAATAACTATATTCATGGGTCCTTCATCTTCAAAGTGCCATAGGCAGATGTTGGTTGTAGACTTTGTAATCCTAATCAAACAATCTTCACTAAAATCAATCAAACCTGCAACATACAAGTTACAGCCACAAAGGGTCAATACATTTTAATTGTATTGGCAAGTGATACAATGGTAGTATAGTGGAATCTATCATCTATATGCATTTGGCTAAGTGGAGTTGAGGCTTGCATTGCTCAAAATAGATTTTCCTTATCAATTTGAAAATACCAAGTTTTGCTTGGCAAAATCATTTTTCTCAATCAAAGATTTAAAGATCCTTTCAAGGCATCTCTCTATCAAAGATTGAAGTCTTCATACAACCCTTGTTCATCCCACAAGATTTTAACTTAGAAATTTGAATGATGAGATTCTTGATTGCTTCCATGTCTTGATGCTCAAATTGTCCTTTACCAGGGACATGGCTAAGTACTTAGATTTTACACTCTGCAGAGGTGGTGCACTTTCCCCACAAGACTTGGTTTCCCAAGACAAGATCTTTCAGAAGCTTTCCCTTAGACCAAAATGGACGCGTTCCAACCTATCAAGCACTACCACCCACTGTCCATATGGCTAAGTTCTTGCAACCTATATGATCATGGCAGAGCCCATATTGCCAAGTGGTTGCACTTGAAGCTTCTCAACATTTGACATCTCAAATCTCTTTGTTTCCTGGGTGGCCATCCACAAGTGAGATACACAAGGTCAACCATAAACATGGGCCTTGTGAACCACTCAACATAACCCAATCCTTCCATTCCACCCAGGTGATTCATTAACTTAGTTGTTTTATTAAACAAAACATAAGTCCTCAGACTTAGAGATTTTCCATAGTGTGAATATATTTTCCACCCATGTTTTCTATTAGCTAGGCTAAGCTTGGTAGTAATAGGAATCTTTAACTTAGGAAAATCCTACTAAGGATTCATCTACTAGGATTTCCTACAGTAAGGTTTACACTTAGCAAAATTTCCATGCAAGTTTTACTTAGCAAAATCACTAATGCATAGAGAAAGTAATGGGACAAAAGTATGAAGCATCACTTGCCTTTTTGGTAGGGAATGGTGGTTCACTCCTTGATCTTGCTAGTCTCACACTTCACTACAAGTCAATCAAGCAAACACAAATTCAATGCACATTCCAAACCAAAGTTAAACAAACAATTTTTCACACACAAAGTAATGGAATCTAAGTCATGCATAAGCATGCAAAGGTTGGTTCTATTGCAAGGATGGTCTCCACTAGGCTTCTAAACTTTGTAAGTTCCACATTGGTCATTTACCAAAGTGGCAAAGTCATTAGTTAGAGGGTTTTGCCCAAAAACTATTCTAAAATCCATTCAATATTTTATATGGTGGAGAATGGTTTTATCAAATCAAAAAAAATTCTTTAAGTTTCTCACCAATAGTTTCTAACTCTCAAGTCTTGGTGTTTTGGTTCAGTAGCTTTGAATCAAAATATTTTCCCAAGGTTTTTATTCCAAAATCCTTTTTCATAATAAATCCATTATCTTTATTTAGCTAGAAATAGACTAATTCAATTAATCCATTCTAAATTTTTCCAATTTCATTTTCAAAACCATGGGTTGGTTCCTAGGGTCAGTAAGGTCACAACAAACCATTTTGCAAAAGTTTTAACCCTAAAATCAATTTTAAACATTTTTTATACTCTAAACAAGCTCACAAAAGAATCTACAAAAATAAGCAAACTAACAGATACTATTTTCTAAACTAATTCCACAGTTGGCTAGGGCTTGCTCTCCTGAATCCATTGATATAAAATTTGTAATTTTTGGACGTGTGGTTTGAAAGTTACAAGGGTTTGAAGTTTGCAAATAATTCTGATTCAAAAATCTGTTTTAAACAAGAGCTGGCCACGAGGCGCAAAACGACTGGCTGGTACCGTTTCGGTGTGGATCACGCTGTAGACCGTAGGATCCAATCTAATCGTGTGATCCAGAACGCATACCTCTTCGCGGTTTAAGTGACTCTATCGTGCCCGCCCGATCTAGATCGAACGGCTGTTGCTGCCTGGCCAAGGACTAGCGGCGCAATGTCAACGGCGAGCGGCGGAGCGGCCAGTTGGCGGCGGCGCTGGCGAGGCAGGAAGCGAGAAAGGTAAAGAGTAAGCTCACCTGGTTCGCAATAGCCTGGAGATGCTCAAGGCGTTGTTGGTTCGACGAGGGGCGCTCTGGAGTGGGCTTGATTTCTCGCCGGAGTTGGTTCTGGCGACGGACGCGCGCGGTAGAGGTCGAGGACGATGCTACAGATCATGCCGAGGCAAGCAGAAGGCAAGGTTAGCTGCGCAAGGTCGAGGCGGTGACGCGTGCATGAAAGAGAAGAGGAGGGGCGGTCGGATACAACCTGTGGGCGTCGTCGGAGAAGAAGACAAACGCGGCGGCGTCGGGAGCTTGTCGTAGTCGATGCTCCAGGGCATCCGCGGTCGAACTAAAAGTGTTGGGAGGTGTGTCTGGGGGTGGGGAAGCTGCAAGGTTGCATAGGGAGGCAAGGGGCGGCGACACTTGGCCGGAATCGACAAGAAGGTTCGTCGGAGTCAGAGGAGTTCGGGGAGGAATTGGGGCGGCCTGGGGGCATGCTTTGGGGAGAAGACAGAGGGGAAACGGAGAGGACGTGCTGGAGTTTAAAGGTGCTTGATCACCGCGAGGAATAAACACGGCGTTAAGTCGAATTAAGCCGGAGAATCAACGGCAGAACGAGGAGGAACGGGTCGCTGCGGGGAGGACGATGAACAGGAGAGGGTGGGGTCCGCTTGGCAGTGAAAGAAAGGAAAGGAAGTTGGGTCCACCAATCAGCCTCTGTGTGGGTGCGGTTCTGAGTGGAAAGAAACGCTTCGGGGAGGGGAGCTGGGCTGGTTACTGGGCCTGTTGGGCTGCTGGGTTGGGTCGACCCTTTTCTTATTTTTTTCTGCTTCTGAATTTTTTTTTCTAATTTTATTTCCTGTTTTGAATTTCCAAACAATCAAACAAGGTTCAAATCAATTCAAACAACACCCAAACTTTGTAACATTGAAATTAGTTCTGTTCAGTAACATGAACCAAAATCCAAATTCAAATTAATAATTTTAATAATAGGGTCCATTATTAATTAACTAAATAGATGTATCAATTTTTAAATCCATAGGTTTTGTTTTAATCCAAAGCTCCACTTGAGAACTAAATAAATTTTAAACCATTCAGTAGGTTGTATTTGAAATTAAGGAATATTTGGAAAGCTTGTTTTAAAATAAAAATAACATTTTGTTATATAGGGTCCATTAATAATTAAATATAATTGGACCTTGGTTATTTAAATCAAAATAGAGTTTGATTTTATTAATAAAATCTTTATTTGAAACCTAAATATTTTCAAAACCAAATCAGTAGGTTTTATTTGGGAAAATATAGAATACTTGGAAATTTGTTTAAAACAAAATAACCTTTTATTTTAGAGTCCACTATTAATTAAATATAATAGACTTTCATTATTAAATCAAATAGGATTTGTTTTATTGAGATATTCATTTTGAAATCTAAAATAAAACAAAAACATTTTAGTAGGTTTTATTTGTGAATATCAAATATTTGGAAAACTTATTTTTAAATAATTTTAATAAGCTTTTATGTTTCAATTAAATTGGTAAAAACCTTTTATTTAAATAAAGTTTGGATATTAATTCCTTATTACTTTATTTAACTAAACCTTTGCTAATTTTTATTAAAAATAAAATGTTTTAAATCCCAAAGCTTGGCCAAGGTTTAATTTGGCTTTATAGAATATTCTTTATTTATAAACTTCTATTCCATTGAAAATAAATCTTTTCATTTAATTGTTTCAAAATAGTATTTCCAAATGTTTTTATTTTTCCTTTTATTAAATGTTTATGTTTTTAAATCCCTTTGGGTTTTATTTAATTCAAATGGGTTTGAAGTTCCAATTGAATTCAAAAAGTTTCTTCTGGCTCTGAAAATCAAATAAAGTTTTATTTTATTCATTTATTTTCACATTACAAGATTTGGAAAATCTTGGGATGTGACACTTAAAGTCTCACCCGCAGAACAACTGACATGTGGATCCTCCCCCTCACTCCCTTTCTCGCTGACAAGCCTGCCCCACACGCCAGCTCAGCGTCGTCTTCACCCCGCGACGACCACGCCGGCCGTTTCCTGCCACTAACGCCGCGGTTGAATTCGCTTCAATGTTGCGCCTTAACCTCGCTGCGACCACGCCTCCTTAAACGCGTACCTCTCCTCCCCATTTCCCCTCTGTTTCCAGCTCCTCTCCGCCCCAGGGCTACTCGAATTGCTTGTGGCAAGCCCACTCTAGCTTCCTGTATCACCAGCAACCTCGCCGCCAGAGCGCCGCCGCCGCACAGTCGCCGCTAGCGCCGCCGCTAGTTGGCAAGCGTGCTGCGCACCGTAGGAACTTGATCCGACGCGTGAGAATAGATTTAACCCGAAGGGGTAAGTATCCACCTGTGCCGCACGATCTGACTTGATCCAACGCACCAGAGTGCTCGATCCAACTGAAACGGTACGGACGAATCAGAATAGGACGCGTGTCACTGGTTTGAGTTAAAACAGATTTTGAAATCAGATTTAGATGAAATTTTGAAAACCTTGTAACTTTAGTTCTACACGTCCAAATTTTGCAAACTTTATATCAATGGAATAAGCGGAACAAGCCCTAGCCAACCATGCCTTTTGTTTAGTAAAAAGCTTCTGGTAGAATGGTTGTTTTTGCAGAAACTTTTGGATGCTTGTTTAGATTGTAAAAATTGTTCAAAAATGATTTGGGGGATAAAATCTTTTGCAAATGGTGTGATTTGAACCTACTGACCATAGGAAACTCTTTGTGGTTTCAAAAATGTATTTGGTGAAGCAAAAGAATGATTCTTTGATTTAAAACCATTTCTAGTCAAATAAAAATATAGTTTATTTATTAAAAATGGTTTTGGAAGAGAACTTTTGGGAAAGGTTTTGTTTTAAACTCTCTGACCCCAAAACACCAAGTTTTATGGTTTGAAAACATATTTGGTGAACCCTATAGATTAATGCCTTAGTAAAAATATTTCTACACCACATAAAATGATACCTTGTTTTGAAAATGGTTTATAAAGTAAAACCTTTTTGCAAATGACTTTGCCACTTTATAAAATGACCAATAGGTGTTTTAAAATGTTTATGTCCCATTAGGAACCACTTTTCCAAATAAAACAATCCCTGGCATGCTTGCATGTATTATCTTGGTTCTATGATTTTATGTGTTGTTTTGCTTGATTGGTAGATTGATATTGTGCCTTGCTTGATTGACTTGTAGTGACTTGAAGAGTGTGATTGTTGCAAGGACAAGGAGTGAACCTATACTCTACCAAAAAGGCAAGTGATGCTTCCTACTTTTTGTCCCATTACTTTCATTATGAATTAGTGATTTTCTCTAAGTAAAACTTGCATGGAATTTTGCTAAGTATAAACCTTGCTATAGGAAAACCTAGTAGATGAAACCTTAGTAGAAATCTTCCTAAGTTAAGATTCCTATTACTATCATGCTTAGATTAGCTAATAGAAAACAAGGGTGGAATATACATTCATACTATGGAAAATTTCTAAGTCTGAGGACTTATGTTTTTCTTAATAAAACAACTAAGTCAATGAATCACCTGTGTGGAATGGGACTTGATTGGTGGTTTTTGGTTGAGTGGTTCACAAGGCCCATGTTTATGGTTGACCTTGTGTTTCGCACTTGTGGATGGCCACCCAGGAACAAAGAGATTTGAGATGTCAAATGTTGAGAAGCTTCAAGTGCAGCCACTTGGCATTATGGGCTCTGCCTGGATCATATAGGTTGCAAGAACTTAGCCATATGGACAGTTGGTGGTAGAGTTTGATAGGTTGGAACGCGTCCATTTTGGTCTAAGGGAAGGCTTCTGAAAGATCTTGTCTTGGTGAAACCAAGTCTTGTGGGGAAAGTGCACCACCTCTGCGGAGTGTAAAATCTAAGTACTTAGCCATGTCCCTGGTAAAGGACAATTTGAGCATCAAGACATGGAAGCAATCAAGAATCTCATCATTCAAATTTCTAAGTTAAAAACTTGTGGTTGAACAAGGGTTAAAGGATCTTCAATCTTTGATTGAGAAAAATGTTTTTGTCAAGCAAAAACTTAGTGTTTTCAAAATGGTAAGGAAAATCTATTTTGAGCAATGCAAGCCACAACTCCACTTAGCCAAATGCATATAGATGATAGACTCCACTATACTACCATAGTATCACTTGCCAATACAATTCAAATGTATTGACCCTTGTGGTTGTAACTTGTTATGTTGCAGGTTTGATTGATTTAGTGAAGTGTGTTGATTAGGATTACAAAGTCTACAACCAACATGTTTGCCTGTGGCACTTTGAAGATGAAGGACCCCATGCTTATAGATATTCTGCTGCAATGTAATGTAATAGCCAAATGAGCTATGTAAGATGTAATAAAATTATGTTATTCCTGGTTATAAAGTTGTATAATGACCTTTGTTTCTTGATATTACATCTTAACTGTGGGTGCTAGCTATTGATCCAGGGACTAGCATTGTAAACACAGGGGACTCTACCTTATTAAAGGTTGGGACCCTTGCAGATGGTATCAGAGCATTGTGTTGCCTGTAGGATTTGTAAACCTAGGATTGGACAAAACCCTTAGAAAATAGAAGTTGTATTTGTTCCAAAACTTATTTACAAACAATCTTGTAAACTCTTTCCTCAACCATTTTGGTTTCAACTCTACATCTCATCTATTTCAACTTGATGGAAAAACCTACCCCATGGCCAAGGACTTCACCATGTGCAAAGGACTTCGTCAACTCTAATGACTTCAACATATTCAACTCTAATGACTTCAACATCTTCAGCATATTCACCAAGGACTTCAACCTTAGATACCACTAAGGACAAGTGAGACAAGAAATATTGCCCAAGACTTGAAGACTAAGGAAACACAATTAGAAGGAACCATCATCACCTTTGAAGTTTAGTGACTAAGAGTTTTCCCCAAGGAAACCATGATCTCATACAAGAAGAATCAAGAAGGAAGGAAAGATCACAATTGAACCATATAGATGGACCACCATATTTAGTTTAAGTCAAGCTCACCAACTTATGTGGTGTAACAAAATTATTTTTGATTGCCTAAAATATGCTTGAAACTTGTTGTTTAAGTGGAATGTTTGTTTGTGATTGCTTGCACATTGCTTGAATGAATTGTTATGTGTGTGATAAGAATTATTCCCTTAGAAATATTTTTGACTATTCTAATCCCAATCCAACCCAAACAGATGACTACTCCAAGAGACTCCAACATCAAGGAAGGTGACACCAACAACAAAGAGGACAACATGAGAGAACTTATAGCAACCCAAAATCAGTTGAGCCAAGAGACAACTCATCTTTTAGCCAACAACAATGGACTAGACCCAGCCATACAAAGGATTTTGAAACTTCAATCCCAATTGTTGCAAGGATTGATTACTCAAATGATCAACATTGGAGAAAACTTTTCCCAAAGAGCTAATGACAACAAGGTGTAGGGTTCGCAGCATAGAAAACAAAAAATTTCCTACGATGTGAACTATATACCAAGATCTATCTACTAGATACAAACAACGGGCGGATGTATATCCGTAGAGAACATACCTTGAAGACCGACAAAGCTTAACGAGTTCAACTCGTGGTTGATGTAGACGATCTCTTGACGATCTCAAGTTCGAGAGGAAGTCCTAGCGCCGCAAATCAGCAGCGCATCCGTGCTCGCACACACGTTCGAGGCACCGAGCAACCTCCGCCTCCTCGCTCCAGCGATGCAGCGGAAGCACAACTCTTTCTTGCCGAATAGCCACCGGGAACATGTATCTCGCTAGTCCGAGACCATGGGGGATAAATTCTAGAGGGGGAGAGAGATCCTTCACGAGGAGGTGTCAGAGACAAGTGAGGAGGGGGGCTCCTTTTATAGGAGGAGGGCGGAACCCCAAGGGGGTGGCCGACGCATGGGGGCTGCCCCCTTGCCCTCCCCTCTTCATGTGGGTGGACACTCCACTCACAAATCTCCTTTAAATTCCCTCCACTCAAAAGTCCACTCAAATTCCCATTAAATTTCCACCAAATTTAATGCAAACTCTCATTAAATAAAACTCTTTTATTTTATTCCGAATTTTGTCAATTACTTTAATGACAAACATTCACAAATAACCCCTTTCTAGAATTCTATTTCACATGCATAACCACTTTATGCAATTTCACCCGAAAACCTGTTTCGGTATCTAGTGAAATAAATTCCTACGCTTGTTCATTCTTTCGGCATGAAACATTTGCTCCAATTGGATGTCGGTGTCTCTTAAGTGTGTCACCCTACGGTTCGTGAATAATGCGGACATGATCGAGACCCCTCTCGGATCAATAATCAGAAGCGGGATCTGGAGACCCATACTGACTCCCACACATTCAACGATGACTTTCTTGTGATCGTCGGAACCTTTTACGCTAGTATCTCAATCCCTTTGTTTCACGATATATTACATGTCCGAGATTCGATCATCGGTATCTCCATACCTAGTTTGATCTCGTTACCGACATGCACTCTTTTCTCATTTCTGTGATATAACATTCTAGTGATCAAATCACTTGCTTGCAAGCTAATCAATGTGATATCACCGAGAGGGCCCAGAGTATATCTATCCATCATCGGGATGAACAAATTCCACTCTCGATCCATGAGCCTCAACATAACACTTTATTAGTTCTGAATCCATCTTTATAATCACCCTGTTACGGTGTGACGTTTGATGTTATCAAGAAACTCTTCCGGTGTTAGTGATTAACATGATCTCATGGTCTAAGGATTAGGATCACTTCGTAAGTTGTTATAGCAATATAAACTCAATGACTTTGATCGTAATGCTATACTTCGGATGAATGTTCATCACACCATTACACTAATGTTGTGACCCGTTATTAACAACATCCAATGTCCATGATCAGGAAACCTTGATCATCTTGTTAATCAACGAGCTAGTTTATGAGAGAGGCATAACTAGGAACTTTCTGTTTGTTTATTAAACACACATGTATTAACGTTTCCGTATTAATACAATTATAGCATGCAAAATAAACATCTATCATATACTTGGAATACACATAATAAACACTTTATTATTGCCTCTCAGGGCATATTCCCTTCAGTCTCCCACTTGCACTAGAGACAATAATCTAGTTACATAGTGATAAATCTAACACCCATTGAGTTCTGGTGTTGATCATGTTTTGCTCTAGGGAGAGTTTTAGTCAACGGATCTGCTACATTGAGATCCGTATGTACTTTACAAATCTTTATATCTCCATCCTTGACATGCTCGCAGATGGAGTGAAACTGGCGCTTAATATGCTTGGAATGCTTGTGAGACCTTGGCTCTTTGGCATTGGCAATGGCACCATTGTTGTCACAATAGATCACCATTGGGTCCAACGCGTTTGCCACCACTCCTAGTTCGGATATGAACTCCTCCATCCAAACTGCTTCCTGAGCCGCTTCTGAAGCAGTAACATATTCGGCCTCCGTTGTTGATCCCGCTACCACAGGTTGTTTGGAGCTCCTCCAACTAACCGCTCCGCCATTCATGAGAAATACGTATCCGGATTGAGACTTAGAGTCATCCGGATTGGTGTCAAAGCTAGCGTCGACATAACACTTAGCGACGAGCTCTTCTTCACCTCCGTATACAAGAAACATATCCTTAGTTCTTCGTAAGTACTTAAGGATATTCTTGACTGTTATCCAGTGTTCCGAACCTGGATCCGATTTGTACCTACTAGTCAAACTAATAGCATGTGCCACATCCGGTCTTGTACATAGCATGGCGTACATTATAGAGCCTATGGCTGAAGCATAGGGGACTTTGTCCATTATCTCTCTTTCTTCCGCCGAAGCCGGACTTTGAGTCTTACTCAATGTCTTGCCTTGCAACATAGGTAAGAACCCCTTCTTACTTCCGTCCATTTTAAACTTCTTTAAAATCTTATCAAGGTATGTACTTTGTGATAGCCCTATTAGGCGCCTAGATCTATCTCTATAGATCTTTATGCCTAATATGTATGACGCTTCACCTAGGTCCTTCATTGAAAATTTGCTGTTTAGATAACTTTTAACACTGTTTAAAAGATCTATATCATTTCCGATCAATAATATGTCATCCACATATAATATCAGAAATGCCACATTGCTCCCACTCACTTTCTTGTAAATACAAGCTTCTCCATAAGTTTGGACAAATCCAAACTCTTTTATCACCTCATCAAAGCGGAGATTCCAACTTCGTGATGCTTGCTTCAATCCATAGATGGATCGCTGAAGCTTGCACACCTTGTTAGCATCCTTAGGATCGACAAAACCCTTTGGTTGTATCATATACAACTCTTCTTCAATATTACCATTGAGAAACGCGGTTTTGACATCCATCTGCCATATCTCATAATCGAAATATGCAGCAATTGCTAACATAATCCTAACTGACTTTAGCATCGCTACGGGAGAGAAAGTCTCATCGTAGTCAACTCCTTGAATTTGTCGAAACCCCTTTGCGACAAGTCGAGCTTTATAGACGGTCACATTACCATCAGCATCAGTTTTCCTTTTGAAAATCCATTTGTTCTCCACGGCCTTTCGGTCGTGAGGTATTTCCACCAAGTTCCAAACTTGATTTTCATACATGGATTCCATCTCGGATTTCATGGCTTCTAACCATTTGTTGGAATCCGGGATCATCATCGCTTCTTCATACGTCGCAGGGTCATCATTTTCATCAACCATGAAATTAATGACAGGATTTCCGTACAGCTCGGGAGCTGCACGCGTCCTGTTTGACCTGCGAGGTTCGGTAGTACTCTCTTTCGGAGTTTCATGATCATTATCATTAGTTCCCTCTTCAACAGGTGGAGCCAACTCCGGAACAACTTCCGGCGCTGCGCTACTCGCCATACTTTGAAGAGAAGGTTCCACAACCTCTTCGAGTTCTACCTTCCGACTACTCACACCTTTCGCGAGAAACTCTTTCTCTAGAAAGGATCCATTCTTGGCAACAAAAACCTTGCCCTCGGATCTGTGATAGAAGGAATACCCAATAGTTTCTTTAGGGTATCCTATGAAGATGCATTTTTCCGTTTTGGGTTCGAGTTTATCCGGTTGAAGTTTCTTCACATAAACATCGCATCCCCAAACTTTAAGAAATGACAGCTTAGGTTTGTTTCCAAACCACAATTCATACGGTGTCTTTTCAATGGATTTAGATGGTGCCCGATTTAAAGTGAATGCAGCAGTTTCTAGTGCATAACCCCAAAATGACAACGGCAAGTCCGTCAGAGACATCATAGATCGAACCATATCTAATAAAGTACGATTACGATGTTCCGGCACACCATTTCGATGTGGTGTTCCGACAGGTGTGAGTTGTGAAACAATTCCACATTCTTTCATGTGAGTGCTAAACTCGTAACTTAGATACTCACCTCCACGGTCGGACCGTAGAAATTTGATCTTTCTATTACGATGATTTTCCACTTCATTCTGAAATTCCTTGAACTTTTCAAAGGTTTCAGACTTGTGTTTCATCAAGTATATATAACCGTATCTAATCAAATCATCTGTGAAAGTAACAAAATAACGATATCCACCTCGCACCGACACACTCATTGGACCACATACATCAGAATGTATGATTTCCAATAAATCTGTCGCCCGTTCCATTGAATCGGAAAACGGCGTTCTAGTCATCTTGCCCATAAGGCATGGCTCACATGTATCAAATGATTCATAATCAAGTGATTCCAAAAGTCCATCCGAATGGAGCTTCTTCATGCGTTTAACGCCAATATGACCTAGACGGCAGTGCCACATATATGCAGATATATCATCATTAAGTTTAATCCTTTTAGCATTAACATTATGAATGTGTGTAACATTATCATCGAGATCTAATAGAAATAAACCATTCATCATCGGTGCATGACCATAAAAGATTTCATTCATATAAATGGAACAACCATTGTTCTCGGATTTAAATGAATAACCACTTCGCATCAAACACGATCCAGATACAATGTTCATGCTCAGTGCAGGCACCAGATAACATTTATTCAAGTTTATAACTAATCCCGACGGTAAGTGGAGAGGCAGCGTTCTGACGGCGATCACATCAACGCTTGATCCATTGCCGACACGCATCTTGACCTCACCCCTTGCTAGCGTTCGCTTGTTCCGCAGCCCCTGATTCGAGTTACAAATATTAGCAACTGAACCGGTATCAAATACCCAGGTGCTACTGCGAGCACTAGTCAAGTACACATCAATAACATGTATATCATATATACCTTTGTTTGCCTTGCCGGCCTTCTTGTCTGCCAGATACTTGGGGCAGTTACGCTTCCAGTGGCCAGTCCCCTTACAATAGTAGCACTCGGAATCAGACTTAGGTCCAACTCGGGGTTTCTTTTCAGGCGCGGCAACAGGCTTGCCGCCCTTACTTCCCTTCCGTTTTCCCTTCTTGCTTTCTTGAAACCAGTGTTCCTATTGATCATCAACACTTGATGTTCCTTTTTGATCTCCACTTCTGCAGTTTTAAGCATTGACAGAAGCTCGGGGAGAGACTTCTTCATGCCTAGCATATTATAGTTCATCACGAAGCTCTTATAGCTAGGTGGCAGAGACTGCAGAACACGATGGATGCCTAAGTCAATGGGAATCGATATTCCCAAGGACACAATCTTATCGGCGTAACCCGACATCTTGAGTACATGCTCACTAACGGAGCTGTGCTCTTCCATCATGCAGCTAAAGAACTTTTCTGAAGCGTTGTAGCTCTCTACAGTAGCATGTGTGTCGAAAATCATTTTCAACTCACCCATTGTATCAAATGCATTGCCGTTTTCGAAAGGCTTTCGAAGGTCCGGCTCTAGCCCATACAATATGCCGCAATGAACTAAGTTGTGGTCCTCATGACGAGTCTGATAGACATTCTTCTCCTCGTCAGGGGCATCATCTAAAGGTGGGGGGCCTAACAGCGGTTCTAGCACATATTGCTTTTGTGCAGCAGAGAGGAGAATCCTCAAATTCATGGCCCATTCGGTAAAGTTGCTACCGTTCGTTGCTAGTTTCTCTTTCTCCATGAACACATTGAAATTAAAAGCAGGTGGTGCCATCTACAACAGAATTTGTAAACTTTAGACTAAGTGTATGATAGATTGAGTTCAACTAATCTATATTACGAATGAACTCCCACTCAAAAACGACATCCCTCGTGCCTTTTTGGTGATTGCATGAACCAAATCCACTACACCAAGTCCGATCATCACGTGAGTCGGTATAGCTTCAAAGGCGAGCATCAAATGGGCATCATATCAACTATATGACTCATGCTTAACCTTTCGGTCCGTGTTCCGAGGCCATGTCTGTACATGCTAGGCTCGCCAAGTTAGAACCTTAGTATTCGCGTGTGTAACTGTTTTACACCCGAAATATGGTCGTGGATCGAAGAACACCCGATCATCACGTGATGTCTTGGAGCGACGAAAACATAATCGGTGCATACTAAAGGAAGAACACATTCTTATCTTGATATTTAAATGAGGGATCATCTTATTATGCTAACAAAGCGCTAAACAAGCAATATAAGATGCTATCAAACATCATATGTTTATTAGTGAAATTATATGGTTCCCGCAGATGATCTCTATCATGTGCATCGTGGTATGATCACTATCATACCTATATGTGTAAATCCAAGGTCTATGGATTTTACATGATATGTGTGTTGTAAGAGTATCATCTCATACTTCTACTTACAACACTACCATATCATAACACTAGCCCAGCAACAATCTAAACTAGACGCCTCTAATTTATCCATTGCAAGTTTTACGTGGCTTAGGGCTTTCGAGATAGAACCGTTCTTACCTACGAACATGAACCACAACGAGGATAATCAAATTGTTGACAACTCGCTTGCAAAATAGATATTGACTATAGTAGGAGAGACAGACACCCGCTAGCCACTTATGCAAACTAGTTGCATGTCAAGCGTGGAACAGGTCTCATGTGCGAGGACATGTAAAGTTTGTCCGGGCCTTCATCCCACTATGCCACCAATATCCAAAATTACAACAAAGGAGCAACAACATGATCATCATCGCCCACATACTCATATGTGTACTACCCGTATAAAGTATCTACGCATAGATCCGGCTCTGATACCACTGTAGGATTCGCAGCATAGAAAACAAAAAATTTCCTACGATGTGAACTATATACCAAGATCTATCTACTAGATACAAACAACGGGCGGATGTATATCCGTAGAGAACATACCCTTGAAGACCGACAAAGCTTAACGAGTTCAACTCGTGGTTGATGTAGACGATCTCTTGCCGATCTCAAGATCGAGAGGAAGTCCTAGCACCGCAAATCAGCAGCGCATCCGTGCTCGCACACACGTTCGAGGCACCGAGCAACCTCCGCCTCCTCGCTCCAGCGATGCAGCGGAAGCACAACTCTTTCTTGCCGAATAGCCACCGGGAACATGTATCTCGCTAGTCCGAGACCATGGGGGATAAATTCTAGAGGGGGAGAGAGATCCTTCACGAGGAGGTGTGAGAGACAAGTGAGGAGGGGGGCTCCTTTTATAGGAGGAGGGGGAACCCCAAGGGGGTGGCCGGCGCATGGGGGCTGCCCCCTTGCCCTCCCCTCTTCATGTGGGTGGACACTCCACTCACAAATCTCCTTTAAATTCCCTCCACTCAAAAGTCCACTCAAATTCCCATTAAATTTCCACCAAATTTAATGCAAACTCTCATTAAATAAAACTCTTTTATTTTATTCAGAATTTTGTCAATTACTTTAATGACAAACATTCACAAATAACCCCTTGATAGAATTCTATTTCACATGCATAACCACTTTATGCAATTTCACCCGAAAACCTGTTTCGGTATCTAGTGAAATAAATTCCTGCGCTTGTTCATTCTTTCGGCATGAAACATTTGCTCCAATTGGATGTCGGTGTCTCTTAAGTGTGTCACCATACGGTTCGTGAATAATGCGGACATGATCGAGACCCCTCTCGGATCAATAATCAGAAGTGGGATCTGGAGACCCATACTGACTCCCACACATTCAACGATGACTTTCTTGTGATTGTCGGAACCTTCTACGCTAGTATCTTAATCCCTTTGTTTCACGATATATTACATGTTCGAGATTCGATCATCGGTATCTCCATACCTAGTTTGATCTCGTTACCGACATGCACTCTTTTCTCGTTCCTGTGATATAACATTCTAGTGATCAAATAACTTGCTTGCAAGCTAATCAATGTGATATCACCGAGAGGGCCCAGAGTATATCTATCCGTCATCGGGATGAACAAATTCCACTCTCGATCCATGAGCCTCAACATAACACTTTATTAGTTCTGAATCCATCTTTATAATCACCCTGTTACGGTGTGACGTTTGATGTTATCAAGAAACTCTTCCGGTGTTAGTGATTGACATGATCTCATGGTCTAAGGATTAGGATCACTTCGTAAGTTGTTATATCAATATAAACTCAATGACTTTGATCGTAATGATATACTTCGGATGAATGTTCATCACACCATTACACTAATGTTGTGATCCCGTTATTAACAACATCCAATGTCCATGATCAGGAAACGTGATCATCTTGTTAATCAACGAGCTAGTTTATGAGAGAGGCATAACTAGGAACTTTCTGTTTGTTTATTAAACACACATGTATTAACGTTTCCGTATTAATACAATTATAGCATGCAAAATAAACATCTATCATATACTTGGAATACACATAATAAACACTTTATTATTGCCTCTCAGGGCATATTCCCTTCACAAGGATGACAAAGATGTTAATCTAGAAGGAACCCAAGCAAGCAACAACTATGGAGACAAGGATCATACATCCAAGGAGCATGAGGATCAATGCCCCAAGAAGAGAGAAAGATTTCCTACCTATGAGAAAACATATGAAGAACATGAACTAGAAGAACTCCTAGCTTTGGAGAGACCCAAAAAGAAGAAGAAGGACATAAGCCAGTTGCAATGTTACAATTGCAAAGAGAAGGGACACTATGCCAGTGATTGCCCAGAAAAGAAGAAGAACCAAGGAAATAAACAAGAAGAATTTTTACTCAAGGAAAAGAAAGATATTAGCCAAGTGTGGTGCAACAACTGCAAAGAGCTAGGACATTATGCAAGAAACTGTCCAGAAAAGATGAAACACAAGATAAACAAGCCTATGAGGGATCTCAGCCTTGTCACATGCTTCAAATGCAAGGAACTAGGCCACTATGCAAACTTCTGTCCAGGAAAGTTACACCAAGATCCCAAGTGAGACAAGATGTAATCTAGTTGGAAATTTATTTTAAGGGTGGTAGTACCCTAGTTGTTTTGAGCCTACTTGTAACCCCTAGCCTCCCAAATCTCGGGACGAGATTTATTTTAAGGGTGGTAGCCTGTCACATCCCAAGATTTTCCAAATCTTGTAATGTGAAAAATAAATGAATAAAATAAAACTTTGTTGATTTTCAGGGTGAGAAGAAACTTTTTGAATCCAATTGGGAACTTTCAAAACCTATTTGGATCAAATAAAATCCTAAAGGGATTTAAAAAGTTAAATAAACAATAAAGTTAAAATATTTAAAATTACTATTTTTGGATCTTTTAATAAAATATTTGGTTTTCAAAAGAAAAGGAGGATTTATAAATAAAGATTATTTTATAGAGCCAAATTAAACCTTGGCCAAGTTTTCGAAATAAAATGTTTTGTTTTGATAAAAATAGTGAAGGTTTATTTAAATAAAATAATAAGGATTTAATATCCAATTTTATTTAAGTAAAGGCTTTTTCCATTTTAAATAACCACTAAAACTTATTTATTTATTTCAAATAATTTTTCTAAGTATTTTATATTCTCAAATAAAACCTACTGAAGTGTTTTGGTTTTATTTAGATTTCAAATAAAGATTTTAAATAAAATAAACCCTATTTGATTTAATAACTAAGGTCCATTTTATTTAATTATTAATGGAACCTAAAATAAAAATGTTATTTTATTTTAAACAAGTTTTCCAAGTATCTTCTATTTTCAAATAAAACCTACTGATTTTGTTTTGAAAATATTTATATTTTAAATGGAGTTTTTAAATAAATTAAAAACCATTTGATTTATTAACTAGTGTCCATTTTATTTAATTATAAATGGACTCTAAAATAAAAATATTATTTTATTTTGGTAATTGGTTTATGTTGTTAAACAGAACCAAATTCAATTACAAGTATGGTGAATGTTTGATTTGATTTGAACGTTTGATTGGTTGTTTGAATTTCAAAACAGAAAATAGAATCAGAAAAATGAAAATCAATCAGGAAAGAAAAAAATAGAAGTGGACAGCAGCCCAGTCGGCCAGCCCAATAAGCCCAGTACCAGCCCAGTCTCTCTCTCTCTCCCTCTGCGAAACGTTTTTTTACTTAAAGTATCACCCGCAGAACAACTGACATGTGGACCCTCCCCCTCACTCCCTTTCTCGCTGACAAGCCTGCCCCACACGCCAGCTCAGCGTCGTCTTCACCCCGCGACGACCACGCCGGCCGTTTCCTGCCACTAACGCCGCGGTTGAATTCGCTTCAATGCCGCGCCTTAACCTCGGGGCGAACACGCCTCCTTAAACGCGTACCTCTCCTCCCCATTTCCCCTCTGTTTCCAGCTCCTCTCCGCCCCAGGGCTGCTCGAATTGCTCGTGGCAAGCCCACTGGCTCCGACGAGGTCCTGTGCAAATTCCGGCGACCCCGCGCCGCCCCTTGCCTCATCGACCACGCACACATACTCCACACATCCTGGCGCATCTCCCCGTGCCACTGGTTCGCCCGCGAGTGCCCCGTAACGTCGGCTTCGTCAACCTCAACTTGCCACCGCCGTCTGCCGTTTCTCCGACGACCTCCCTCTGGTAAACTAGACCACCCCGACCCCTCTCAATCACGCACACACCATCGCCGTGTCATTGCGCGTCTGACCATGCGTTTCGTTTGTCTCCTAGTGATCCATAGCACCGTCCTCAACGACGACTGAGCGTGGCCGAGGCGCAGCTCCACTCCGGCGAGCGATTAAACCCGCTCCAGTGCGCCCCTCGCCAAGACAGCACCACCTTGAGCTTCCCCAGGCTTCTGCGAACGCCGTGAGCATCTCCCCAGCCATTCTAGCTTCCTGTATCACCAGCAACCTCGCCGCCAGAGCGCCGCCGCCGCACAATCGCCGCCAGCGCCGCCGCTAGTTGGCAAGCGTGCTGCGCGTCGTAGGATCTTGATCCGACGCGTGAGAATAGATTTAACCCGAAGGGGTAAGTATCCACCTGTGCCGCACGATCTGACTTGATCCAACGCACCAGAGTGCTCGATCCAACCAAAACGGTATGGACGAATCAGAATAGGACGCGTGTCACTGGTTTGAGTTAAAACAGATTTTGAAATCAGATTTAGATGCAATTTTGAAAACCTTGTAACTTTAGTTCTACACGTCCAAATTTTGCAAACTTTATATCAATGGAATCAGTGGAACAAGCCCTAGCCAACCATGCCTTTTGTTTAGTAAAAAGCTTCTGGTAGAATGGTTGTTTTTGCAGAAACTTTTGTATGCTTGTTTAGATTGTAAAAATTGTTCAAAAATGATTTTGGGGATAAAATCTTTTGCAAATGGTGTGATTTGAACCTACTGACCATAGGAAACACTTTGTGGTTTCAAAAATGTATTTGGTGAAGCAAAAGAATGATTCTTTGATTTAAAGCCATTTCTAGTCAAATAAAAATATAGTTTATTTATTAAAAATGGTTTTGGAAGAAAACTTTTGGGAAAGGTTTTGTTTTAAACTCTCTGACCCCAAAACACCAAGTTTTATGGTTTGAAAACATATTTGGTGAACACTATAGATTAATGCCTTAGTAAAAATATTTCTACACCACATAAAATGATACCTTGTTTTGAAAATGGTTTATAAAGTAAAACCTTTTTGCAAATGACTTTGCCACTTTATAAAATGACCAATAGGTGTTTTCAAATGTTTATGTCCCATTAGGAACCACTTTTCCAAATAAAACAATCCTTGGCATGCTTGCATGCATTATCTTGGTTCTATGATTTTATGTGTTGTTTTGCTTGATTGGTAGATTGAGATTGTGCCTTGCTTGATTGACTTGTAGTGACATGAACAGTGTGATTGTTGCAAGGACAAGGAGTGAACCTATACTCTACCAAAAAGGCAAGTGATGCTTCATACTTTTTGTCCCATTACTTTCACTATGCATTAGTGATTTTCTCTAAGTAAAACTTGCATGGAATTTTGCTAAGTATAAACCTTGCTATAGGAAAACCTATTAGATGAAACCTTAGTAGAAATCTTCCTAAGTTAAGATTCCTATTACTATCATGCTTAGCTTAGCTAATAGAAAACAAGGGTGGAATATACATTCATACTATGGAAAATTTCTAAGTCTGAGGACTTATGTTTTTCTTAATAAAACAACTAAGTCAATGAATCACCTGGGTGGAATGGGACTTGATTGGTGGTTTTTGATTGAGTGGTTCACAAGGCCCAAGTTTATGGTTGACCTTGTGTATCTCACTTGTGGATGGCCACCCAGGAACAAAGAGATTTGAGATGTCAAATGTTGAGAAGCTTCAAGTGCAGCCACTTGGCATTATGGGCTCTGCCTGGATCATATAGGTTGCAAGAACTTAGCCATATGGACAGTTGGTGGTAGAGTTTGATAGGTTGGAACGCGTCCCTTTTGGTCTAAGGGAAGGCTTCTGAAAGATCTTGTCTTGGTGAAACCAAGTCTTGTGGGGAAAGTGCACCACCTCTGCAGAGTGTAAAATCTAAGTACTTAACCATGTCCCTGGTAAAGGACAATTTGAGCATCAAGACATGGAAGCAATCAAGAATCTCATCATTCAAATTTCTAAGTTAAAAACTTGTGGTTGAACAAGGGTTAAAGGATCTTCAATCTTTGATTGAGAAAAATGTTTTTGTCAAGCAAAAACTTAGTGTTTTCAAAATGATAAGGAAAATCTATTTTGAGCAATGCAAGCCACAACTCCACTTAGCCAAATGCATATAGATGATAGACTCCACTATACTACCATAGTATCACTTGCCAATACAATTCAAATGTATTGACCCTTGTGGCTGTAACTTGTTATGTTGCAGGTTTGATTGATTTAGTGAAGTGTGTTATTAGGATTACAAAGTCTACAACCAACATGTCTTCCTGTGGCACTTTGAAGATGAAGGACCCCATGCTTATAGATATTCTGCTGCAATGTAATGTAATAGCCAAATGAGCTATGTAAGATGTAATAAAATTATGTTATTCCTGGTTATAAAGTTGTATTATGACCTCTGTTTCTTGATATTACATCTTAACTGTGGATGCTAGCTATTGATCCAGGGACTAGCATTGTAAACACAGGGGACTCTACCTTATTAAAGGTTGGGACCCTTACAAACGCCATCGACTTTAACCAGATCTGTTGTGCATCGTCTTCCTCTCCACTGTCTTCGGGAACCACCAGAACGTCACCTTCTTACACATCCCGAGCATCGCCGCCGTCCTCACCATCGCCGGTGACCTGAGATGCAAGGTGAGCCAGCACCCTCTGTTCCTTACCCTCCGATTTTACTTCGACGGACACAATTAGATCTAGCCGAGCCTAGCTAGGCCACGCGTCGTGAGCCAAGCAACCAGCCTAGCCCGAGCCTTGATGAATCTGCACCGTTCGTTTTATGTAAATCGTACGACCCACACCAGCTATCCACACTGAACCGGTATCGACCAATAGAAATCGGCCACGTTGCCTGTCACGATGGAAATTAGGGTTTTCTAATTACAAAATAAACAGAATCAGTTGCCAACTTCAAAAATTCATCTAAAATCAACCATAAGTCCAAATATAACAAATAATATGTCCCTGGATTCACAAAAATTAGAAATTTCCAACCATGCACTTTGTTTAGTGAAATGCTTCTGGAAAATTGGTTGTTTTTGCAGAAACTTGGGTGGTATAATTTGATTATAAAAATTATTCTAGCAATATTTTTATGGTAAAAATCTTTGGAGGATGGATTATTTTGAACCTACTGACCATAGAAACCAACTTATGGATTTAAAATTGTATTTTGGGAATTTAAAAGATGAATCTTTGATTTGGAACATTTCTAGTCAAATAAAAATATTATTCTTATGTTAAAAATGCTTTTGGAGAAAAACCTTTCGGAAATGTTTTGATTTAAACTCTCTGACCCCAAACATCAAGTTTTAAGATTTTGAAAATGTATTTGGTGAACCCTATAAATATTATTACTTTGCTAAAAGCATTTTCAACCACATAAAATATTGATTTGGTTTAAAAATGGTTTATAAGTAAAATCTTTTGCAAATGATTTTGCCACTTTTATAAAATGACCAATAGGTGTTTTCAAATGTTTATAACCCATTGGAAACCACATTTCCAAATAAAACAATCTTTTGCATGCTTGCATGCATTGCTTTGTTTCTATTTTTTTATGTGATGTTTGCTTGAATGGTAGATTGAAATTGTACCTTGCTTGATTGAATTGTAGTGATTTGAAGAGTGTGAATATTGCAAGGAGAAGGAGTGAACTTATATTCTCTACCAAAAGGCAAGTGATGCTTCATACGTTTGTCCCATTATTTTCACTATGCATTAGTGATGTTTCTAAGTAGGACTTGCATGGAATTTTTGCTAAGTATAAACTATACCATGGGAAAACCTAGTAGATGAAAACTTAGTAGAAATTTCCTAAGTTAAGATTCCTACTACCCTCATGCTTAGCTTAGCTAGTAGAAAACAAGGGTGGATTATATTCGTGCTATGGAATATCTCTAAGTCAAGGACTTGTGTTTTGTTTAATAAAACAACTAAGTGAATGAATCACCTGGGTGGAATGGAAGGAATGGTTTGTGTTGAGTGCTTATACAAGGCCCATTTCTATGGTTTACCTTGTGTATCTCACTTGTGGATGGCCACCCAGGAACAAAGAGATTTGAGATGTCAAATGTTGAGAAGCTTCAAGTGCAGCCACTTGGCATTATGGGCTCTGCCTGGATCCTATAGGTTGCAATAACTTAGCCAAATGGATAGTTGGTGGTAGGGGATGATAGGTTGGAACGCGTCCATTCTGGTCTAAGGGAAGGCTTTTGAAAGATCTTGTCTTGGTGAAACCAAGTCTTGTGGGGAAAGTGCACCACCTCTGCAGAGTGTAAAATCTAAGTACTTAGCCACATCCCTGGTAAAGGACAATTTGAGCATCAATACATGGAAGCTATCAAGAATCTCCTCATACCAATTTCTAAGTTAAAAACTTCTGGTTGAACAAGGGTTGAAGGATCACCAATTTCTATTGGGAGATGCCTTGGGTGATTTTGTCAAGCAAAAACTTAGTGTTTTCAAATGATAAGAAAAATATATTTTGAGCAAAGCAAGCCTAAGAACCACTTAGCCAAATGCATATAGATGATAGACTCCACTATACTACCATAGTATCACTTGCTAATACAATTCAAATTTATTGACCCTTGTGGCTGTAACTTATTATGTTGCAGGTTTGTTTGATGTTAGTGAAGTTTATTGATTAGGATTACAAGTCTACAACCAACATGACTGCCTGTGGCACTTTGAAGATGAAGGACCCCATGCTATTGTTATATTCTGCTGCATTGTAATGAGATAGCCAAATGAGCTATGTAAGATGTAATAAATTATTTTATTCCTGGTTATAAAGTTGTATTATGACCTTTGTTCCTTGATATTACATCTTAACTATGGATGCTAGCTATTGATCCAGGGACTAGCATTGTAAACACAGGGATCTCTACCTTATTAAAGGTTGGGAACCTTACATACTAGCACTGCAATCACATGGATCTCTACCTTATTTGGTGAGATCTTACAGGTGGTGCCCACAGCCACCCCAGTGATCCATCAGCACCACAGAGCCACCAGGAACACATCACGACACCACAGGAGCTGCGGAGAGGTACATAGCCGACAGCCACCAAAACCTAGGGTTCGGGGTGGAGTCATCCTGGATGGGAGAGGGCCCTAAAGGAAAATCGAGCTAGACTAGATGGCGGAGCAGCGTAGACCACCTTTCCATGCACCATAGAGACAGCCGGGGCGGCCCAGGGAGGTGGTAATCAAGCGGCAACGATGCCGGCGACACCACACCGTAGCGGGTTAGGAGTGAGGAGGAAGAACGAGTAATAGCAAGAGAGAGAGAGAGGGGGGTGCGTATTGGGCTGGTAGGGTCCAGTACCATTCTAGTGGGTAGACTTGACCAGGCCAATTGGGATGGATTGGGCCTAGTAAACCTAATGGGCTCGACCCAAAAGCTAAAAAGAAAATTTAAATGAATTAGTAAGATACCAAAATATCCTAGGACTTAATAAGTCCTAAAAAATAAATAAAAATCCTAAAAATACAAATAATATATCTATGAGTTCATAAAAATACAAGCTACTTAATAATATTAAGAATTCTGTTTTTAATAGATTAAATTTTAGGTTAAAGATTTTTATAATATATATTCCTTATGGAATTTTATAAAAAATAAATAAAATACCTAAAAATAAATAAAAGTTATTTTTATCATTCTTAATTAGTATAGTATTTTATAAAAGGAATTTATATTTTCATTACCCCTGTTTCGTTAGCTGTACTCACTTTTCCCCAGCCGCTTAACTTTTCCTCACATTTGCCCAGCTCCTTGTCCGAAATCTCACATCGTTCTAAAACTGCCTCTCCGTCGGGTCTCGTTAGTGGACCCTCGCCGTTACTGCTGACCAGTGGAACCGCATTCAGGTGGGTCCCGTAGTGGACCCTCGCCGTTACGTGCTGACAAGTTGGAACCCCCCGTTACGTGCTGACAGGTGGGGCCACGTTCAGTCGGGGCCCATAGTAGGACCCCCCATGTTGGACTGTGTGGGGCCGGCTTGTTAGGAACGTGTTTTAGGGATGTGGTGTGGGACCATGTGTTCACGTTTGGTAGTTACGTGCGTCCTCTCGCCTAAATTGGAAGATTTATTTTTTGTTATTTTTATGATTGTCTTTTTTAAGAGCGCCTTTTCCCCTTTATCTCGCTAACAGTTGTTATTTTTGCCCAAAAAGGCCGCGAACCTAGAGCAACTTATCTCTTCATTCATGGTTCCTTTTGGCCCTTGTATTTTCCCAATCTGGCAGCAAATCTAACCAACACCATAAATATGTAGATAAATAGAGCAGATGTAGATAAAGCAGCTAATATAGGATTATATAGTGTGTTACTTAAACAAGGTTCGAAAATTAGGCTGCTCAGCAGCAGCAGCTTACAAGTTCAACACATACAACAAAACAAAAGAAGCTGCTTTACAATGGCAGCAGTAACATCACAAGATCAGTGGCCCCTCATGGCCTCCGCTAGGAGGGCCTCCGTTTCCTCCTTCTGGCGCTTCCTCCACTTCTTGCTGCCTAGTCCCTTGGCCGCCTTGGACTTGATCGGGGGCATGCGACCCTCCTCGATGGCCACCTTCTGGAGGTTGCGGAGGTGAAAACCGAGTGCCTTGTGCTTGGCTTTGAAGGGCGTTGACGTTATTTGTCAGGCCGCAGGTCTTCATGTCCTCGGCATGCATCACGAGGGAGTTGAAGTCGGTGTCGAGGCTCCTGGTGCAAAGGGGCACCTGTAGACATCGCTGGCAAAGAAGCCGTTGAACTGGCCGGAATTGAGCTTCCTCAACACCTGACAAGTCTTGGTGTCCATGGACTTGTCGTTGCTGCAGACGTCACTGCTATCCACCTATTACAAAAAATAGTAACGTGCAATAAGGACATGATTGAGATACCGTGATTATCAGGATTGATTACTTGCATAAATTAACCGATTGAGATCCCCTGATTATTCGCCAATCCCCAAATCTTAAACCAAATCGAATATTGATCCCAACTATAGATCGGTGCTAGTACTAATCCCAACTACAAATCGGTGCTAGTACTAATCCCAATTACATATCGGTGCTAGTACTGATCGGGCATTCATCGAAATACGAGATCTAACACAAGATGATTAGCTACTGTAAAAATACCTAGCATCCAACGATTGAAAATACGAATATCCGAGCCCTAATAACACACGATCTAGCATCCAATGATGGGAATGGGGGAAGAACAAAGGAAGGGGAGAAAACCCTAGTTACCTCCGACCATGGGTTAGCTAAGCTGGTTTTGAAGGGGTTCTCTGGTCTGATGTAATCCCAGTTGTGCGGGATCTGCAGGAGAATAGCGGGGGCCTGTACGGCGACAGGGACCTCCTCGACAGTGGCTACGGCCGAAGAGGGGACGGGGGTCTGGACGGGGATGGCGGCTGCCTTCAATGCCTCAATGGGGGCCTTTACAGGGACAATGGCCTCCTCGTCAGCCTCCTTGGAGGCGAAGATGGCCACTGTGTTGTTCTTCTCCATCACCGCTGTGGTTGGGGTTTTTCTTGGGGGTTTGCAGAAGGTGATAGGACAATGGAGATTCTTGCGTGAGTGAGAGAGCGAGTGAGTGACGAGTGAGAGTGAGGAGGCCTCTATAAAGGTGAAGGGAGAAGATGTTTCGTTGCACCACCGTGCACCGTGTAACAACGTCTGCTACCGCCCTGTGCACCGCGACACGCGTCCACTACCGCCACGTGCACCGTGATTAGCGTATCTCATGGAGCCCAGTACTTGTCGTGGGACCCTTCGTTAGAAACCCCAAGAGCAAGGTATGAAGCAGCACAGTAGCAATACAAACTCGGAGACCTGCACAACACAAACTCAAGACTTTGCCCCAACAAATCAGTGAGGTTGTCAAGCTCACCGGTTTGCTGTAACAAAGGATTAAACGTATGATGTGGAAGGTAATGGTGGTTTGCAGCAAGTAAACAGGTAACAGTGGAAGATGTATCAATGGTAAAGATTGGACCGGGGTCCATAGTTCACTAGAGGTGCTCTCCTTAGATAAACAACATGGCATGAAGGGTAAACAAATTACAGTGGGGCAATTGACAGGAACTGAGCAAGGCATAACAATGCAATTACTAGTCAAAAATATCCTACGAGGCTGATTGGGCAATACAACAATATACATAGACCGCCATCCAACTGCATCTATGACTAGAAGTCCACCTTCAGGTTATCATCCGAACTCCCTCCAGTATTAAGTTGCAAGCAACAGACAACTGCTTTAAGCAAAGTGTGTAAGGTAAATAGTCCACATGTTCCATGAATAAGAGACCGTTATTTTCTCCCTAGTAGCAATAGCACATCTACAACCAAAGAGATTATTGTCACTTCCCTTGGAAACTAGAGGCATGAACCTACTATCAAGCATAAATACCCCCTCTTGGAGTCACTAGCAACTACTTGGCCAAGATAGCTACTAACAACGGAGAGCATGCAAGATCACAAACAACACAGACATGATAGAATCATAAAGATAAAACCATTAATCAAACCAACATAATAATCTCAATATCCATCGGATCCCCGCAAACACAACATGCATGATTATAAATAGATTAGATCTTGATGAAGAACGGATCTCACAAGATCTATACATGAAAGCACAAAGGAGGAGATACAACCATCTATCTACTACATGGACCCATAGTCCAAGGTGGAACTACTCACGCATCATACTGGAGAGAAGGCCTCCGGGATTATCTCCCCTCCGGTAGGGTGCCGGGAAGAGCTTCAGATCCCCCCCCCCCCCGATCTAGGGATGATGGTGGCGGTGGCTACAGACGGTTTCGTGTATTTCTGATCGGGTACTCAAGGTTTCTGCATCGGGGGCTTCTTATAGGCGAAGGGGCAACACCGGGAGGTGACCAGGGCCACCAAACCCTAGCCAGGTGCGGGCCCACCTGCCCCCCCGCATGGGGTGGGTCTGGCCCCTACGGCTCTCCTCTGGACTTCTTGTTCCCCACGGAAAGTAATTGACTTTGACGTTTGTCCCATCCAATTCCGAGAATATTTCTTTACTAACTTTTCTGAAACCAAAAACAGCAGAAAACAGGCATCTGGCACTTTTGCAACTTGTTAATAGGTTAGTACCAGAAAACATGTAAAAAGCACCTCAAAGTGTAGACAAGCAAAGCAAAGTAGATAAAAAACAAGCATGGAGCATCAAAAATTATAGATACGTTTCCAACGTATCAACATCCCCAAGCTTAACTCCTGCTTGTCCTCGAGTAGGTAAGTGATAAACAGAATAATTTTTGAGGTGACATGCACCCTCACAATAAAGATCCAACCAGTTGCAAGCATTGAAAGCTGGGATCAAAGAACTCTAAACATGTGCATGAAAGATGGAGTTCTAACAATAGGACATAGTAACTATGCATGCAACATGACAAGCTACAAACAAAGATCATGAGTAACATGCATTGAAAACGTTTGTTTGTTTCACATACAGAAAACATAGCATAGTGGCAATCAGCTTGTCCCTCATAGAGTAGGAACAAAATGCATAGGACACCTGCAATGTTCACAAGGGTGACTAGAAACAAGTAGCACAAGAGCAAGTAATAACACAATATGCATCAATTAATAAGCTTTGGAACACTGCACATAGAATGACAACTATGCTCTCTTAATGGTGCCTAAAGGTAGAAGGTGGAGACTCAATAATGGTGGAAGAAAGGCCTTTTTGTAAAGGAAGCAGGGATTACAAGTTTCAAAAAGAGCTTCCAAAAATTATGGTACTTGTTAGCTTTCATCCCTCATTGCCCCTATCAATCTTGAAGTGGTTAAGGTTAAAGTGGCAAAGCTGGAGTATATGCTTGATGAAGTATAAGTTGGCAATCACATGCCCCTTGAATACGAGGGCCACACCTCATGCATACTCAAATTTGGGTCCAGGTAAGTTCTTGTCACTGTAAGTATTTGCATATCATTGAGAACCGCCAACGGGGTACCCCTTGCACATGGTACAGGAGCTTTCCCATAACCAAAATGACAAGGCAAGCAGACAATGAGCATCTCAGCAATCTTTTTATTTACCATATGCATAGCTTTTTATTGAGGATGCTTCATAGATAGCTCATTATGGTGATGCTGCAAGTTTCCACCATGATTAGGCATGGCTTAGGCTAGCGTCCCAGGCCTTTCAGTAAAGTGAGCGGTCGTAATGGATCGAGAGTCGGAGAGATGCCTCGTCTCGGAGCGTCACGAAGTGCCTTCCAGGGGAGGCCGACTTGAGAATACAAACTTCATGGACTTACAAGTCTCCTCTTTATTTCACACCGGTGACATCCATAGACAAAATAACATGATATCAACTGAGTACAACAAGGTACAAGTGCAATGTTGAAAACATTCCCCGTGACAGCATAGTTCTGCTAATTTCAACTTATAAGTTCAAGCATATACAACAAAGTTGTCACAATGGTTCAAGTTTATCAGGGGCAAATAATAAAGTGTGCCATCAAGTTCGTGAGGGCTTTAATCACTAAGTTTTCACATAACAAAATAGTTTTAATTGGAAGATAGTTGAAAACAAGAATATACTTGGAATGGTGGAACACACCATGCATAGGAGTTTATAGTGGACACTTTTGGAATAACTTGGTTTCTTGGGAGTTGGAAGCATGAGTAGAACTTACTCATACAAGTGGAGGCTAGCAAAAGACTGGGAGCAACCAACTAAGAGAGCAATAATGGCCAAAATCATGCAATGCAACAAAGCAAACTAATCAAAGCAAAGAGTGGTACTACAAGTCAAGGACTAAATGATCATAGAGGCTAATGGTGACTTGTCATAGTCATAACATGGTGTGAGCATGTGACAAGTCAACCCAAGCAAAACATCAAAGGAGAATACCACAATACTATGCTTTTGCATGCTAAAACAACGCATAGTTTCTTCAAGGCACACTAAGCAATCCCAATTGTTTGGAACAAGACATGCTACAGCAATAATCACTAAGCATAATGCTAAAACAACACCTAGCATGTCATGCTAAAGTCTAAGTCACAGTCAATGCAAGCTCCTCTTGCACTTCAAGCAAGAACTTACTACTCCTTTCCAAACACCAAGCAACCTTATTTTCAAAACAACATAGCGAGAACGGGGGGTCCAAACTACTTTATTCAAGAAAACTAAACAACCTAAGCAAAGCAAACAAAAACTAAGACGCTCCAAGAACAACACAACTGTGCATGAAACAATAAAAAACGAAGTGTCTAGACAGACTTGAGCTTTTTTATTGATGAAGAAGGGGATGCCTTGGGCATCCCCAAGCTTTGACTCTTGTACCTCCTGGATATTTCTTGGGGTGACATCATGGTGGCATCCCCAAGATTGAGCTTTTGCCCATTCTTCATCTCATTGCATCATTCTTTCTCCACACCAGAAATTTTTACTTCATACAAAACTTCACACAATCTTCATTAGCAACATTAGCTTATTCAAAAGATATTAGACCTCTGGCAAAGATTTGGAACAGAAAGGCTTTTCACTAAAAACACAAGCTACTGCAATAACTCCTTCAAAAATCTCAATTTACCTGAAGAGAACTCAAAATGTAATCAATAAGAAGCAAATGCAAATAATGGCAGAAATCTGACAAAACAGACCAGTAGTATAAACCGATTTTTTTAAAATCTTATGTTGCTCAAATAAAAAAGTGTTGAACTAACGAAAGTTAGCTAACATACTAGGGGATTTATTCATAAATTTTGAGCTCAATCCGAGTTACATATCCTCCTCATGAATTTTATTGGTGGAGGACAGAAATCTGTTTCGGGACAGCAACTCCCCAAATCTTACTTCTCTCTCATTAGAGGTCATTCTTGGCACAAAAAGCAAACAAAAAGGATAAGGAGAGGTTATTACAGAAGTAATAACTTCGAAGACTCAAGGAAACTTTTGGGTTATCTCCCAACAAGTACTTTTCTTTAACGCCTTTAAGTTAGGCACAAGAAGCAAGAATCAAGTATTTTCAAATGAAGAAGCATTAACATCAACTCTCTTGCTCCTAACTTTCTTACATTTATTCTTCTCTTTAGGTAATATATGATTGCTTATTGGAGAAGCAAAATGCATAATGCCTTTTCCCACATCTATTATTGCTCCAAGGTGTTTCAGCAGGGATCTTTCAAGTATAATTTGTCCTTTTCCTACACATTCAATAACAAGATATTCAGTAGACACCACTTTCCCTGAGATTTTTGTAAACACACCTTCAGCTATTCCAATGGGTAATAAAGTAGAATTATTGGTAAGAGATATTTCTTTTCCTCCTTCAGAAAGTCCCCAAAGATTCAAATACTCATAGATATCTTTAGGCATAAGGCAAAAATTAGACATGATATCACAACGAGCATCAAAAGTTTCACTATTTATAGCAACTTTTATTGTAGGAAACCATTTTAAAGGCTAAGAATTTATTGGAACATAACCATGGTGCTATCTAAGCATGTTATAGCAATTGTTCAAAGCAACTGTACTGGTCTCAAGAGTGTTCGTCCTAGCATAAATGTTTATAAAGGAAGAATCAGACTTGCTATGCATATTATAAATTATAATCAACTTCTTTATGGCATCCAAAGCTTCATCCTCGGTACATCGAAACATATCTTTCTCAGCTACAGCATCCAAAACATATATATAACAAAGAGCAAGACCGCTGTTAGAAACTATTAATAACCAAGCTAAGACTCATCTTAGGCTCAGTTTTGCTTTGTAAATCAGAGATTCTAGACCAAGCTTCTTTGAAACTCTCTTCACTTTCTTGCTTAAAAGTAAAGATCCTTTCCATAGGTGACACAGGGATTGGACCAAAACCAGACATGGTAGCAACTAGAGCAGGAACTAATTTTTTTGTGTTTTTGAAAAGAGAAAGCAAACCAAGCTAAACTAATTTTTGGGGTTTTTTTCAAAAGAGGCAAACTGTAAGGTTCCCAACCTTTAATAAGGTAGGGATCCATGTGTTTACAATGCTATTCCCTAGATCAATAGCTAGCATCCACAGTTAAGATGTAATATCAAGAAACAAAGGTCATAGTACAACTTTATGACCAGGAATTAAGTAATTTATTACATCTTACATAGCTCATTTGGCTATCTCATTACAATGCAGCAGAATATAACAATAGCATGGGGTCCTTCATCTTTAAAGTGCCACAGGCAGACATGTTGGTTGTAGACTTGTAATCCTAATCATTAAACTTCACTAATATCAAACAAACCTGCAACATAACAAGTTACAGCCACAAGGGTCAATACATTTGAATTGTATTGGCAAGTGATACTATGGTAGTATAGTGGAATCTATCATCTATATGCATTTTGCTAAGTGGAGCTTAGGCTTGCATTGCTCAAAATAGATTTTCCTTATCATTTGAAAACACTAGGTTTTTGTTTGACAACATCTTTCCCAAGGCATCTCCCAATATAAATTGGTGATCCTTCAATCCCTTGTTCACCCACAAGATTTTAACTTAGAAATTGGGATGAGGAGATTCCTGATAGCTTCCATGTCTTGATGCTCAAATTGTCCTTTACCAGGGACATGGCTAAGTACTTAGATTTTTTTCACTCTGCAGAGGTGGTGCACTTTCCCCACAAGACTTGGTTTCACCAAGACAAGATCTTTCAGAAGCCTTCCCTTAGACCAGAATGGACGCGTTCCAACCTATCATCCCCTACCACCAACTGTCCATTTGGCTAAGTTATTGCGACTTATATGATCCAGGCAGAGCCCATAATGCCAAGTGGCTGCACTTGAAGCTTCTCAACATTTGACATCTCAAATCTCTTTGTTCCTGGGTGGCCATCCACAAGTGAGATACACAAGGTAAACCATAGAAATGGGCCTTGTGAACCACTCAACACAAACCATTCCTTCCATTCCACCCAGGTGATTCATTCACTTAGTTATTTTATTAAACAAAACACAAGTCCTCAGACTTAGAAATTTTCCATAGCATGAATATATATTCCACCCTTGTTTTCTACTAGCTAAGCTAAGCATGATAGTAGTAGGAATATTAACTTAGGAAATTCTACTAAGGTTTCATCTACTAGGATTTCCCATAGCATGGTTTATACTTAGCAAAAATACCATGCAAGTCTTACTTAGAAATATCACTAATGCATAGTGAAAATAATGGGACAAAAGTATGAAGCATCACTTGCCTTTTTGGTAGAGAGTATAAGTCACTCCTTGTCCTTGCAATATTCACACTCTTCAAATCACTACAATTCAATCAAGCAAGGCACAAATTCAATCTACCACTCAAGCAACAACACATAAAATAATAAAAACAAAGCAATGCATGCAAGCATGATAAAGATTTTTTATTTGGAGAAGTGGTTTCTAATAGGTTATAAACATTTGAAAACACCTAATGATCGTTTTATAAGGTGGCAAAATCATTTGCAAAAGATTTCACTTCATAAACCATTTTTAACCATGTCATTATTTTATGTGGTGAAGAAATGCTTTTAATAAGGCAACATTCTATAGAGTTCACAAAATATGTTTTCAAACCATAAAACCTTGTGTTTAGGGTCAGAGAGTTTATTTCCAAAACATTTCCCAAAGGTTTTCCTCCAAAATAATTTTTAACAACTAAACCATATTTTTATTTGACTAGAAATGGTTTAAATCAAAGTTTTATTCTTTTGCTTTACCAAATACATTTTTGAAATGACCAAGTGATTCCTAGGGTTAGTAAGTTCAAAAAAAACCATTTTCCAAAGATTTTATCCCTAAAATCATTTTAGAACAATTTTATATCCTAAACATGCTTACATAAGTTTCTGCAAAAACAATCAATTTAACAGAAGATTTTTACTAAACAAAATGCATGGTCAGAAAGTACTTGTCTTGCTGATTCCATTGATATAAAATTTGCAAAATTTGGACGTGTGGTTTGAAAGTTATGAATTTTTTAAATTGGCACATCTAATAGAACACAATTTTTGTTTTAAATCATCTCTGGGCCACGTGTCAAGTTCTAATTCGCCTGTACCGGTTCGGTTGGATCGACAGACAACAGCTGTTAGATCTAAAGTGGATCGTGCGGCACAGGGGCAAGCATACCCCTTCGCTCAGTCAATCTATCGTGGCCACGCGATCAAGATCCTACGGCTACAAGGCGCTTGCCAGGAACTGGCGGCGCTGACGGCGGCTGCGCGGCGGTGACGTTCGGCTAACGGGGCTGCGGTGGCTACAGGAAGCGAGGGAGAGGGAGGATGCGCTCACCGGGTTCGCCGTGGCGTGGGGAAGATCAAGGTGCTCGCGAGAAGGCAAGGGGCGCACGGGTGTCGTCGGAATCGCTCGTCGGAGTTAGGGGTGGCGCCAGGAGCTTCTGCTTGTCGACGGGGAGGGGGCTTCGGTGCATGCCAGAGGGAGAGGAGAGTATGATTATACGTGTAAAGACGTGGCGAGTATGCGTGCGTGAAAGAGAAAGGGAGGGGCGGTCAGGTTCTTACCCGAGGCTTCGCCGGAGAGGAAACAGACGGCGGCGGTGTCGGTCTTGGTCGTTGTCGAGGCTGTGGGGCGCGCGTGGACGAACGGGAGGTATAGTGAGGTGCGCCAGAGGTTGGGGAAGATGCTCGTGTGCTCAAGGGGGCAGGGGCGACGCGGAGCTACCGTAATTGTCGTCGGAGCTCGCTGGAGCAGAGGACGGTGTAGAGAGAAATTGAGCAGCCTGGAGGCGCGCTAGGGTGAGGCGACGGAGGGGAAAGAGAGAGGGGAGGCAGGCGCTTTAGATAGAATGGTCGCGGGGTCGTTTAATGGCGTGGTTAACGCGGATTAAATCGAGTTTTAATCGCCTGCAACGGCCGGCGAGGTGAGGGGCGAAGTCAGCGGGTGAGGAAGATGATTGCGTGGCGGTGGGGTCGTCTGGCAGCGAGAGAGAAAGTCTGGGGGTGGGGTCCACGCGTCAGCGACTGAGCGGGTGAGTTCTCTGGTTCGAAACGTTTTCTGTGGGTGAAGAGAGGGAGTGGGCTGGACTAGCTTAGTGGGCTGGGCTGGCTGGGCTGAGTCCTTTCATATATTTTTTTGTTCCTGTTTCTTTTTCTTTTTCCATTTCTTTTATTCTATTTTGGTTTTGATTAAACAATTCAAACATCAATTTGAATTCAAACCTTTGCCAACTTTTGTGTAGATTTAAATATTGATTAGTAATATAATCTGAAGTCAAATTTGGAATAAAATTTTATTCTTTTTGGGGTCTTTTAATTATTTAATTAGGCCCTTGTTTTAAATCAATTAAGATTTAATAATATTTCCAAACACCATTTAAATTTCCAAAAACTTCCAAATCTTTTCAGTAGGTTTTTATTTGATTAATTGGGTGTCATATAATTCATCTTGAATTATTTGGAAAAGTTTTTAACCTGATTTATTAATCATTTAAAATTGGATTGGTCTTTATTCCAATAGGATTTGATTTATGCCATTTTATTTTATTTTGGAAAATTCTTTATCCTTTTATTTTATTTAGATTCGGATCAAATTCATTCCATTTGCTTATGGATTAGGCCAAGATTTAATTTGGTCTTTAAATATTCTTTATTTAATAGTTCTTTCTTCATCTTATAAAATCCATATCTTTTTATTTATATAACCAAACTTGGTGATTCCAATTTGTAAAATCTTATTTAATATTTAATTATCCTTTTAAATATATTAGGATTATTTGCTCACCATTTTGTATGTATTTTAGATAAGTGTTTTATTAGTTTTAGAAATTACTTTTCCTTATCTTATTAAATTCATAAGATTTTATCTATGGCTCAAAAATAAGTGAAACCAATTTATATGGTTTTAATATATTTCTATTTATCATTCTTGATTATTTATAAATGTTTGATGATAAATTTTTATATGGTTCAATCCATAGGTTTGGAGATAACTTGGAAATGATTTTATTCCATTAGGGTTTTAGGGTTTGGATTTATTTTCCAAGTGTTTAAATTTCAAGATACATTCATTGAGGAATGCATTTCTCTTGATTTGGATTTTGTTGTATTCAAATGTTAACCAAAGTTTGTTCAATATGGGATTTTAAGTTTCCTTTTAGAAACAAAGTTTCTTTTCACCCTGATTTTCAACAATATTTATTTTGTTTATTTATTTTTCACATTACAAGATTTGGAAAATCTTGGGATGTGACACAAACAAAACCAAACAAAAGAAACAAAGCAAACTAAAAACAAATTAAAGGGAAATGAAGTGAAGGACTCCCCTAGTGAAGACATCCTTAGCCTCCCCGGCAACGGTGCCATAAAATAGCTTGATGGCGCCCAGTACTGGTCATGGGATGCTTCGTTGGACACCCCAATAGCAAGGTATGAAGCAGCACAGCAGCAAGTTTCCCTCAGTAAGAAACCGAGGTTATCGAACCAGTAGGAGGAAGGAAATGTCACACAGGTGTTGCAAGCAACGCGGAGACCTGCACAACACAAAATCAAGACTTTGCCCCAACAAATCAGTGAGGTTGTCAAGCTCACCGGTTTGCTGTAACAAAGGATTAAACGTATGGTGTGGAAGGTAATGGTGGTTTGCAGCAAGTAAACATGTAAGAGTGGAAGATGTATTAATGGTAAAGATTGGACCGGGGTCCATAGTTCACTATAGGTACTCTCCTTAGATAAACAACATGGCATGAAGGCTAAAATATTTACAGCGGGGCAATTGACAGGAACTGAGCAAGCCATAACAATGCAATTACTAGTCAGAAAGATCCTATGAGGCTGATTGGTCAATACAACAATATACATAGACCGCCATCCAACTGCATCTATGACTAGAAGTCCACCTTCAGGTTATCATCCGAACTCCCTCCAGTATTAAGTTGCAAGCAACATACAACTTCTTTAAGCAAAGTATGTAAGGTAAACAGTCCACATGTTCCATGAACAAGAGACCGTTGTTTTATCCCTAGTAGCAACAACACATCTACAACCAAAGAGATTATTGTCGCTTCCCTTGGAAACTAGAGGCATGAACCCACTATCGAGCATAAATACCCCCTCTTGGAGTCACTAGCAACTACTTGGCCAAGATAGCTACTAACAATGGAGAGCATGCAAGATCACAAACAACATAGACATGATAGAATCATAAAGATAAAACCATTAATCAAACCAACATAATAATCTCAATACCCATCGGATCCCCGCAAACACAACATGCATGATTACAAATAGATTAGATCTTGATCATGAACGGAGCTCACAAGATCTATACATGAAAGCACAAAAGAGGAGATACAAAAATCTAGCTACTACATGGACCCATAGTCCAAGGTGGAACTACTCACGCATCATACCAGAGAGAAGGCCTCTGGGATGATCTCCAATCCGGCAGGGTGCCGGGAAGAGCTTCAGATCCCCCCTCGATCTAGGGATCATGGTGGCGGCAGCTACAGACAGTTTCGTGGATTTCTAATCGGGTACTCAGGGTTTATGCATCGGGGGCTTCTTATAGGAGAAGTGGAGAGACCGGGAGGCGGCTAGGGCCACCAAACCCTAGCCAGGCGCAGGCCCACCTGCCCCCGCGCCTAGGGTGGGTCTGGCCCCCTGGCTGGCCCCTCCGGCTCTCCTCTTTACTTCTTGTTCCCCAAGGAAAGTAATTGACTTTGACGTTTGTCCCGTCCAATTCCGAGAATATTTCTTTACTTACTTTTCTGAAACCAAAAACAGCAGAAAACAGGCATCTGGCACTGTTGCAACTTGTTAATAGGTTAGTACCAGAAAACATGTAAAAAGCACCTCAAAGTGTAGACAAGCAAAGCAAAGTAGATACAAAAAAAGCATGGAGCATCAAAAATTATAGATACATTTCCAACGTATTAGTATCGTGTGTCACGTTTTCCCCCTCGTGTCTAACCTTGGACACTCCGTTGTGCTCAGTTATACCCACGAGTGTAGCATTGGCAGTTTGGTTGTACTCAGTTTTGCCCTCCAGTACTAACACTGTCGTGTGCAATATACTCACTTTTACCCTCCGGTGGCTGGTCACCAGAGAGTCAACAAATGGGTTTTAGCTAGCTAATTGAGTCATTTTATGCACATCAAATTCAAAAAGATCAAAACATAGTGGCATCTACCCAGGGAGTCTTATTATGTGACCTGCCACCATAAGAAATGTATATAAATCAAGTTTTAACCTAAATCACCACTTCTCAAATCACCTACTATCTATGAAGGTCCATCCCTCCCCAAAACATAATTTGTCTGAATGAGACAATAATTATCAAACCGATATATATTTGAATTGCAAATAGTTTGATGTATGCCAATATGTATTTTATTCTATAAAAGAAGCATTTTACATTTTTTAAATCTCTTTCTGTCTTCTATTTGAACCCCCTTGTCAGTTTTGCCCTTGGTTTTAAGTTCTACTCAGTTTTTCCCTTGGTTTTTAAGTTCTACACAGTTTTCCCCTCCCTCTTAGTCACAAAATCTCACACCTGTGCTCATCTGCTACGCTCTGATTGGTCGAGATAGTTGTCACGCGGATCGTACCCACCAACTGTTGATCCTCTAATTGATCCTCTGTGATCTAGCGGACAAGATAACCCTTGTATCTGTCAGGGGCCACCGATGCTTTAACTCCATAAACAAATGATTTTGAATATACTTTGAAGGGAAAGTGTTCAAAGGTGTATAAATTTTGCATTATATTTCACTCCATGAAAATGATAAATGATCAGGATTTGATTAGCACAGCATTATCATGTCCTAAGTGCGATTTCAAAGAGTTCAAACGTGTATAATTTTTTCCATATGCAAGTTTATGGATTACATTCTATGAAAATGATATTCTCTCAAGATTTCCTTAGAACATCATTCTCACGTATTAAGTGTGATTTCATAGTGTTCAAAGGTTTATAATTTTCGTATACGCAAGTTTAGGGATCACTTTTCACACTATAAAAATGGTAAACACTCTTTTACATTAACAGTTTTATAATTTTCTTAAATTTGAAAGTGTTCAAAAGTTGTGTCAATTATAAACACTCTTTTACATTAAGAGTTGTATAATGTTTTCAATTTGAAAGTGTTCAAGAGTTGTGTCAATTATAAACACTCTTTTACATTAAGAGTTGTATGATTTTTTTAATTTGAAAGTGTTCACGAGTAGTGTCAATTATAAACACTCTTTTACATTAAGAGTTGTATGATTTTTTTAATTTGAAAGTGTTCAAGAGTTGTGTCAATTATAAACACTCTTTTACATTAAGACTTGTATGATTTTTTTAATTTGAAAGTGTTCAAGAGTTGTGTCAATTATAAACACTCTTTTACATTAAGAGTTGTATAATTTTTTTAATTTGAAAGTGTTCAAGAGTTGTGTTAATTATAAACACACTTTTACATCTCTTTTACATTAAGAGTTGTATACTTTTTTTAATTCGAAAGTGTTCAAGAGTTGTGTCATTTATAAACACTCTTGTACATTAAGAGTTGTATAATTTTTTTAATTTGAAAGCGTTCAAGAGTTGTGTCATTTTCTTATTTATTATACATGCATGTCCCTAATTTTTAATTATAAACACTATTTTACTTGATTGCAGCCGAGACATTAACTCGATAAACCAATTAAATCATCGGAATGGCTCGCCAACCGCATTCTCCACAGCAAGCGCCCCGATTGCCATTTTGGTGCATTTTGGTGCGAGATCTAACCTTCTCTGCACACGATTGCCATTGTCATCCTTCATACAGATCAACAGGACGACACCATACTACTGCCAGCATGAACGAGAGTCCGGAGTGAAACTCGATAAAGGGTTGCCGTCGCCGGAGATGGGTCGTCGTCGCTGGAGAAGAAGAAGAAAGGGAAGGCAACGAAATGGGCACGGGCACGGGGCTGGCTCACGTGGATAAGCTGCAGGTCGGACGCCCACGTGGATAAGCTATGGGTCCCATGCTGATCTGGATAAGTGGAGAGAGGTGTCCACTACGAGAACCAACTAAACACGGCCCCACTTGTGAGAATGTAACGGCAAGGTACCACTATGGGACCTGATAGACCGCAGCCCCACTTGTCAGCATGTAACAGCGAGGGTCAACTACGGGACCCGACTGAATGCGGCCCCACCTGTCAGCATCTAACGGCAAGGCTGACGGACAGTGAGTTTCAGACCGTGCTAGAGTTCCATAATAGGAGATGGGCAAAAGTGAGGAAAAGTTAAGCGGCTGGGGAAAAGTGAGTACAACTAACGAACCAAGGGCACGAAAATAGAAATCCCTTTATAAAAATACTAAATTGTTATTTAAGATAGCAAAATAAAATCTTCTAAATTAAAATGCTTATTCTTAAAAAGAATATTAAGAAGATAATTATAGGAGTTAAAAATAAATAAAAATTAGTTTTGACTCTTTTACTGATATATTATATTACAAAACTATTAAATATAATATTTACAAAATATTAAGAATTATTCTTAAAACAAATTTCTTTATTAAAGAAATTCAAGAAAAATATATAATGGGTAAAACACACAAAGAAGATAAATAATAAATGATGCATTGCATTACTATGCTTAATCATTTTGCTTCTTTAAATAAGGTCCTTATCGAGTAAAAAATGTTGTTTTGTAGAAATATAAGCTCAAGGTCAAGTGCAAGCATCCGACTTCACTACCTTGCAATCACAAGGCAAGTTCATCACTTGCTCATGTCCTTTGGTGAGTCTTTATCAAAGTAATTACAAAATTGTGTGTTATCATCTATGTTTCAGAGAAAGAAAATATTATTTTCTCAAAACTAATAAATTGTTGATATCATGCTAAGTGGTGATATGGATAAGGTGAGCAATGGAACTTAGGTTTCCATTTGCAATAAGATTAATCACTTAGGACTTACCATGACATCAGTGGTTCTAGCGCCGTATATTACGCGTTAACCATGAGATTTGAAATGGGACGGAGAAGTTAGTTGTATCTTATTTCTCTCGCATGTAGCCGGGTTCACATGTCATGGCTGTTGTCCTCGTAGCATGCATTAATTGGTAATTCGTAGAGGATATGCAACATATGGGTGGGAACCCTCAACGTCCCACAATAGTTCTGGCATCTGAACGGTCTGTACCAACCATTGTCGTAATTCAATGTGTGGTCATGGCGTACACCAAGGAGACATGCAGGGTCACGAAGGGGGCAGTCATTGGCTTGGATCATCTACTAAGCCCCACATCACAAAATTATGCACGGGGAAGTACACCCGGTTGTGCAACAAGGATTTGATCTCTCATGCGTAAAGTAACGCACCTCTGCAGAGTGTAAGAACTATAACTTGTTACTCCCTATTTTGAGAAGGAGCTACTAACGCGGAACGAAAGGAACTCCATGAAAGTTCTGGTCAACCTGTGAAGGCTAATGGGCATAGTTTTTGATAATAAAATCAATCTTTGAATTTTTTTATGAAAACTGCATAGTGCCAAGGACTGGTAGTCCGAGGTGGTAGATAGTGCATCAAACTTTCCACCTTGCATATAATGAACTTTCTGGGTAACGATGTTACTCACTCTTTCCTTTGATCCCCTGCTTAGACTCTAAGGATCCAGAAGACACTCCGATGTACGCAGCTGAAGGCCAAGAGTATGTCTACTATGAGGAGCCAGAGACCTGTCAGGAGGCATGGAAGGGGTGGATTATGAGATACGTTATGGAGTGGAGGGCAACGAGTCTGAGTAGTTGCCATAATAGTTAGTAAACCAATTAAGTCGAGCAGCATAACCTTTATATAATAAGTTGTTGAGCTCAATTCAGAGTTTAACTTTGAAAGATCTTCCGTAGAAACAATATAAGTTGGGTTTGTAAGTTGAATCTTTTGATGTCTCGAACTTCTGGTATCCTACTAATAATAATATGTGTATGTTTGTAATATGGATCCGCAATGTTTTTGTTGTACCACTCTGAGGGATGTGATATTTACAGAATGGTGTTCTGTGGATGTCATGTCCATGACTATAGTGTACTACACATGCAGTTGTATGCTGGGTCACCGCAGCTGGTATCAAAGCAATTTCTTTGACATTTGGTTGGAAACCTAATAAATGGTATTACCTATAGGAGTTGATAGCAACGATAAAGAATTCTCTAAAAGAGTATAATAGGTGTTCAAATGAGAAATATTCCGTTGTATACTTTAGTGTGATAATTTTTTGTTATGATGCAATAATATAATTGATTACTAATCAAAATATTTTGTATATAGTGTTATGGCACCAAAGTTTCCAAAACAAACTTTGTTAAGGAAGAAAGAGACTCTTAATGATTATCAAGGATCATTGACGGATCAACTTCGTCAACTTTTGAGGGTTTTTAGTTGTTCAACCAATATCCTAGTGAATACCATAACCTATTATGATGGACGTATGATATCCAAGTATCGTGTGAGTATCCAACTTCCAGGGGAGCTTGGGTTATATCACGATTTACCCATGGGTGAAGGTATAAGTCATTTAGCAGCATACCGTGTTGCTATTCTGGAGGCAATAGACAATATTCGGGAGCATAAAGCCCAAGATCTAGAAGGAAGCACATTCTCTGTGATTCCTCATGATTCTATAGACACGAAGCCAGTACTGGATCATCTTACTTTAGTAAAGAAGCATCATAGGTTAGCTTCCAAGTTTATGGATTGATATCGTCTAATAGTTGGGTCTTTGTATAAGACACATCAAGTCATAGTAGAAGATAAGAATGATATGTTGGAGGATCTAACTGATGTAGAAAGAAGGGAGAAGTTAGCATCTCAGTTGGAGAATGAAGCAATGAGTAGGGACAATCCAATTTTCAAGGATATTCCTATAGATCCAGAATCTTTTACACCATATCCATATTCCCCTAGACTAGAACCTACCTATGATCCTACTTTAGATACAAGATATCCTATACCACAGGTTTCCGAGAAAGGATCTGATTCAGAACATCCTATTGCGAATTCTGATGGATGGAGGATGGGATCACCTAATGGATCTCGAGGCAATCAAATGTCAGTGGATGGGTCTGACAGATATGTTGGACAATCCAGCTGGATGGGTGCAAGAACTTATATTAATGATAGAAGCAGGAATGCTATGTTTGTAGGAAGTCAAGATGAGGAGGAAGATCCCGAGGAGAGGGTGTTTGAATCACCGATACCCTATCAAAACTCAGGGAATGTACATTATCCAGTGTTTAACTATCTTGCCCAGCAGAGCACCTAGGGAGAAACGGAATATGAGTATTCTGTTGATAACTCTAGGGATGTTGCTCAAAATATGCAAGGGGGTGATAGTGATGAACAGGTTTCTATAGACTTTTTAGCTAAGCTGGATGGAGTCAATGCTCTTAGGCTGAGTGATAACTCAAGTACTGATACTCAGATACCGAGTACATTCCATCTGGAAGGCCATTTGTTCCACAGACTGTGCGATGGATGGCACGTCAACACAGTTGGACTTCGGGCATGTATAATGATCATCGTGGCTACTAAGGACGTAGATTACTTGTTAAGGAGTAGATGGTTGTGTATTGTAGTGTGGCGAGACTGATGTATTTAAATAAGTGAGGTAGCATCCACATATGTTGTGGTACCTATATGGTACAGTCTTGTAATGACTTTGTACCTACTATGTTGTTTGTAATGTATGATATGTGAAAATGCATATTTGGTTCTTATTTGGATTTGGTTTTCCATCGTGTGACTAGTTCTGTGCATGAAGTTGAGATCAGAACACATATGCATGATGTAATTATGAGTATTCGTTTTATGTTGCGGGACTAGGGGGTCATGGAATCAGGTGTAGAAACTGAATCTGAACAGCAGCGCATGGAGCGCGAGGCTAAGTAGAAGGCGGATGCAGATGCTAGAAATCAAGGAGCATTACCACCACCACAAATGAGGCCGTTAATGGAGCAGAACTTTATGCAATACATGCAAATGATGCAAGAGTCCCAAAACACTTCGTGGAAGAGTTGTTGGGACGAGCTGGAAATAATAGAGCACTTGAAGGTGGAGGAGTGAGTCTTTCTGACTTTCAGAATACAAGGTTGTTACCTTTCGCATCATCTCTAGAACCAATGGATGCGGAGGATTGGTTAGCAGATATGGAAAGAAAGTTGAAAACTGTAGGATGTAATGATGAGGAGAAGTTGAGGTATGCAACACATCTCTTGATAGGACCTACAACATCATGGTGGGAGAATCATCTAGCAATGCAACCTTCAGGAAGGGAGTATACCTAGGAGGAGTTCAAGCAGAGATTTCATGAGTATCATGTTCTAGAAAGTGTAATTGAGTTGAAGCATAGGGAGTTTGAGGAGCTTCGGCAAGGATATACCGGTGTCATGAAGTACATCCGGGAGTTCAGTCAACTATCTCATTATGTTGAGGATGAAGTGAACACTAAGGAAAAGAGGAAGAAGTGTTTCCTATGTGGTCTAAATCCATTTGTGAAGATGAAGTTGAGGCTGTCCAATAAGCAAACTTTCCAACAGTTACTTGATGCAGCCATCACATTTGAGGATGATTACAAGAATGCCCAAGAGGATCGCAGGAAGAGAGCAAAGAAGGAAACCAAGAGAATTCAAGCAAGCAAACCTAAACCCAATTTTGAGTTCAAACCCAGAAGCAAACCTTACAACAATAATAACAAGAACAACAGCGAAGGTCAGTCCAATCCTAGGAGGAATGTCATATGCAACAATTGTGGAATTCCAGGACATTTCCAAAGGGAATGTAAGAAACCCGTAGTTATTTGCTATGGATGAAGGCAAAAGGATCATATCAAGCCAGACTGTCCAAGCAAACCACTGGGCGGTTGGCCAAAAAAGGTGGAGGACAAACCAGTGGAGGCAGTGGATAGCCTAATAAAGGTGGAAATTTTGTCAAAAACAATAATGGAAAAAGGAGGAGGCCTACTGGGAAGCTGAACTGTGCAACCTTGGAGGAGGTGGATAATTCCGAGCACGCAGTGATAGGTACGCTCAACATCCTTACCAATCCCGGAAAAGCTTTATTTGATACCAGTGGAACTACTTCATTCATATCTAAAGAATTTTGTGATAAGTTCGGGATTAGAAGGGCAGTTAGCAAACCCTATGACCATAGTGCAGGCCGGGGAAAATGTAGTGGTACGCCACATTAAGCAAGATCAAGTTATCTTGATTTGTGGTTGTACATATTTCATGGACCTTTATGTGATTCCTTTGAAGGGAATTGAAGTAGTGCTCGGTTATGGTGGCTCAGTTGACTGTTGAGCTTCGTTGGAAGACCCCAAGAGGAAGGTATGATCATCACATCAGCTATTTCCCTCAGTAAGAAACCAAGGTTATCGAACCAGTAGGAGGAACGAAACGAATCAAAGGTGTTGCTAGTGTAGGGATTCGTAGCATGGAAAACAAAAATTTTCTATTGCATACAAACAAACAAGCCAAGATCTATCTACTAGATTGTAGCAACGAGTCGATGGAATAACTTACCCTCGAAGATTCCAAAGTGTTTAACGAGAGCGGATTCTCGTGGGTGATGTAGTCGTACTCTTCCTGATCTCAAGATCGTGTAGACGATCCTTCCGGCGCTGCGTTCCGGCAGCGCTCCCGCAGTCGGTCACACGTTTGGTACTCGACGATGACCTTCCTCTCCCTTGTTCCAGCAGGCAGCGGAGGTTGTAGCACTCTCCTCACGATTCTGGCAGCACAACGGCGTGGTACCGAAAGTAGAGGGGAGATCCCGCAGGGCTTCGCCTTAAGACGAAGCGAGTATGATGGAGTATGAGAGAGAACTATTAGTGGTCTAGGGATTAGACACACCAATTAGAAGGCTCTAAACCGAAGGCTAGGGCAATTAGAAGCTCTAAACCAAAACGGCTCTAAACCGGAGATTAGAGGATAGGAACTTGTGTGTCTAGAGGAGGAGGCCCTGCCCCTCCTTTTATAGGTGGGAGGGCCGGCCAAGGGTAGGGGAGTCCCTCCCCAAGTCGTCCTTGGTTGGCGCGCCGGCTTGGAGGGACTCCTCCCCCAAGTCGGTTCCAACCACCTCTTGCTTGTTTCCCACAGTTTCTTGTTTTAGCCGTTTGACTTTCAAACTGGACATTTGACTTTTCTGTTTTAGGATTCAATTTAAACCTTTATTTGGAACAGCAAGAATACTTAGTACATGATGCAATCATTCCAATATGTAATGACACATTCATGTACCCCTCCCCCTTTCCAGAGTGCCGGACATTCCGGAACCTTCTAGAACATTCCCGATGAAAACACCGGAATCATTTCCGAACTCCGAAACGGGACTTTCCTTATATGCATCTTATTCTCCGGACCATTCCGGATCACCTCGTGATATCCCGGATCCCATCCGAGACTCCGAACAACATTCGGTCTCTTTCTCATAATACCATAACTACTCAAAACAACGTCGAATCCTTAAGTGTGTCTCCCTACGGTTCGTGAATTATGCGGACATGATCGAGACACTTCTCCGAACAATAACCAATAGAGGAATCTGGAAATTCATATGGCTCCCACATATTTCTACGATTACTTTGCGATCGAATGAACCAATTACATACGATACCAATTTCCCTTTGTCTCACGATAGTTTACTTATCCGAGGTTTTGATCGTCGGTATCTCTGCATACCTAGTTCAACCTCGTTACCGATAAGTACTCTTTTCTCGTTCCCGTGATATGTGATCCCTTGTGAGCCAGTCACATGCTTGCAAGCTAATTGGATGACATTCCACCGAGAGGCCCAGAGTATATCTATCCGTCATATGGATGGACAAATCCCACTCTTGATCCATGTGTCTCAACCAATACTTTCCGAACACTCAATGCCACCTTTATAACCACCCAGTTACGGTGTGGTGTTTGATGTCATCAAAGCATCCATCCGGTAAAGGTGATATGCATGATCTCATGGTTGAAGGAATTAGGTTACTATGTATCAGAAAGCATATAGCAATTGAACTATTGAAATGACTTGATCTTTATGCTACGCTTATCTATAGGAGTATGTCCAACATATCATTCTCCTAACGATATGATCTTGTTGTTGATAACATCTCAATGTTCATGATCGGGAAACCACAATCATTTATCAACCAACAAGCTAGTGATGTATAGAGGCTATACTAGGGACTTCAAATTAAGTTTACAAATCACACAAGTATCAATGTTTCCTTGTCAATACTATTATAGCATGAATGTAAACATTTATCATAAACACAAAGATATAATAATAACTACATTTATTATTGCCTCTAGGGCATATCTCCAACAGTCTCCCACTTGCACTAGAGTCATCTAATCTAGATTACATGGTAATATACCGAACACCCATGGCAGTTTGGTGTTGGTCATGTTTTGCCCTCGGGAGAGGTTTAGTCAACGGATCCGCCACATTCAGATCTGTGTGTACTTTGCAAATCTTTATATCCCCATCCTGGATATGTTCTCGAATAGCGTGAAAACGTAGCTTGATGTGCTTCAGCTTCTTGTGTGACCTTGGTTCTTGCGCATTGGCTATGGCGCCCATGTTATCACAATAGATAGACATTGGGTCCAGCGCACTAGGAACCACACCCAGCTCTGTAATGAACTCTTTCATCCATATCGCTTCTTGTGAAGCCTCCGAAGCAGCCATGTATTCCGATTCAGTTGAAGATCTCGCCACAACGCTTTGCTTTGCACTCCTCCAGCTAACTGCTGCACCATTCAAAATAAATACGTATCCGGATTGTGATTTAGAATCATCCGGATCGGTGTTCCAACTAGCATCGGTGTAACCGTTAACAACGAGCTGTTAATCACCTCCATAAGAAAGAACCATATCCTTAGTTCTTCTCAAGTACTTAAGGATGTTTTTGACCGCTGTCCAATGATCCACTCCTGGATCACTTTGATATCTGCTAGTTAAACTAACAGCATATGCAATGTCGGGTCTAGTACATAGCATGGCATACATTAGAGATCCTATGGCTGAGGCATAGGGAGTCTTACTCATCCTTTCTCTATCTTCTACCGATGTCGGACTTTGAGTTTTACTCAAGGTCGTATTGGGCAACATGGGCAAGAACCCTTTCTTGCTATCTTCCATTCCAAATCTCTTTAGAACTTTGTCCAAATATGTACTCTGTGACAATGATATTTGGCGTTTCGATCTATCTCTATAAATCTTTATGCCTAATATGTGAGCTGCTTCGCCAAGATCCTTCATTGAAAAACTATTATTCAAATATTCTTTGACACTATTAAGATGGTCTACATCATTCCCAATCAACAATATGTCATCCACATATAATATTAAGAATGCTACAGAGCTCCCACTCACTTTCTTGTAAATACAAGCTTCTCCATAAGTTTGTATAAAACCAAAACTTTTGATTACCTTATCAAAACGTTGATTCCAACTTCGGGATGCTTGCTTCAATCCATAGATGGATCGTTGAAGTTTGCATACCTTGTTAGCATCTTTAGGATCGACAAAACCTTTGGGTTGCATCATATACAACTCTTCATCAATGTCTCCATTGAGGAATGCTGTTTTGACATCCATCTGCCATATCTCATAATCATAATATGCAGCGATTGCTAACATAATCCTCACAGACTTTAGCTTCACTACTGGTGAGAAAGTCTCATCGTAGTCAACTCCTTGAATTTTTCGAAACCCTTTTGCGACAAGTCGAGCTTTATAGACAGTAACATTACCATCAGAATCTATTTTCTTCTTGAAAATCCATTTGTTCTCGACAGCCTTTCGGCCATCCGGTAAGTCCACCAAAGTCCATACTCGGTTTTCGTACATGGATCCAATCTCGGATTTCATGGCTTCTTGCCATTTATTGGAATCTGGGCTCATCATCGCTTCCTCATATGTCTTGGGGTCATCGGTGTTGTCCACCAACATGACATTCATAACGGAATCATACCAATCTGGAGTGGTACGAGTTCTCGTTGACCTCCGAGGCTCCGTAGCAACTTCAACCGAAGTTTCATGATCACCATCATTAGCTTCCTCTCTTATTGGTGCAGGCACCACAGGAACTTCTTCCGGTGCTGCGCTACTCGCAATTTCGAGAGAAGGTTCGACAACCTCGTCGAGTTCTACTTTCCTTCCAGTCACTTCTTTCGAGAGAAATTCCTTCTCTAGAAAGGATCCATTCTTGGCAACGAAAATTTTGCCTTCGGATCTATGATAGAAGGTATAACCAATAGTTTCCTTCGGGTATCCTATGAAGACGCATTTTTCCGCTTTGGGTTCAAGCTTGTCCGGCTGTAACTTCTTTACATAGGCTTCGCATCCCCAAACTTTAAGGAACGACAATTTAGGTTTCTTCCCAAACCATAATTCATACTGTGTCGTTTCAACGGATTTAGACGGTGCCCTATTTAAAGTGAATGCGGCTGTTTCTAATGCATAACCCCAAAATGATAGCGGTAAATCTGTAAGTGACATCATAGAACGAACCATATCTAAGAGAGTTCGATTATGACGTTCGGACACACCATTACGCTGTGGTGTTCCCGGCGGTGTCAATTGTGAAAGTATTCCGCATTTCTTCAAATGCTCGCCAAACTCGTAACTTAGATATTCACCTCCACGATCAGAACGTAGAAATTTAATCTTCTTGTTACGTTGATTCTCTACCTCACTTTGAAACTCCTTAAACTTCTCGAAAGTTTCGGACTTATGTTTCATGAAATAGATATACCCATATCTACTCAAGTCATCTGTGAAGGTAAGAACATAACGATAACCACCGCGCGATGCTACACTCATTGGACCACACACATCGGTATGTATGATTTCCAATAAGTCCGTAGCTCGCTCCATCATACCAGAAAATGGAGTCTTAGTCATTTTTCCCATCAGACATGCTTCGCATCTTTCAAGTGATTCAAAATCAAGTGATTCAAGAAGTCCATCGGAATGGAGTTTCTTCATACGTTTCACTCCAATGTGACCAAGACGACAGTGCCACATATAGGTCGAATTATCGCTTGATTTCAAACGTTTAGCCTCAATGTTGTTGATATGTGTATTTCCACTATCGAGATTCAATAAGAATAGACCATCTATCAAAGGTGCATGTGCATAAAACATATTACTCATATAAATCGAACAACCATTATTCTCGGACTTAAACAAGTAACCGTCTCGCAATAAACAAGATCCCGATATAATGTTCATGCTCAACGCAGGCACCAAATAACAATTATTTAAGTATAAAACTAATCCCGATGGTAGATGAAGGGGTAGCATGCTGACCGCGATCACATCAACCTTTGATCCATTTCCCACGCGCATCGTCACCTCGTTCTTCGCTAGCTTCCGTTTATTCTGCAGCACCTGTTTCGAGTTACAAATATGAGCAACCGAACCAGTATCAAATACCCAGGCACTACTACGAGTACTAGTGAGATACAAATCAATAACATGTATATCAGATATACCTTTCTTCTTGATGTTGCCGTTCTTCAAATCCGCCAAGTACTTTGGGCAATTCCGCTTCCAGTGACCTTCTCCCTTGCAGTAAAAGCACTCAGTATCAGGCTTAGGTCCAGCCTTGGTCTTCTTCGCCGGCGCGGTAACTTTCTTACCACCCTTCTTGAAGTGTCCCTTTTGCTTAGACTTGCCTTTCTTGAATTTGGTGGTCTTATTGACCAACAACACTTGGTGCTCTTTCTTGATCTCCACTTCTGCAGATTTCAACATGGCAAAGAGTTCTGGCAACGTCTTGTTCATGTTCTGCATGTTGTAGTTCATCACAAAGTTCTTGTAACTTGGTGGTAGTGATTGGAGGACACGGTAAATCCCCAAAGCATTAGGAATCACTATACCCAAGCTTTGAAGTTTGTTTGCGTGCCCAGACATTTTAAGCACATGCTCACTGACGGAGCTGCCCTCTTCCATCTTGCAGTTAAAGAACTTTTCAGAAGCCTCATAGCTTTCAATTGCCGCATGATTCTCAAAAATCAATTTGAGATCCTCGACAATATCATATGGGTCTGAATCCTCAAACCTTTTCTGAAGCTCCGATTCCAAACCATACAAGATAGCACACTGAACTATGGAGTACTGATTCTTCCGAGCGAGGTAAACATTCTTTACTTCATCGGGAGCATCATCTTCAGGTGGGTCACCCAGCGGTGCATCCAGCACATAGGTCAAATTACCAGCTGTGAGGACAATCCTCAAATTTCGGAACCAATCCGCGAAGTTGCTTCCATTGTTTTTCAACTTTTCTTTCTCTAGGAACGCATTAAAATTGATGGTAGGGGCTGCCATTGATCTACAACATATTTGCAATAGTTTAGACTAAGTTTAAGACAAATTGAGTTCAAATTAATTAATAAAGTTAATCTAGGTGAACTCCCACTCAAAACAATATCCCTCACATTGTTTTAGTGATCACACGAACCAAATCCACTACATCAACACTGATCATCACGAGAGTTGATTTAGTTTCAATGGCGAACAATCGTCATGTTCATCATATCTACTATATGATTCATGCTTTACCTTTCGGTGATCCGTGTTCCGAGACCATGTTTGTACATGCTAGGCTCGTCAAGATCAAACCTTAGTTTCCGCATGAGCAAATCTGGCTTGCTCACGTTGTATACACTTGCGGAATCTAACACACCCGATCATCACGTGGTGCTTCGAAACAACAAGCTTTAGCAACGGTGCTAACTAAGGGTGAACACTTTATGACTTGAAATTCATGTGCATGAGGGATCATCTTATAATGCTACCGTCGTCTACTAAGCAATACAAGATGCATAAAGGATTAACATCACATGCAATTCAATATATATGTGATATGATATGGCCTTTCTTCTTCGTGCTTCCGATCTCTATCTTCAACCACGAACATGATCTCCATCATCACCGGCATTGCATCAAGGTCAATGACGCCTCTCCATGGTTGTCGTCCACCGGCTTCAACTATTACAACTACTTTGAATAGACACGCGGGTCTTAACATAAATAAAAGACAACCCTATGGCTCCTGCCGGTTGCCAACTTACAATAAGGAACATTGCATACATCAAATATAATCACAATCATGGCCATATCACATCACTGCACACCCCTGCAAAACAAAGTTAGACGCCTATACTTTCTTTGCATGTTTTACGTGGTTTGGGGCTTTCTATAAGTGTCGTTCTAACTTACGAACATGAACCACAACATTGATACTAGTATTGTTAATCACCCGTTGTAAATTGGATCTTAACTATGCTAGGAGAAACAGGCACCCGCAAAGCCACTTATGCAATACAAGTTGCATGTCAAGCGTGGAGCAAGTCTCATGAACGATGTCATGTAAGGTTAGCCCGGGCCGCTTCATCCCAACATACTGCAAGATGCAAAGTACACAAGAAGCAATCGACAATAAAAGCATCAACGCCCACAATGACCATTGTGTTCTACTCGTGCAACAGATCTACATATAGACACGGCTCTGATACCACTGTAGGGATTCGTAGCATGGAAAACAAAAAATTTCTATTGCATACAAACAAACAAGCCAAGATCTATCTACTAGATTGTAGCAACGAGTCGATGGAATAACTTACCCTCGAAGATTCCAAAGTGTTTAACGAGAGCGGATTCTCGTGGGTGATGTAGTCGTACTCTTCCCGATCTCAAGATAGTGTAGACGATCCTTCCGGCGCTGCGTTCCGTCAGCGCTCCCGCAGTCGGTCACACGTTCGGTACTCGACGATGACCTTCCTCTCCCTTGTTCCAGCAGGCAGCGGAGGTTGTAGCACTCTCCTCACGATTCCGGCAGCACAACGGCGTGGTACCGGAAGTAGAGGGGAGATCCCGCAGGGCTTCGCCTTAAGCCGAAGCGAGTATGGTGGAGTATGAGAGAGAACTATTAGTGGTCTAGGGATTAGACACACCAATTAGAAGGCTCTAAACCGAAGGCTAGGGCAATTAGAAGCTCTAAACCAAAACGGCTCTAAACCGGAGATTAGAGGATAGGAACTTGTGTGTCTAGAGGAGGAGGCCCTGCCCCTCCTTTTATAGGTGGGAGGGCCGGCCAAGGGGAGGGGAGTCCCTCCCCAAGTCGGCCTTGGTTGGCGCGCCGGCTTGGAGGGACTCCTCCCCCAAGTCGGTTCCAACCACCTCTTGCTTGTTTCCCACGGTTTCTTGTTTTAGCCGTTTGACTTTCAAACTGGACATTTGACTTTTCTGTTTTAGGATTCAATTTAATCCTTTATTTGGAACAGCAAGAATACTTAGTACATGATGCAATCATTCCAATATGTAATGACACATTCATGTACCCCTCCCCCTTTCCGGAGTGCCGGACATTCCGGAACCTTCTAGAACATTCCCGATGAAAACACCGGAATCATTTCCGAACTCCGAAACGGGACTTTCCTTATATGAATCTTATTCTCCAGACCATTCCGGATCACCTCGTGATATCCCGGATCCCATCCGAGACTCCGAACAACATTCGGTCTCTTTCTCATAATACCATAACTACTCAAAACAACGTCGAATCCTTAAGTGTGTCTCCATACGGTTCGTGAATTATGCGGACATGATCGAGACACTTCTCCGAACAATAACCAATAGAGGAATCTGGAAATTCATATGGCTCCCACATATTTCTACGATTACTTTGCGATCAAATGAACCACTTACATACGATACCAATTTCCCTTTGTCTCACGATAGTTTACTTATCCGAGGTTTTGATCGTCGGTATCTCTGCATACCTAGTTCAACCTCGTTACCGATAAGTACTCTTTTCTCGTTCCCGTGATATGTGATCCCTTGTGAGCCAGTCACATGCTTGCAAGCTAATTGGATGACATTCCACCGAGAGGGCCCAGAGTATATCTATCCGTCATATGGATGGACAAATCCCACTCTTGATCCATGTGTCTCAACCAATACTTTCCGAACACTCAATGCCACCTTTATAACCACCCAGTTATGGTGTGGTGTTTGATGTCATCAAAGCATCCATCCAGTAAAGGTGATATGCATGATCTCATGGTCGAAGGAATTAGGTTACTATGTATCAGAAAGCATATAGCAATTGAACTATTGAAATGACTTGATCTTTATGCTACGCTTATCTATAGGAGTATGTCCACCATATCATTCTCCTAACGATATGATCTTGTTGTTGATAACATCTCAATGTTCATGATCGGGAAACCACAATCATTTATCAACCAACAAGCTAGTGATGTATAGAGGCTATACTAGGGACTTCAAATTAAGTTTACAAATCACACAAGTATCAATGTTTCCTTGTCAATACTATTATAGCATGAATGTAAACATTTATCATAAACACAAAGATATAATAATAACTACATTTATTATTGCCTCTAGGGCATATCTCCAACAGCTAGCAACTTGGAAATCTGCACAACACAAACTCAAGACTTTTCCCCAACAAACAATGAGGTTGTCAATCTCACCGGTTTGCTGAAAATAAAGGATTAACTGTATGGTGTGGAAGGTAATAGTGGTTTGCACAAAGTAAACAGTAACAGTGGAAGATGTATCAATGGTAAAGATTGGACCGGGATCCATAGTTCACTAGAGGTGCTCTCCTTAAGATAAACAAACATGGCATGCTGGGTAAACAAATTACAGCGGGGCAATAGACAGGACAGAGAAAGGCATAACAATGCAATACTAGACATTCATGATCCTATGAGATTTGATTGGGCAATACAACAAGATACATAGACTGCCATCCAATTGCATCTATGACTAGTAATCCACCTTCAGGTTATCATCCAAACCCCATCCAGTATTAAGTTACAAGCAACGGATAACTACTTTAAGAAAAGTGTGTAAGGTAAACAATCCACTTGTTCCATGAACAAGAGACCGTTGTTTTCTCCCTAGTAGCAACAACACATCTACAACCTTACATATTTCTGTCACTTCCCTAGATTAAATAGAGGAATGAACCCACTATCAAGCATAAATACTCCCTCTTGGAGTCACTAGCATCTACTTGGTCAAGATAGCTACTAGAAATGGAGAGCATGCAAGATCACAAACAACACAGACATGATAGTATCAATAAGATAAAACCATTAATCAATCTGACATAGTAATCTCAATATCCATCGGATCCCCGCAAACACAACATGCATGATTACAAATAGATGATCTTGATCATGAACGAAGCTCACAAGATCTAAACATGGTAGCACAAAGGAGGAGAGACAATCATCTAGCTACTACATGGACCCGTAGTCCAAGGTGTAACTACTCACGCTTCATACCGGAGGCTGGCATGATGATGAAGAAGGCCTCTGGGATGATCTCCCCTCCGGCAGGGTGCCGGGAAGAGCTTCAGATCCCCCCGATCTAGGGACGATGGTGGCGGCAGCTACAGACTGTTTCATGGAAGATTGATCGGGTCCTTAGGGTTTTGGTATCGGAGGCTTCTTATAGGCGAAGAGGCGAGGCAGGGGCACCTAGGGCGGCCGCACCCCCCGGCGCAGTCAAGGCCTGGACGCGTGGCCAGGGGGTGTGGCCCCCTGATGGCTCTTCTCTGTCTTGTCTTCTGGCTCCGTGTTCCCCACGGTAAAATATTGACTTTGGCTTTTGTCCCGTCCAATTCCGAGAAAATTGATTTTCTTCCTTTTTTGGAACTAAAAATAGAATAAAGCAGGCAACTGGCACTGTGGCATCTTGTTATTAGGTTAGTCGCAGAAAACATAAAAAATATCTCAAAGTGTAGACAAAGCAAACCAAAGTAGATACTAAACAAGCATGGAACATCAAAAATTATAGATACGTTTTCGATGTATCAAGCATCCCCAAGCTTAACTCCTGCTCGTCCTCGAGTAGGTAAGTGATAAAAAGAATAATTTTTGAGGTGACATGCACCATCAAAATCAAGATCAAACCATTTGCAAGCATTGAAAGCTAGGATCAAAGAACTCTAAACATGGGCATGAAAGAAGAAGTTCTAACATTAATACAAAGTAACTATGCATGCAACATGAAAGGTTACAAACAATGATTCATGAATAACAATGCATTGAAAGACGTTTGCTTGTTTCACATATAGAAAACATAGCATAGTGGCATTCAGCTTGTCCCTCATGGAGTAGCAAATAAATGCATAGGAAACCTTCAAAGTTCATAAGAGTGACTAGATACAAATAGTTCAAGAACAAGCAATATCAACAATATGAATCAATCAATAAGTTTTGGGACAATGCACATAGAACTAAGAATGACAACTATGTTCTCTTAATTGGTGCCTAAGGATAGAAGTTGGAGACTCAATATAATGGTGGAAGAAAGGCCCTTCATAAAAAGGGAAGCAGGGATTTCAAGTCTCAAAAAGAGCTTCCAAAAATTATGGTACTTGATAGCTTTCAGCTCTAATTGCCCCTATCATAAGCATCTTGAAGTGATTAAGGTTAAAGTGAACAAACTATGGAGTATATGCTTGACAAAGTATAAGTTGGCAATCTCATGTCCCTTGAATACGAGGGCTGCTCCTCATGCTACTCAAGTTTAGTTACATGTAAGTTCTTGTCATTGTAAGTACATGTGTATCATAGAGAACTGCCAACGGGGTACCCCTTGCACATGATACAGGAGCTATCCCATAATCAAAATGACAAGGCAAGCAGACAATGAGCATCTCAGCAATCTTATTATTTACCATGGGAAAATGGTGCTTTTTTTCTCTCTTTTCTCTTTTCTCATCTCTTTTTTTATTTTTATCTATCTCTTTTTTATAAGAAGAATGCTTCATAGATTGCTCATTATGGTGATGCTGCAAGTTTCCACCATGATTAGGCATGGCTTAGGCTAGCGGCCCAGGCGTTTCTCTAACACACATACATAACTCCATGGAATTACAAGCTCCCCTTTCATTTCACACCGACGACATCCATAAACAGAAGAGCATGATATCAACTATGTGCAATGTACAAGTGCAATGTTGAAAGCGTTCCCCATGACAGCATGGTTCTGTTAATTCCAACGTATAAGTGCAAGCATATACAACATAGATGACACAATGGTTCAAGTTTATTAGGGGAAAGAAAAATAAAGTGTGCCATCAAGTTTGTGAGAGCTTTAATCACTAAGTTTTCACATAACAAAGAGACTTTTAATTGGAAGGTAGATGAAAACAAGAATATACTTGGAATGGTGTAACACACCATGCATAGTAATTCACAGTGGACACTTTGGAATAATTTGGTTTCTTGGGAGTTGGATGCATGAGTAGAGCTTACTCATACAAGTCGAGTCTAGCAAAAAAACTGGGAGCGACCAACTAAGAGCGCAATAATGGCCATAATCATGCAGAGCAACAAAACATTACTAATCAAAGCATAAAGTGGTACCACAATTCAAGGACTAAATAATCATAGAGGCTATGGTGACTTGTTCATAGACATAACATGGTGTAAGATCCCTCCTTTGTAAAGGAAAAGGATCCCTGTGATTGCAATGCTAGTCCCTGGATCATTGCTAGCATCCACAGTTTAAGATGAAGTACACAGATACAAAGGTCATTTATTACATCCATTCCAGAGATAAACATAGTCTTTACAACTAAAAGGCCACAGGCCTATTACAAGAGTTTGAATAAGTAAATAAATATAAATCTTCATCTTCATGTGCCACAGGCAAACATGTTGAGTGTAGACTCATGACACCTAATCTTCATCAGAGTAACCTGCAACATCACAAGTTACAGCCACAGTGGGTCAATACTTTGGAATAGTATTGGCAAGTGATACCTTAGTAAAATTTAGGTGGACTATATTACTATATGCAATTTGGCTAAGTGTAGCTTGGCTTGCTTTGCTCAAAATAGGTTTTGCCTATTAGTTGAAATCACTAAGTTTTCTTTGTCAAAACTTTTCCCAAGGAACCACCAATAGACATTAAGGTCCTTCACCCTTGTTCACCCACAAGTTTATACTTAGAAGTTGGAATGATGAGATTCTTGATAGCTTCCATGTCTTGATGCTCAAGTTGTCCATTGCCATGGACTTGGCTAAGTACTTAGATTTTTCCATCTGCAGAGGTTGTGCACTTTCCCCACCAGACTTGGTTTCACCAAGACAGGACCTTTCAGAAACCTCCCCTTAGACCAAATGGACGCGTTCCAACCTATCATCCCACTACCACCAACTGTTCAAATGGCTAAGTTCTAGCAACCTATGTGATCCAGGCAGAGCCCATATTGCCAAGTGGCTGCACTAGAAGCTTCTCAACACTTGGCCTCTAAAATCCCTTTGTTCCTGGGTGGCTTTCCACAAGTGAGATACACAAGGTAAACCATAGCCATGGGCCTTGTGTAACCACTCAACCAAAACCACCAATCAAGTCCCTTTCCACCTAGGTGATTCATTGACTTAGTTGTTTTATTAAGAAAAACATAAGTCCAAAGACTTAGAAATATTTTCATCATAGCATGTATATTTCACCAACCCTTGTTTGCAACTAGCTAGGCTAAGCATGGCATAGATAGTAACTTAACTTAGAAATTTCCTAGCAATTCTACAACTACTTAGGATTTCCCCAACATGGCATATAGGCAAAAATAGTAACATGCAAGACTTAGCAAAATATTTCTAATGCTTAGTATAAAATATAGGGATAGAAATATTCATGAAGTACCACTTGCCTTGGTAGTTGGGAGAGTAGCACTCTTCACAATCACAATCACTAGCACCAAAGTCTACACAAAGAATGGTAGCAACAAATTACACACAACATATACAAACAAACAAAAATACATATGCATGCATGCAAAATGCTAAGTGATGATTTTTAAAACCCAACCAAGCAAGTGCATAGTACTAAATCTTAAACAAGTCTAAAACTTGACCAACCAATTTATTTTACACTAAAAACAATTCCTAAACAATTCATACAACCAATTTATTCCTAAACAAGTTTCTGCAATAAAACTATTTTAACAGAAGTAAAACTTTAAACACATTGCATAAATGGAAAGGGCTTGCTCTCCTGATTCTAACGGTATAAAATTTTCCAAAATCTAACGTGGGAATCAAAAGTTATAGCTAAAACAAATTTGGATATAAAACAGATTTCAAATTCTGTTTTTAAACCAAACCGTAGCCACACGGCGCTATCCTATTGGCCGATACCAGTTCACTCAGGATCACCCTTCCGCAGATCAAGTCAGATCCAACGCGCCAGATTCAAAGAAAACGTTTCGCTCAGATCTAATCTGGTCCTTACGATAAAGATCTAACGTCTATCGTTGCTCTGACCATAGCCTAGCGGCACTAGCGGCGGCGACTGGCGGCGACGCGTCTGTCAGTGGCGGCGCTGGTGTTCTAGGTCGCCCGGGAAGGGGAGAGGGTGCTTACCAGAACCGCAGAGAGTTGCTGAAGCTCAAGGTGGCGGTGGCTTTGCAAGGGGCACACGGTATGGGCTGCTACAGCTCGTCAGAGTCGTGCACGGCGTCAGGTGGTTGCAGTCGAAGTCGTTGCCGAGGTTCCGCGTCGCCCTAGCAAGAACCAGATGGTTTAGGAGACGCGCAGGACAGTGGCGAACAACCTCGTATGCAAGAGGGGGCAAGGGGCGCTCGGAGCTTACCGCAATTGATCACCGGAATTGATGGGGTCGTCTGTCTCGTGTGGTCGCCGACGTTGTCGAGGCTCTAGATGTTCCTAGCATGCACCAGAGGGGTCAAGAGGTGCGCATGGTCGCGGAGATTGTACTGGCAAGTTTAGGTAGCAAGGGGCGACGGGGTCTTATCGGAATACCTCGCCGGAGTTGGCTCTGGCTGCGGCGGTGCAACGCGAATTAGTGGCAGCCTGGTGGCGAGAAGAGTGTGCAGCGTGGGGGAAAATGACTGCGGCGGGGTGTGGTTTAAATAGGCCGAGGCGCGACAGGAAACGCTCGCGGTATCAAGGCTAATTACGTCGCTCCATTACCGGCATCAATGGCAGCGGCGACGTGGTCTGCGGGCGCAATTTGGGGAAGAAGGAGTCGACGTGGAGAGGGCCCGCTTGTTAGCGAATAGAATAGAGGGGGAGTGGGGTCCGGGTGTCAGAGGCTCGCTGGGTGCGTCTGCACGTGAGAGAGGGAGAGAGGGGACCCGGGTGGGCTAGCTGGGCTGGTTTCGCTGTTGGGCCAGAATAGTAGCGCCGACCCTTTTCCTTTTCTTTATTCCTTTTCTTTTTCTAATTTGATTTTCTGGAATGATTTTCAAATGAATTCAAACTCTATTTGAATTCAAATCTTTTTAGGATTTTTGCAGTGTGCAATAGGCACAATTCTAGGCATAAAACCATGTGGTCACTTTGAGTTGGCTTGGTCATTTTTGCAAAGACAAAATAACAGTGACATAGCACTTGGTTTGCAAATGTTTGAAAATGGTTTTGAAACCATTTTTATTTTGTATAATTTTGTTCAAACTCTACACTCAAACCAATCAACAAGGAAGCAAACAAACTTGGTTTTTAAAATACTAAGCTCTCAAATGAGGATGGTCATTTGATTTAAGTTTGCTCACATAAAATGATAGCATTATGTGCTTCTGTTTTCTTGAAATTGGTTTGAAATTGATCTCAAAACTATATGCATGCATGAATGATATGCAATCTTTGAAATCATGAATTTAGGGATGTTACAATCTAACCCCCTTAAGGTGAATCTCGCCCTCGAGATTCGATTTGGCTAGCAAATAGGTGAGGGTGGTCTTTCCGAAGATCATCTTCTCTTTCCCATGTTGATTCCTCTTCGGAATGATGATTCCACTACACTTTGCAAAACTTGATAGTCTTAGTCCTTGTGACTCTATCTGCAGTTTCAATAATCTTGATAGGTTTCTCTTCATAAGTGAGATCACTTTCTAGTTGAACTTCCTCCAAAGGTATAGTATACTTCAATGAAGTTTCTTCCATTTCTGGATGACATTTCTTAAGTTGACTCACATGAAACACATTATGAACTACTGACAAAGATTCCGGTAGTTCAATTTCATAGGCAACTTCTCCTTTGCGACTCAAAATCTTGAATGGCCCAACATACCTTGGTGCCAATTTTCCTTTGACTCCGAATATTTTCACTCCACGAAGTGGTGACACTCTAAGATAGGCTCTATCACCAACTTCGTAGGTGACTTCTCTACGCTTAGGATCTGCGTAGCTTTTCTGTCGGGACTGTGCTATCTTCAACCTGTCCTTAACCAACTTGACCTTCTCTTCGGCTTCTTTGATAAGATCTGGCCCGAATAAACTTCTTTCTCCCACACCATTCCATAACAATGGGGTGGTACATTTTCTTCCGTAGAGAAACTCAAACGGTGCCATCTCAATACTGGCTTGGTAGCCGTTGTTATAAGAAAATTCTGCGTAAGGCAGACTTTCATCCCAACTGGCTCCATAGTCTAGGGCACATGCCCTCAACATGTCTTCAAGAATCTGATTAGTCCTTTCTATTTGTCCATCGGTTTGAGGATGAAAAGCAGTACTGAATTCCAACCTCATTCCCAATGACTCATGTAACTGTCTCCAAAAATGGGAAGTGAATTGAGTTCCCCTATCAGACACAATACTCTTGGGCACTCCATATAGGCATACAATTCTACTCATGTAGATTCTGGCTAACTTATTACTTGTATAGGTTGTCTTCACGGGTATGAAATGAGCCACTTTAGTTAGGCGATCCACTACTACCCAAATAGAATCGTATCCTGACCGGGTCCTTGGTAATCCGGTAATAAAATCCATACCAATCTTGTCCCACTTCCAATCAGGAATAGGTAGTGGTTGCAGTAAACCTGCTGGTTTCTGATGCTCCGCTTTTACTCTACTACATACATCACACAAAGCAATATGTTCGGCGATGTCCTTCTTGAGATTATTCCACCAAAATCTTTCCTTCATGTCCATGTACATTTTGGTGTTACCCGAGTGAATAGAATACGGAGAGTTGTGTGCTTCCTGCAAAATCAGTTTCCGCAACTCCGGGTCTTGTGGAACACAGATACGTTTCCCATGCCATAAAGTACCCTGCTCGTCTTCATGGAATTCTTTGGATTTCCCTTTGCCAATCTTTTCCTTAATCTCTTCAATTTCCTTATCAGTCTTCTGGGCTTCTTTGATCTTGTCCAACAAAGTGGGTTGAACATCCAAAGACATGAGATGTCCTTCAGGCACAATCTCCAATCTGAGTTTTCTAAATCGGGTACACAGATTATCTGGCAATTCTCCTTTGGTAAGGCCATTCACAAAAACCTTACGACTTAGAGCATCTTCTACAACATTTGCTTTACCGGGGTGGTATTGCAAACTTAAGTCGTAGTCCTTGATAAGTTCTAGCCATCTTCTTTGTCTCATATTAATTTCCTTCTGGGTGAAGATATACTTCAAACTTTTGTGATCTGTGAACACTTCACAACGCTTTCCCAAAAGATGGTGTCTCCATGTTTTGAGTGCATGGACAACAGAGGCTAACTCTAAATCATGAGTAGGATAGTTTACTTCTTGAGTTTTGAGTTGTCTCGAGGCATAAGCCACAACTTTACCGTCTTGCATAAGTACTGCACCCAATCCTTGATGAGATGCATCACAATATACTTGGAAATCTTTTTCCAAATCTGGCAGACACAAGACTGGTGCTGTCACAAGTCTCTTCTTCAATTCCTGAAAGCTGAGTTCACAACCTTCAGACCACGTAAACTTCTTGTCTTTTGTAACATCCCTAAATTCATATTCCAAAACTCATTCATATCATCCTTGCATTCATCATCATTTAGGGATTTTCTCAAAAATCATTTCAGAAAAACAGAAGCTTTTGATGTTATGATTTTATGTGGACAAATTTAATTCAAAAGACCAACACCATTTGAAACTTGAATGTTTAGGAACTTGTTTGCTTGCCCCATTGTTGGAAAAGTTTAGGAGAGAAGGGTTAACCAAAGTTTCAATTTAGAAAGAAATTCAAAATCCCTTTTTCAAGCATTTTCAAAACAGATGCAAAGCCTCTGTTGTTTGAAATCCAAGTTGGACCAAGCCCTTGCAAGGTAGCCCCACGAGTTTTGACCTATTTCTGAGACCAATTCACCCCTACAAAACCTCAGGAAAATTTGAATTCAAATTGTTTATGAAACCATTTGAAAACCTAATCAGAAAATCGAATTAGAAAAGAAAAAGAACTAAACAAAGGAAAAAGGCCACGCGCCAGATATCTGGCCCAGCAACGAACCCAGCCCAACAAGCCCACCCGGGGAGTTCCTTTTCTTCTCTCACGCACGAGCGCACGCGTTCAGTCACTGACGACCATACCCCACCTCCACCTCGCACCTTTCACTGACGAACGGGCCCGGTCCACGTCGTCATCGTCTTCCTCTGATACCGCGTGTGACCTTCGCCGCTGGCCGTTGCAGCACTGAATCCGCGGGCGTAAATTGCATTGATGCGACGAGCGTTTCCTGTCGATACTCCGGATATAAGATCCCCACCTCCTCGCAGTCATTTCCCCCCAGCCAATTCTGCATTCACGCCACCAGGCTGCCCACGACTCGCTCAAAACCGCCGCAGACAGAGCTCACTCCGGCGATCGATTCAGGTGAGCCCCGTGCGCCCCTTCCCCTCTGGATTGTTCGAGCCACTTTGTAATCTCCTGGCGCACCTCCTGACCCCACTAGCTCATCCTGTATTGTCCCAGGTCGCCGTATTCGCTTGACACCGTAAGCACCTGACGACCACCCCAACTCCAGCGACCAATCTCAGTAAGTCCCGTGCACCCCTTGCCTTTTCCTTCACACGAGCGTGTTCGCAACTGTCTTACGCACCTCCTAAACCCCCTGGTTCGTGTTAGGGCGACGCGAAACCTCGGCAACAACTCCGACAACATCCACCCGACGCCAGATGCAACTCTGACAAGATCCAGAGTCCATCTCCGAGCGCCCCTCCGCAAACCAGTACCACGTCAAGCTTCAGCACGTCTTAGCGGATCTGGTAAGCACCTTCCTGCTTCCTGGAGCGATGTAGAACGCCGGCGCCGCCGTAGTTAGACGCGCCGCCGCCAGCTAACGCCGCTAGCGCCGCCAGATTGTGGCTTGATGGTTTGGTCCATTGGATCTGCATCGTAGGGCTAGGATAGATCTTGGTCAAAGAGGTACGCGTGTGTCTGAGCCACTAGATCTCATTTAGATCGTGCTGTCCGCAGAGCTCGATCCGCGCGAAGCGGTACACGCCAGTGAGGTTGCGACGCGTGGCTAGGATGAATTCAAAAACAGAATTTAAACCTGATTTAGATCCAAACTTCAAACTGCTATAACTTTTGAATGCCACGTTAGAATTTTACAAACTTTATACCGTTGGATTCAGTGAAACAAGACCTTTCTGAATATCCAATTTGTTTAACAAATAGTAACCATTAAAATGACTTTATTTGTGGGATCATGTTTAAAGCTATTTTGAGTATAGATTTATTGTGGTAAGTGGTTTTAGTGTCAAATAAGTTTGTTTTGGCAAATTTTGTGTCCTGTTGTGTTTCAGTATCATGCATATGCTTGGTAGAATTTTCAAAATCACCACTTGGTAAATTCTTGCATACATGCATTCATATTATTTTTGATTGTATAAAATTGTGTGTAATTGTATGCTATAATTTTGTGTAGATTTTGCTAGTGATTGTGATTGTGAAGAGTGCAGCTCTCCCCACTACCAAGGCAAGTGATATTTACATGAATATTTCTATCCTATGTTTTTGTACCAGCATTAGATATTTTGCTAAGTCTTGCATGCTATTTTTGCCTAATGCTAATTTGGGAAATCCTAAGTAGTGTAGAATTGTAGAATTGTTAAGGAATTTTCCTAAGTTAAGTTATCTTACCATGCTTAGCCTAGCTATGTAGCAAACAAGGGTTGGTAAAAATCTATACTTACTATAGAGAAATAATTCTAAGTCATGAGACTTATGCTTTTCTAATAAAACAACTAAGTCAAATGAACCTCCTGGGTGGAATGGAAGGATTGGGTTATGTTGAGTGGTTACACAAGGCCATGGACTTGGGTTGTGTATCTCACTTGTGGTATGCCACCCAGGCACAAAGGGATTTGGAGGCCAAGTGTGGAGAAAGCTTACAGTGCAACCACTTGGCAATATGGGCTCTGCCTTGATCATATAGGTTGCTAGAACTTAGTCACTTGGACAGTTGGTGGTAGTGGGATGATAGGTTGGAACGCGTCCATTTGACTAAGGAAAAGCTTCTGAAAGGTCCTGTCTTGGGAAACCAAGTCTGGTGGGGAAAGTGCACAACCTCTGCAGATGGAAAACCTAAGTACTTAGCCTAGTCCAAGGCAATGGACAATTTGAGCATCAAGACATGGAAGCTACAAGAATCTCATCACTCCAACTTCTAAGTAAAAATTGATGGGTGAACAAGGGTGAAGGACCCCAATGTCTATTGGTGGTTTCTTGGGAATGTTTTGACAAAGAAAAACTTAGTGATTTCAACTAATAGGTAAAACTTATTTTCAAGCAAAGCAAGCCAAGCTACACTTAGCCAAAATGCATATAGTAATATAGTCCACTCAAAATATACTAAGGTATCACTTGCCAATACTATTCCAAAGTATTGACCCTATGTGGCTGTAACTTGTGATGTTGCAGGTTACTCCGATGATGAATAGGAGTCATGAGTCTACACTCAACATGCTTGCCTGTGGCACATGAAGATGAAGACTTATGTTTATTTACTTGTTCCTTAAAACTCTTGTATTAGGCCTATGGCCCTGAGTTGTAAAAGACTATGTTTTATCTCTGGAATGAATGTAATAAACGACCTTTGTATGTGTGTACTTCATCTTAAACTGTGGATGCTAGCATTGATCCAGGGACTAGCATTGCAATCACAGGGATCCTTTCCTTTATAAAGGAGGGGTCTAACAGATGGTATCAGAGCACTGTGTTGTCTGTAGGATTATGACCCTAGGGTTGGAAAACCACTAAGGAAAAGTTTTCAACTACTTCTACACTTGTCTATTCTTCTCGTAAAACTTTTCTAATCTTTTCATTCTCAACTGCATTTGTAGATGAACTCCATCAACGAAGCCGTGAAGAAAGGACCACTCATGACCATGACCTTGGAGTGTGAAACTGAGTTTCCCAATATTCTCAAGGACCTCATGGTGGCAATGGAAGCACATGGTGCAGCTGTGTACAAGGGCTTTCCAGTGATGGATGAAGGAGTGGAGTATTGGTGGGTGCACTTTCACTTGTACAAGAACAAGGAAGACAACCACAAAGAAAGGGGATTCTGCATGTACACCAACACTACAATGCACACCACATTCTTTGAGTCAGCCAGAGATGCAGCTTGGAGGACTATCAAAGAACTAAGTACTAGAGTCAAGTGCAGAATGCTCAACCTACAAAAGGACTTAGAAAAGGAGAAGGAACTTACTCAAGAGTTGGAAGCCACCAACCAAGAGTTAAGAGGAGATGTTATAGATTTAGTGATGGAATCAAGAGAACAAGATTGGTGGATTGCCTCTAGGAACATTGTGTTTGCTAATAGATCCAATGAGATAGGATTGTAAGAGCACTTCGTTAGTTGGACCACCACTTATCACCTTATTTTCCAAAAATGATACCTTAAATAAATTGGACCTTGATTGATGTAATGGTTTCATGTATGCATGACTTGTGTGATTTGTGATTCCAAGGATGTGTATGTGATGTTGTCTTTATTTGTCATAAATTGTGTTGTTCTAACTTTTTCATTCTTATAAATAGATGCCTATTGCCATCAGCACTGTTGAGGAGTTCCAGGTTACTCGTTTTGGTCCCCGTATCATTGAGCTTACCACTTTGCTCGATCTCCCTCTTCCCACCATCACGGTGTACCCACTCACCAAGTTCGAGAGGAAGGACCTCTGGGGCTTCAAGGTGAACCAGCCCGGACGCCAGACTGAGCCTACTACGGAGGCCATCGTCTTCAAGCTGATGCACGACGACAGGGAGAGAGGCATGGAGGTAGTCATGCAGGACCTGATAGGACGACTGTTAGGCCGTCACTCCCGAAAGGTTAGGGGCACCCACTTTCACGTCTTCGGAAGACGTGATATCGATGGAGAGTCCATCGACTTTGAGGACGACTCGAGGGACACGGCAGAGCCGATACGTATCTACCTCCAGGACTTAGAGACTCTTCTCAGGCACGTATACACGGACAGGACGAACGTCATGCTCGGAAATGACGAGCTTCAGGTGCAGCTTCGCGAGAAGGACAAGCTTTTTGCGCAGCAGGATGAGATGATCAAGGAAATGGAGACCAAGTTCGAGGCCCAGGACCGCAAGTTCAAGAGTCAGGAGAAACGCGTCCAGGATAGGAACAAAAAAATCCGGGACATGACCGAGGAACTGAAGTCCAAGGATTTCGAGCTAGAGCAGCAGCAGATGGTTATTGAGAGGCTTCGCTCCCAGAAGAGGGCTCTCAAGGCCAAGGTCGATTCCTTGACCACTACGATTGAGGAGAACAAGACCGCGATGGAGAACGCAGGTCTTACCTTCGTCGAGGAGGAGATTGATGCGGATGAGTAGACTTGACTACTCGTTTACCTTTCATATTCATACTTGTTATTGTGAACTTATTATTGGACCATCCGACATGTGGATGGCTTGCCACTTGTGTGTTTCATTTCATGAACTTATCATCTGGTTGTTGAGTTTTCTTCTTATGTTGCATGTTATGTGTTTGCTTGTGATGTATTGTGCATAAAACATCTATGGGTATCTCATTCTTATCTATTTGAACAAACCACAGATGCCTCCCCGTCGCGCAAACCCCAACCCCAACAACATCACCCCGGAAATGCAACAAATGATGAATGCGCAAACACAGCTTATGCAAATGATGACAACATTCATTCAAAACCAGAATAACAACAACAACAACAACCCCAATAACAACAACAACAACCCCAACAACAACAACAACAACAACAACAACCCTCCGGGTTTTGATATGCTCACCAGATTTCTGCGTCTAAGGCCAGCTAAGTTTTCGGGAACAATTGATCCCATGGTAGCCAATGACTGGCTACGTTCTGTGAACAAGGACTTAGTGACCGTGGGTTGCAAGGATGCTGAAAAAGTCAGGTTCGCCGCACATCTGTTGGAAGGACCAGCCGCCACATGGTGGGACAACTTCCAAATCACCACTCCTATTGATGAGGTGACTTGGGCTATCTTCGAAGATGGCTTTCGCACTGCTCATATCTCATCAGGAATGATGAGTCTGAAAAAGAAGGAGTTTCACAACCTGAAGCAGCGCCACCGTAGCGTGGCAGAATACATAGAAGAGTTCAACAATCTGGCGCGTTATGCACCGGATGAAGTTGACATAGATGCCAAAAGAAAGGAAAAGTTTTTGGAGGGCTTGAATGATGAACTGAATCTACAGTTGTCTGTGGCATATGTTCCAACTTATCAGTCTTTGTGTGACAAGGCTGCTATTTTGGAGAGTAAAATGAAGCAAGTCGAGAGTAGAAAGAGGAAACACTCCGACAAGCACAGCTCTGGATCGTCCCACAAACGATCTCACTATGATGACAGTGGCAGCTCAGGATCCCATAAGCATGGGAAATTCAGCAAGCACCACAACCACAACCGTCATGACAACAAGCATCACCGCAGTCATGACAAGGACAAGTACAAGAACCACAAGGGTGGACATAAGAGCCACTATAGTGGAAATGGTAGTGGAAGTGGAAGCCAACCTCCTAAAAAGGACATCAGTCAGGTTGAGTGCTTCAAATGCAAGAAGCTGGGGCATTATGCTAATGAGTGCCCTGAGAAGAAAGTTAATGGACCTAACAAGCCAAATCCTTTTCAGAAAGGACAGGTTAACCACATCAATGTGGAGGAGGTCTATGAGGAGCCTGATGCCGTTGCTGGTAAGTTCAGACTCAATTCAATTTCAGCATTTGTACTCTTTGATACCGGTGCATCTCATTCATTCATATCAAAAGCATTTGTTGAAAGAAATGAACTACCGGTAGAAACCATTGGGTGTCCTATAAGAGTAAGTTCTCCGGGTGGAGAAATGATAGTAAACTCAGGATGTCATGACTTAGTCATAGAGTTTGGAAAACATAAGTTTCCAGTGAACCTAATAATCCTGAATTCCCAAGGATTGGATGTGATTTTGGGAATGGATTGGATGGCTAAGTATGAGGGGGTACTAGATTTTGCCAATCGTACAGTTACACTCACAACCCCAGAAGGAAAAAGAATAAAATTCAAGTCAAACTTTGAATCCAAAGGAAGTAAGCTGAATTCTCTTAAGGGGTTAGCATGGACAGTGTGCCAATCGTATGTGAGTATCTGGATGTGTTTCCGGAAGAGTTGCCAGGAATGCCACCAGATAGAGATGTGGAATTTCTGATAGATTTGGTACCAGGTTCTGGACCTATAGCAAAAAGACCGTACAAAATGTCAGTTGATGAACTGAAAGAGCTCAAGAGGCAACTAGGGGAACAGTTGCAGAAAGGGTTTATTCAACCAAGTTCTTCATCTTGGGGAGCCCCAGTATTGTTCGTGGAGAAGAAGGATAGAACACAAAGATTATGTATTGACTACCGTTCTCTCAACGAGGTAACCATCAAGAACAAATATCCTTTGCCAAGAATCAACGACTTGTTTGATCAGTTAGAAGGAGCATGTGTGTTCTCGAAGATTGATCTTTGGTCAGGTTATTTTCAACTCAAGATAAGAGAGCAAGACATACCTAAAACAGCATTCACCACAAGGTATGGATTGTATGAGTACACTGTGATGCCTTTTGGTTTAACCAACGCTCCAGCATACTTCATGAATATGATGAACAAGGTGTTCATGGAATTTCTTGACAAGTTTGTTGTCGTTTTCATCAATGACATCTTAGTCTACTCCAAAAGCAAGGAAGAACATGAAAGACACCTACGCTTGATACTTGAGAAACTGAGGGAACATAAACTGTATGCCAAATTCAGCAAGTGTGAGTTCTGGTTAGAGGAAGTTGGTTTTCTTGGTCATGTTATGACAAAGGATGGTGTGGCAGTTGATCCTGCTAAGGTTTTAGCTGTGACAGAATGGGAATCACCCAAGAATGTGAAAGAAGTTCGTAGTTTCCTCGGCTTAGCAGGTTACTACAGAAGGTTCATTGAAAATTTCTCGAAGGTTGCTAAGCCAATGACAGAATTGTTAAAGAAGGACAAGAAATTTGCTTGGTCTGAAGGTTGCGAAGTCAGCTTCCAAGAGTTGAAGAAGAGACTTGTGACAGCACCAGTTCTATGTCTGCCAGATTTGGAAAAGGATTTCCAAGTATATTGTGATGCTTCTCATCAAGGTTTAGGTTCCGTACTTATGCAAGACGGTAAAGTCGTAGCCTATGCTTCGAGACTATCAAAACTCATGAAGTAAACTATCCTACTCATGATTTGGAGTTGGCCTCTGTCGTCCATGCACTCAAAACATGGAGACATTACCTTTTGGGAAAGCGTTGTGAAGTATTCACCGATCATAAGAGTTTGAAGTATATCTTCACCCAGAAGGAAATCAACATGAGACAAAGGAGATGGCTAGAACTTATCAAAGATTACGACTTAAGTTTGCAATACCACCCCGGTAAAGCAAATGTAGTAGCAGATGCTCTAAGTCGTAAGACGTTTGTAAATGGCCTTACCAAAGGTGAATTGCCGGATGACTTGTGTAAGCAATTCAAAGAACTCAGATTGGAAATTGTGCCTTAGGGACATCTCATGTCTTTGGATGTTCAACCCACTTTGTTGGACAAGATCCGAGAAGCTCAGAAGACTGATAAGGAAATTGAAAAGATTAAGGAAAATATTAGTCTAGGGAAAGCTAAGAGTTTCCATATAGACGAACAAGGAACTTTATGGCACGGGAAACGTATATGTGTTCCACAAGACCCGGAGTTGCGGAAACTGATCCTACAAGAAGGTCACAACTCTCCGTATTCTATTCACCCGGGAAACACCAAGATGTACATGGATATGAAAGAAAGATTTTGGTGGAACAATCTAAAAAGGGACATCGCCGAGCATATTGCTTTGTGTAATGTGTGTAGCAGAGTAAAAGCGGAGCATCAGAAACCAGCGGGTTTACTTCAACCACTGCCTATTCCTGAATGGAAGTGGGAAAATATTGGTATGGATTTCATCACCGGGTTACCAAGGACAAGGTCAGGGTATGACTCCATATGGGTAGTAGTGGATCGCCTAACTAAAGTGGCTCATTTTATACCCGTGAAGACAACATATACAAGTGCCAAGTTAGCAAAGATCTACATGAGCAGAATTATATGCCTTCACGGTGTGCCTAAGAGTATTGTGTCAGATAGAGGAACTCAGCTCACTTCTCACTTTTGGAGACAGCTTCATGAATCCTTAGGAACGAGATTGGAATTCAGCACTGCTTTTCATCCTCAAACTGATGGACAAACAGAAAGGACTAACAAGATACTTGAAGACATGTTGAGGGCATGTGCTTTAGATTATGGAGCAAGTTGGGATGAAAGCTTGCCTTACGCAGAGTTCTCTTACAATAACAGTCATCAATCTAGTATTGGAATGGCACCGTTTGAGTTACTCTACGGAAGGAAGTGTACCACCCCATTGTTATGGAATGGTGTGGGAGAAAGAAGCTTATTTGGACCTGATCTTATCAAAGACGCCGAAGAGAAAGTCAAATTGGTTAAGGACAGATTGAAGATAGCACAGTCCCGACAGAAAAGCTACGCGGATTCTAAGCGTAGAGAACTCACCTACGAAGTTGGGGATAGAGCTTATCTTAGAGTATCACCACTTCGTGGAGTGAAAAGATTTGGAGTCAAAGGAAAGTTGGCACCAAGATATGTTGGGCCATTCAAGATTCTAAGTCGTAAGGGAGAAGTTGCATATGAAGTTGAATTGCCAGAATCTCTGTCAGCTGTCCATAATGTGTTTCATGTGAGTCAGCTCAAGAAATGTCACCCAGAGATGGAAGAATCATCTTTGAAGGATACCATACCTTTGGAAGAAGTCCAACTAGAAAGTGATCTCACCTATGAGGAAAAGCCTGTCAAGATTCTTGAGACCGCATAAAGAGTCACAAGGACAAAAACTATCAAGTTTTGCAAAGTGCAATGGAATCATCATTCCGAAGAGGAAGCAACATGGGAAAGAGAAGATGATCTTCGGAAAGACCACCCTCACCTATTTGCTAGCCAATCCGAATCTCGAGGGCGAGATTCATCTTAAGGGGGTTAGATTTGTAACATCCATAAATTCATATTCCAAAACTCATTCATATCATCCTTGCATTCATCATCATTTAGGGATTTTCTCAAAAATCATTTCAGAAAAACAGAAGCTTTTGATGTTATGATTTTATGTGGACAGATTTAATTCAAAAGACCAACACCATTTGAAACTTGAATGTTTAGGAACTTGTTTGCTTGCCCCATTGTTGGAAAAGTTTAGGAGATAAGGGTTAACCAAAGTTTCAATTTAGAAAGAAATTCAAAATCCCTTTTTCAAGCATTTTCAAAACAGATGCAAAGCCTCTGTTGTTTGAAATCCAAGTTGGACCAAGCCCTTGCAAGGTAGCCCCACGAGTTTTGACCTATTTCTGAGACCAATTCACCCCTACAAAACCTCCGGAAAATTTGAATTCAAATTGTTTATGAAACCATTTGAAAACCTAATCAGAAAATCGAATTAGAAAAGAAAAAGAACTAAACAAAGGAAAAAGTCCACGCGCCAGATATATGGCCCAGCAACGAACCCAGCCCAACAAGCCCACCCGGGGAGTTCCTTTTCTTCTCTCACGCACGAGCGCACGCGTTCAGTCACTGACGACCATACCCCACCTCCACCTCGCACCTTTCACTGATGAACGGGCCCGGTCCACGTCGTCATCGTCTTCCTCTGATTCCGCGCGTGACCTCCGCCGCTGGCCGTTGCAGCACTAAATCCGCGGGCGTAAATTGCATTGATGCGACGAGCGTTTCCTGTCGAGACTCCGGCTATAAGATCCCCACCTCCTCGCAGTCATTTCCCCCCAGCCAATTCTGCATTCACGCCACCAGGCTGCCCATGACTCGCTCAAAACCGCCGCAGACGGAGCTCACTCCGGCGATCGATTCAGGAGAGCCCCGTGCGCCCCTTCCCCTCTGGATTGTTCGAGCCACTTTGTAATCTCCTGGCGCACCTCCTGACCCCACTAGCTCATCCTGTATTGTCCCAGGTCGCCGTATTCGCTTGACACCGTAAGCACCTCACGACCACCCCAACTCCAGCGACCAATCTCAGTAAGTCCCGTGCACCCCTTGCCTTTTCCTTCACACGAGCGTGTTCGCAACTGTCTTACGCACCTCCTAAACCCCCTGGTTCGTGTTAGGGCGACGCGGAACCTCGGCAACGACTCCGACAACATCCACCCGACGCCAGACGCAACTCCGACGAGATCCAGAGTCCATCTCCGAGCGCCCCTCCGCAAACCAGTACCACGTCAAGCTTCAGCACGTCTTGGCGGATCTGGTAAGCACCTTCCTGCATCCTGGAGCGATGTAGAACACCGGCGCCGCCGTAGTCAGACGCGCCGCCGCCAGTTAACGCCGCTAGCGCCGCCAGATTGTGGCTTGATGGTTTGGTCCGTTGGATCTGCATCGTAGGGCTAGGATAGATCTTGGTCAAAGAGGTACGCGTGTGTTTGAGCCACTAGATCTCATTTAGATCGTGCGGTCCGCAGAGCTCGATCCGCGCAAAGCGGTACACGCCAGTGAGGTTGCGACGCGTGGCTAGGATGAATTCAAAAACAGAATTTAAACCTGATTTAGATCCAAACTGCAAACTGCTATAACTTTTGAATGCCACGTTAGAATTTTACAAACTTTATATCGTTGGATTCAGTGAAACAAGACCTTTCTGAATATCCAATTTGTTTAACAAATAGTAACCATTAAAATGAATTTATTTGTGGGATCATGTTTAAAGCTATTTTGAGTATAGATTTATTGTGGTAAGTGGTTTTAGTGTCAAATAAGTTTGTTTTGGCAAATTTTGTGTCCTGTTGTGTTTCAGTATCATGCATATGCTTGGTAGAATTTTCAAAATCACCACTTGGTAAATTCTTGCATACATGCATTCATATTATTTTTGATTGTATAAAATTGTGTGTAATTGTATGCTATAATTTTGTGTAGATTTTGCTAGTGATTGTGATTGTGAAGAGTGCAGCTCTCCCCACTACCAAGGCAAGTGATATTTACATGAATATTTCTATCCTATGTTTTTGTACCAGCATTAGATATTTTGCTAAGTCTTGCATGCTATTTTTGCCTAATGCTAATTTGGGAAATCCTAAGTAGTGTAGAATTGTAGAATTGCTAAGGAATTTTCCTAAGTTAAGTTATCTTACCATGCTTAGCCTAGCTATGTAGCAAATAAGGGTTGGTAAAAATCTATACTTACTATAGAGAAATAATTCTAAGTCATGAGACTTATGCTTTTCTAATAAAACAACTAAGTCAAATGAACCTCCTGGGTGGAATGGAAGGATTGGGTTATGTTGAGTGGTTACACAAGGCCATGGACTTGGGTTGTGTATCTCACTTGTGGTATGCCACCCAGGCACAAAGGGATTTGGAGGCCAAGTGTGGAGAAAGCTTACAGTGCAACCACTTGGCAATATGGGCTCTGCCTTGATCATATAGGTTGCTAGAACTTAGTCACTTGGACAGTTGGTGGTAGTGGGATGATAGGTTGGAACGCGTCCATTTGACTAAGGAAAAGCTTCTGAAAGGTCCTGTCTTGGGAAACCAAGTCTGGTGGGGAAAGTGCACAACCTCTGCAGATGGAAAACCTAAGTACTTAGCCTAGTCCAAGGCAATGGACAATTTGAGCATCAAGACATGGAAGCTACAAGAATCTCATCACTCCAACTTCTAAGTAAAAATTGATGGGTGAACAAGGGTGAAGGACCCCAATGTCTATTGGTGGTTTCTTGGGAATGTTTTGACAAAGAAAAACTTAGTGATTTCAACTAATAGGTAAAACTTATTTTCAAGCAAAGCAAGCCAAACTACACTTAGCCAAAATGCATATAGTAATATAGTCCACTCAAAATATACTAAGGTATCACTTGCCAATACTATTCCAAAGTATTGACCCTATGTGGCTGTAACTTGTGATGTTGCAGGTTACTCCGATGATGAATAGGAGTCATGAGTCTACACTCAACATGCTTGCCTGTGGCACATGAAGATGAAGACTTATGTTTATTTACTTGTTCCTTAAAACTCTTGTATTAGGCCTATGGCCCTGAGTTGTAAAAGACTATGTTTTATCTCTGGAATGAATGTAATAAACGACCTTTGTATCTGTGTACTTCATCTTAAACTGTGGATGCTAGCATTGATCCAGGGACTAGCATTGCAATCACAGGGATCCTTTCCTTTATAAAGGAGGGGTCTAACATCTTTCTTTAGCAATTCTATCATAGGCTTAGCAACCTTTGAGAAATTCTCAATGAACCTTCTGTAGTAACCTGCTAAGCCAAGGAAACTACGAATTTCTTTCACGGACTCTGGAGATTCCCATTCAGTCACAGCTGAAACTTTAGCGGGATCAACTGCTACACCATCCTTTGTCATAACATGACCAAGAAAACCAACTTCCTCCAACCAGAACTCACACTTGCTGAATTTGGCATAAAGTTTATGCTCTCTTAATTTCTCAAGTATCAAACGCAAATATCCTTCATGCTCTTCTTTGCTCTTGGAGTAGACTAAGATGTCATCGATGAAAACGACAACAAATTTGTCAAGGAATTCCATGAACACCTTGTTCATCATATTCATGAAGTATGCTGGAGCATTTGTCAAGCCAAAAGGCATTACGGTATACTCATACAATCCATACATTGTAGTGAATGATGTCTTAGGTATGTCTTGTTCTCTTATCTTGAGTTGAAAATATCCTGACCGGAGATCAATCTTTGAGAACACACAAGCTCCTTCTAGCTGATCAAACAAGTCATTGATTCTAGGCAAAGGGTATTTGTTCTTGATAGTTACCTCGTTGAGTGAACGGTAATCTATGCATAACCTTTGACTTCTATCTTTCTTCTCCACAAACAAGACTGGGGCTCCCCAAGATGAAGAACTTGGTTGAATAAATCCTTTCTGCAACTGTTCTCCAAGTTGTTTCTTGAGTTCTTCCAGTTCATCAACTGACATTTTATACTGTCTCTTTGCTATTGGTCCAGACCCTGGTACCAAATCTATCAGAAACTCCACATCTCTATCTGGTGGCATTCCCGGTAATTCTTCCGGAAACACATCCGGATACTCACTCACAATTGGCACACTATCCATGCTAACCCCCTTAAGAGAATTAAGCATACTCCTTTTTGCTTCAAAATTGGTCTTTAATCTGATCCTTTTATTTTATGGAGTTGTGAGTGAGACAGTATGGTTGGCACAATCTATCACTCCTTTGTACTTAGTCATCCAATCCATTCCCAAAATGACATCCAATCCTTGGGAGTTTAGAATTATCAAGTTAACGGGAAACTTATACTTCCCAAATTCTATGACTAGATCATGACATCCTGAATTCACTATCATTTCTCCACCAGGAGAACTTACTTTTATAGGACACCCAATAGTTTCTACCGGTAGTTCATTTCTTTCAACAAATGCTCTTGATATGAATGAATGAGATGCACCAGTATCAAAGAGTACAAATGCTGGAATAAAATTGAGTCTGAACTTACCAGCAACAGCATCAGGCTCCTCATAGACCTCCTCCACACTGATGTGGTTCACCTGTCCCTTCTGGAAAGGGTTGGGCTTGTTAGGTCCTTCAACTTTCTTTTCGGGGCAGTCATTTGCATAATGCCCCATCTTCTTTCATTTGAAGCATTCAACCTGACTGATGTCTCTCTTAACAGGCTGACTTCCACTTCCACTTCCATTACCACTATGGTGGTTCTTATGTCCACTCTTGTGGTTTTTGTACTTGTCATTGTCATGACTACGGTGATGCTTGTTGTCATGACGGTTGTGGTTGTGGTGCTTGTTGAATTTCCCATGCTTGTGGGATCCTGAGCTTCCACTGTCATCATAATGAGATCGTTTGTGAGACGATCCCGAGCTATGCTTGTCGGAGTGCTTTCTCTTTCTACTGTCAACTTGCTTCATTTTGTTCTCCAAAATAGCAGCCTTGTCACAGAGCGACTGATAAGTGGGAACATATGCCACAGCCAACTATAGATTCAGCTCATCATTCAAGCCTTCCAGAAATTTTTCCTTTATCTTGGCATCGGTGTCAACTTCATCCGGTGCATATCGCGCCAGATTGTTGAACTCCTCAATATACTCAGCCACGCTGTGGTGGCGCTGCTTCAGATTGTGGAACTCTTTCTTTTTTAGACTCATCACTCCTGATGAGATATGAGCAGTGCGAAAGCCATCCTCAAAGATAGCCCATGTCACTTCATCTATGGGAGTGGTGATCTGGAAGTTGTCCCACCAAGTGGCGGCTGGCCCTTCCAGTAGATGTGCTGCAAATCTGACCTTTTCAGCATCCGTACAGCCCACGGTTACCAAGTACTTGTTTACTGAGCATAGCCAATCATTGGCCACCATGGGACCAGTCGTTCCTGAGAACTTTGCTGGCCTCAATCTCAAGAATCTGGTAAGCATATCAAATCCCGGAGGGTTGTTGTTGTTATTGTTGTTGTTATTGTTGTTGTTGTTATTGTTTTGGTTCTGGATGAACGTTGTCATCATCTGCATCAGTTGTGTTTGAGCAGTCATCATCTGCTGCATTTCTGGAGTGATGTTGTTGTTGTTGTTGTTGGGTTTGGGGTTTGCACGACGGGGAGGCATCTGTGGTTTGTTCAATAAAGATAAGAATGAGATACCCATAGATGCTTTCATGCACATTACATCACATAAGCAAACACATAGCATGCAACACAAAGATAAAGGTTTAACAACAGGATAACAAGTTCACAAAGTAAAACACACAAGTAGCAAGCCATCCACATGTCGGATGGTCAAATAACAAGTTCTCAAATAACAAGTACGATAATATAAGATAAACGAGTAGTCAAATCTACTCATCGGCATCAATCTCCTCCTCGACAAAGGTAAGACCTGCGTTCTCCATCGCGGTCTTGTTTTCCTCGATGCTAGTGGTCAAGGTCTCTATCTTGGCCTTGAGAGCCCTCTTCTAGGAACGAAGCCTCTCAATCACCGTCTGCTACTGCTCTAGCTCGAAGTCCTTGGACTGCAGTTCTTCAGTCATGTCCCGGATCTTCTTGTTCCTATCCTGGATACGCTTCTCCTGACTCTTGAACTTCCTGTCCTGGGTCTCGAACTTCGCCTCCATTTCCTTGACTATCTCGTCTTGCTGCGCGAAGAGCTTGTCCTTCTCGCGAAGCTGCACCTGGAGCTCATCATTGCTGAGCATGACATTGGTCCTGTTTGTGTCCACGTGCCTAATGAGAGACTCTAAGTCCTGGAGGTACAGGCGTATCGGCTCTGCTGCGTCTCTCGAATCGTCCTCGAAGTCGATGGACTCTCCATCCTCATCACGTCTTCCGAAGACGTGGAAGTGGGTACCTCTAACCTGTCGGGAGTGTCGCCCTAGCAGACGTCCTATTAGGGGTGGATATCGAGCCAGCTCGACTCAACTCATAAATACTCGTTAATTAACGAGCCAACTCGACTCAACTCATTAACTAAATGAGCTCCAGACCCCAACTCGGCTTGACTCAATTAAAACTCGAGTTGGCTCAGTTAACTCATTAAACTCGGTAGGAACGTGAACAATACCAGCACTATAGCATGTACTGTATATAGTGAATTAGCATTCAGCAATAGAAAACAGTCCAACAAATATAATTTAGACTTAAAAATTCAGAAGTTCCTTAACACACCACGACTCCATGATATATAGAACATCGCATCAGATAGTTCTTGAGTAATACTAGTAGGTAAAAATAAAAAAGTAATGAAAGGTCTTCGTCTTGACGTTTGACTGTCATCTTATTCGAAACTTGGCTGAAGAAAAGGCTGCAGCCTGCGGCTACTTGTGCACCTCACAAAATATCTTCAACGACCAAAAAACCTAAACAATTTATTCCTTCTTGTCCCCCATAATGAAATATTGATGGATTTCTGATTAATAAATATGAGGTTAGCAAACAGAGGAACACAACTAACGTAGAATGTTAAGAAGTACTTACATATTTCTATGCTCTAGGTACTTTCCACCACAGGATCAGGAAACGGTACCAGTTCAACATCATCGTCATTGTCTACTTGCTATAATTGAAAAAATATTTATGTTAGACAGTATGTTTACCAAGTGTGTAGAAAATATGAAAGAGAACAATAATTAGCATACCTCTATCACCAAAGGTTTATTGTCACATCTTGCTCCTCGTATGAAGCTAGAGGCACACACCAATGCCTCCACCATGGCTGGACGCAGAGCACTGCGGTAGTCGTCAAGAACTCGTCCACCAGTACTAAAAGTAGACTCGGATGAGACACTGGTTGCAGGGATAGTCAAGAATTTCCGCGCCATTTTTGACACAACAGGGAACCTGTGAGAATTCATCTTCCACCAATCAAGTAACACAAAATTAGTGTCTTCAGGAGGATGGTTTGGTTCATCTAGATAGGTGAGCAATTCAGATTTTGATGGTTCTGTAGCTGTCTCTCGTAAAAATGAGCTGAACCCACTTGGCGCTGTGGCTGTTGAGGTCCTTTTTTGTGTACTTGAGGATGGCTCAGAACTGCTATTGGCAGCCTTGTTGCGGCGATATTCAACATCATAAGTGGAAAACAATCCATACAACTCTTTTCTAATATCCTCTTCCTCCTCTAGGCCCTTTCTTTCACCATACATCTGCTTAAAACAGTATCCAACAAATCTCATTTTCCACCTAGGATCAAGAACAGTAGCGATAACCATAACATTGTTCTTTTCCTCCTAGTATTTGTCAAACTTGGATATCATTGCTTCTGCCATCTTCTTCATATCCTGATCCCCAGAATTACATGCCTCCACAAGAGCAATCTTAACCGACATTATGTAAGGATAGAATACATTTGAAGTGGGGTATACAGATCCAGATAGTACCTTAGTTACATCAGCAAATGACATCAAGATTGGTTGCATTTTGCTATATAGAGCCCAATCCTGATGAGAAGGCTCCCACTTGTAACTATAATCAGTTTGACCATATTCGGTGAAAGCAGCTCTATAAGGTATGCAACAATCAAACATTTTGTATGTAGAACTCCACCTTGTTGCCACATCTAGACACAACCCTGCTCCGATGGTCAGATTCATTGATTTACAAACTTCAAGGAACTTATACATGCGAGAAGGAGATTTCTTCATGTACTTAACTGTTTCCCTAAGCCTGCTTACCAATGGCTGCAGTGGTTGAAGGCCATCGTTACTGCCAGATTAATTATATGAGCACAACATCTGACATGAAAATAACTTGGAACAAAACCTTCTGTTTTCCTAGCAACGAACTTGGCTATTAAATTCCTAGCAGTAACATCATTCGAGGAGGCATTGTCCATAGTAATACTGATGATCTTATCCTCGATTTTCCAATCAACTATGCATTCAAACACTGCTTGAGATATGACGTTCCCAGTGTGTGGTGGATCTAGCTCGATGAAGTTCAAGACACGGCATTGCATGGCCCAATCAGCGTCTATGTAGTGTGCAACCAAAGCCATATAGCAAAGATTTTGATTTGATGTCCACAAATCACATGTCAGACTAATACTATCAACATCCTTAAGTTTTTTCTTAAGAAGTTCCTTTTCAGATTCATAAACCTTCATGCATTCATTTCGTATGGTCTTCCTACCAATGAACTTGTAGGAAGGATTCATATGATTCATCAACACATTAAACCATGTGTGCTCTACCATGCGAAAAGGATAAGCATGCACAATTATCATCTTAGCAATGATCTTACGGGTTGCCTCATGATCGTACTGAACAGGTGCGATAGTAAGAGATGAACCTGGTTTCTCTGGATCATAGTGGAGCATACCTTGAGCTAGCAGCCTTCCCTATGTGCTTTTGTACGGATTACACTTCAACAAATGCCGATTCAGACTAGAAGTCGGTCCCCCTGCACTATAAGCAAACAGTCTACCGCAATATTTGCACTTGGCCTTCTGAACCTTTTCCTTGTCTCTCTTTGATATAGCTTTGACCACACTATAATGCTCCCAGCATTTTGAACGCTTTGCCCTTGCCCTTCTTGTAACACTAGCCTTGGGAGACAATGCATCAGCCTTCCTTTTACCGCTTCTAGTTGTCACTCTTCCAGAATCAGGGGCTGCAGCGTCTGACACGTCATTCTCAGGCCCTTCATGGAGTCCTGAAGGTTCGCTCTCAGTCATAACATCATTCATATCAAACTCATTTTCCTCAAATATTTCATATTCTTCATCGTCCTGCAGCAGATCAAATTATAATATCATCACCCAAATAAAATATTCCACAAATCTATTTTACCAAAGTAGAATAGCTGGATTGACAGTTTAATGTATAGAATAGGAATCTCATAAATCTTTAATGTAAAAGAAGAATGACGTAAATCTTAAATAGTGGCAGTAGAGTAGATTGATTGATAACATAAATACACGATCAGTTTAATGCATAAACTAGAAATCTCATAAATCTTCAATCTAATAGAAGAATAACGTAAATCTTAGACAGTGGCTACTAGTATATTAGATAATATTTGAAAGACGAAGACGTGAAGAATTGATCTAACACTATAAACATGCAGTGCAATACCAATTGGACAACTTACTGTTGCATGTGGAGATGCAGTTGCTTCCGTAGGATTGGGCATTATCACGATGACATGGTTAATAGACTCTGACGGAGGCGACGGATCACCAGGAGAGGAGAGCATCCCCGTCTTGTTCTTCGCAATTCTCTTGGATGACCGAGAGGCAGGAGGATGTTTTCTCGTCTTGGCCTGGGGCTGGGACTCCACGCTAGGTAGCTTCTCCTTCTCCATCGAGCCTACAGGATTGCTGGCCGGAGAAGCCGAGTTGACTGCCCTAGATTAGATATCGCGCCGCCGCAGAAACGCTAAGCAGGGACGTAGGGTAAGGTATTTGGTCATTACATAGCTGATCCTGAATAAATAAATAAATAAATATATATATATACCAATGTATTTTGGGCCGTATAGGCCTGGGCTTCGTCATTGACTGCTGGTCAATGTGATGGACTAGGTCAATAGTCATAGGCTTAGACATATTATTACGATTTACTAAAAAAAGACATATTATTATGAGCTAAACGAGTTTAACGAGTACTCGATAACTTGACTCGTTAAACTCAATACGTTGATGAGCTAGAAATGCCAGCTTGGCTCGACTCATTAGTGTCCGAGTTCGAGCCAAGTTGAGCCGAGTTTTCGAGTACTCATTAAGCTCATGAGTTTCGAGTTTTATTTCCAGCCCTACGTCCTATCAGATCCTGTATAACTACCTCAATGCCTCTCTCCCTGTCATCGTGCATGAGCTTGAAGACAATGGCCTCCGTGGTAGGCTCCGTCTGGCGTCTGGGCTGGTTGACCTTGAATCCCTAAAGGTCCTTCCTCTCAAACTTGGTGAGGGGATGCACCATGATGGTGGGAAAAGGGAGATTGAGCAAAGTAGTAAGCTCAACGATACGAGGACCAAAGCGGGTAACCTGGAACTCCTCAACAGTGCTGATGGTAATAGGCATCTATTTATAAGATAGAAAAGTTAGAACAACACAATTCAAGATAAAACAAAAGACAAAACATCACATACATATCCTTGGGAAGCAAAACACACAAGTCATGCATACATGAAACCATTACAACATCCAAGGTTCAATCTTATTTTAAAGCAACATTTTGGAAAATAGGGTGATAGGTGGTGGTCCAACTAACGAAGTACGTTTAAAATCCTATCTCACTGGATCTGTTGGCTAACACAATGTTTTTAGAAGCAATCAGCCTATCTTGCTCACATGATTCCATCACTAAGTCTATAATGTCTCCTCTTAAGGTTTGGTTGGTAGCTTCCAACTCTTGGGTATGTTCCTTCTCTTTCCTTAGATCATTTTGGAGGTTGAGCATTCTGCACTTGACTCTATCACCAAGTTCTTTGATGGTCTTCCAAGCTGCATCCCTTGCTGATTCAAAGAATGTAGGGTGCACCACTGAATTGGTGAACATGCAGAATCCTTTTTCCTGATGGTTGTCTTCCTTGTTTTTATACAAGTGAAGTTGCACCCACCAGTATTCCACTCCTTCATCCATCACTGGAAAACCTTTGTACACAGCTGCACCTTGTATCTCTAATGCAACCATGAGGTCCTTGAGAGCCTTGGAGAATTCTGTCTCACACTCCAAAGTCATTGTCATGAGTGGTCCTTTCCTCACGGCTTTGTTGATGGAGTTCATCTACAAATAGAGATGAGAGAGAAGATTAGAAAAGTTTACGAGAAGAATAGACAAGTGTAGAAGTTGTTGAAAATTTTTCCTTAGTGGTTTCCAATCCTAGGGTCATAATACTACAGGCAACATAGTGCTCTGATACCATCTATAATATCCCTCCTTTGTAAAGGAAAAGGATCCCTGTGATTGCAATGCTAGTCCCTGGATCATTGCTAGCATCCACAATTTAAGATGAAGTACACAGATACAAAGGTCATTTATTACATCCATTCTAGAGATAAACATAGTCTTTACAACTCAAAGGCCACAGGCCTATTACAAGAGTTTGAATAAGTAAATAAATACAAGTCTTCATCTTCATGTGCCACAGGAAAACATGTTGAGTGTAGACTCATGACACCTAATCTTCATCAGAGTAACCTGCAACATCACAAGTTACAGCCACAGTGGGTCAATACTTTGGAATAGTATTGGCAAGTGATACCATAGTAAAATTTAGGTGGACTATATTACTATATGCAATTTGGCTAAGTGTAGCTTGGCTTGCTTTGCTCAAAATAGGTTTTGCCTATTAGTTGAAATCACTAAGTTTTCTTTGTCAAAACTTTTCCCAAGGAACCACCAATAGACATTAAGGTCCTTCACCCTTGTTCACCCACAAGTTTTTACTTAGAAGTTGGAATGATGATATTCTTGATAGCTTCCATGTCTTGATGCTCAAGTTGTCCATTGCCATGGACTTGGCTAAGTACTTAGATTTTTCCATCTGCAGAGGTTGTGCACTTTCCCCACCAGACTTGTTTCACCAAGACAGGACCTTTCAGAAACCTTCCCTTAGACCAAATGGACGCGTTCCAACCTATCATCCCACTACCACCAACTGTCCAAATGGCTAAGTTCTAGCAACCTATGTGATCCAGGCAGAGCCCATATTGCCAAGTGGCTGCACTAGAAGCTTCTCAACACTTGGCCTCTAAAATCCCTTTGTTCATGGGTGGCTTTCCACAAGTGAGATACACAAGGTAAACCATAGCCATGGGCCTTGTGTAACCACTCAACCAAAACCACCAATCAAGTCCCTTTCCACCCAGGTGATTCATTGACTTAGTTGTTTTATTAAGAAAAACATAAGTCCAAAGACTTAGAAATATTTTCATCATAGCATGTATATTTCACCAACCCTTGTTTGCAACTAGCTAGGCTAAGCATGGCATAGATAGTAACTTAACTTAGAAATTTCCTAGCAATTCTACAACTACTTAGGATTTCCCCAACATGGCATATAGGCAAAAATAGTAACATGCAAGACTTAGCAAAATATTTCCAATGCTTAGTATAAAATATAGGGATAGAAATATTCATGAAGTACCACTTGCCTTGGTAGTTGGGAGAGTAGCACTCTTCACAATCACAATCACTAGCACCAAAGTCTACACAAAGAATGGTAGCAACAAATTACACACAACATATACAAACAAACAAAAATACATATGCATTCATGCAAAATGCTAAGTGATGATTTTTAAAACCCAACCAAGCAAGTGCATAGTACTGAATCTTAAACAAGTCTAAAACTTGCCCAACCAATTTATTTTACACTAAAAACAATTCCTAAACAATTCATACAACCAATTTAGTCCTAAACAAGTTTCTGCAAATAAAACTATTTTAACATAAGCAAAACTTTAAACACATTGCATAAATGGAAAGGGCTTGCTCTCCTGATTCCAACGGTATAAAATTTGCCAAAATCTAACGTGGGAATAAAAAGTTATAGCTAAAACAAATTTGGATATAAAACAGATTTCAAATTCTGTTTTTAAACCAAACCCTAGCCACGCGGCGCTATCCTATTGGCCTATACCGTTTCACTCAGGATCACCCTTCCGCGTCGTCAGATCAAGTCAGATCCAACGCGCCAGATTCAAAGAAAATGTTTCGCTCAGATCTAATATGGTCCTTACGATACAGATCTAACGGCTACCGTTGCTCTGACCATAGCCTAGCGGCGCTAGCGGCGGCGACTGGCGGCGGCGCGTCTGTCTGTGGCGGCGCTGGCGTTCTAGGTCGCCCGGGAAGGGGAGAGGGTGCTTACCAGAACCGCAGAGAGTTGCTGAAGCTCAAGGTGGCGGTGGCTTTGCAAGGGGCGCATGGTATGGGCTGCTGGAGCTCGTCGGAGTAGTGCATGGCGTCAGGTGGTTGCAGTCGAAGTCGTTGCCGAGGTTCCGCGTCACCCTAGCACGAACTAGATGGTTTAGGAGACGCGCAGGACAGTGGCGAACAACCTCGTATGCAAGAGGGGGCAAGGGGCGCTCGGAGCTTACCGCAATTGATCGCCGGAGTTGATGAGGTCGTCTGTCTCGTGTGGTCGCCGACGTTGCCGAGGCTCTGGATGTTCCTAGCATGCACCAGAGGGGTCAGGAGGTGCGCATGGTCGCGGAGATTGTACTGGCAAGTTTAGGCAGCAAGGGGAGACGGGGTCTTACCGGAATACCTCACCGGAGTTGGCTGTGGCTACGGTGGTGCAACGCGAATTAGTGGCAGCCTAGTGGCGACAAGAGTGTGCAGCGTGGGGGAAAATGACCGCGGCGGGGTGTGGTTTAAATAGGCCGAGGCGCGACAGGAAACGCTCGCGGTATCAAGGCTAATTACGCCGCGACATTACCGGCATCAACGACAGCGGCGACGTGGTCTGCGGGCGCGATTTGGGGAAGAAGGAGTCGACGTGGAGAGGGCCCGCTTGTCAGCGAATAGAATAGAGGGGGAGTGGGGTCCGGGTGTCAGCGGCTCGCTGGGTGCGTCTGCGCGTGAGAGAGGGAGAGAGGGGACCGGGTGGGCTAGCTGGGCTGGTTTCGCTGTTGGGCCAGAATAGTAGCGCTGGCCCTTTTCCTTTTCTTTATTCCTTTTCTTTTTCTAATTTTATTTTCTGGAATGATTTTCAAATGAATTCAAACTCTATTTGAATTCAAATCTTTTCAGGATTTTTGCAGTGTGCAACAGTCACAATTCTAGGCATAAAACCATGTGGTCACTTTGAGTTGGCTTGGTCATTTTTGGAAAGACAAAATAACAGTGACATAGCACTTGGTTTGCAAATGTTTGAAAATGGTTTTGAAACCATTTTTATTTTGTATAATTTTGTTCAAACTCTACACTCAAACCAATCAACAAGGAAGCAAACAAACTTGGTTTTTAAAACACTAAGCACTCAAATGAGGATAGTCATTCGATTTAAGTTTGCTCACATAAAATGATAGCACTATGTGCTTCTGTTTTCTTGAAATTGGTTTAAAATTGATCTCAAAACTATATGCATGCATGAATGATATGCAATCTTTGAAATCATGAATTTAGGGATGTTACACATGGTGTGAGCATGTGCCAAGTCAACCCAAACAAAGCATCAAAGGAGAATACCACAATACTATGCTTTTGTATGCTAAAACAACGCATGATTACTTCAAGGCAAATTAAGCAATCATAATTGTTTGGAACAATTCATGCTACAGCAATAATCACTAAGCATAAGTTCAAAACAACATCTAGCATGACATGATAAAGTCTAAGTCACAATCAAAGCAAGCTCCTCTTGTACTATTCAAGCAAGAACTTTCTACTCCTCTCCAACACAAATCAACTTATTTGAAACAACACAATGAGAACAGGGGTCCAAACTAATTTATTCAAGCAAACTAAGCAAACAAAAACCAAAAACCAAAACTAAGACACTCCAAGAACAACATAACAGTGCATGAAAAAAATAAAAACATAGTGTCTAGAAAGACCTAAGATTTTTATTGATGAAGAAGGGGATGCCTTGGGCATCCCCAAGCTTTGACGCTTGTACATCTTGAATATTTCTTGGGGTGACACGGGGTGGCATCCCCAAACCTGAGATTTTGTCCATTCTTCATCTCATTACATCATTCTTTCTCTACACCTGAAAATTTTCCTTCATACAAACTTCACACAATCTTCATTAGCAACATTAGTGTATACAAAAGATAATAGACCCTTGGGGCTTAGTTTTAAAACAGAAAAACTTTCACTAAAAACACAAGCTACTGTAGAAATTCCCTCAAAAAGCTCAATTTACCAAAAAGAACCCAAAAAAGGAATCAATAAGAAGCAAATGCAAATAATGGCAGAAATCTGTCAAAACAGACCAGCAGGTAGAAACCGATTTTTTTGAAGAGCTTATATTGCTCAAATCATAAAGTATTCAACTAACGAAATTTATCTAACTACCTGGGGGATTTATTCAGAAAATTACAGCTCAATCAGACTTACAGAGATTTTACACGATATTTTACGGTGGAGCACAAAAATCTGTTTCGGGACAGCAACTCCCCAAATCTTACTTACCTCTCATTAGAGGTTATTCTTGGCACAAAAAGCAAATAAAAAGGATAATGAGAGGTTATTACAGAAGTAATAACTTCCAAGACTCAATTAAAACTTTTGGTTTATCTCCCAATAAGTACTTTTTTAACGCCTTTAAGTTAGGCACAAAAAGTTTGAGAAGATGCTCACATAAGAAATATGAATTAAAGTAAAAGAGAGCATCAAGAATCAAATTAAAAAAACATTTAAGTCTAACCCACTCCTATGCATATGAATATTTTAAGAAAATAAATCAAAGAAGCATATAGTAACAAGAATGGGTAGATAAAACAAGAGCAACTTCAAAACTTTCAGCACATAGAGAGGTGTTTCAGTACCATGAAAACTTCTAAAACCATATTTTTCTCTCTCATAATAATTTTCAGTAGCCTCATGAATAAACTCAACAATATAATTATCGCATAAATTATGATTTTCATGATCTTTAAGCACATAATTTTTATCAAGCTCAAAAATAGTGGGACTAAAACCTTCAAACCCACTTTTAAAATTTTTATAATAAGGTGACTGATCATTCAATATAGGACCATAATCTAGAGCTTTATCGTAAACATTTTCTAAGCAAAACTCTTTATTACCATGCATTTCGAAGTTAGGCACAAATATAGGATTATCATAGATAACAGGAGCATAACTATTATCACAAGTTTTACCCATAGCAGATATTTCAAAAGAATCCACGGTAACATAACAAGCATCCTCCTTTGGTAAGCATGGGAGACAATCAAATAATGTAAGAGGTAAAGAGTTACTCTCATTAGAAGGTAGGCATGGGTAGCTAATCCATTCTTCCTCCTTTTGTTCATCACTATCCTCCTCTTTTTCATCTAATGAGCTTTCAGGATCAGCAATTTCTTCTTCCATAGGCTCCTGCAAATTGTGGACACATTCTTGTGCATGACTGAGTCTCTATTTATAATCAATTGTATAACAATTATTGCTGAAATTTTCTATGCAATTATCAAGGATAGAAGAGACCATATCTTTAAGGTCTTTACAAGAAACACAAATTTCATAGTTATTAGACATGAATAATTCTATTTCAGAAGATCCCATAAACAAAAATTGTTCTACTTATTCAAATCCAAGATGAATATAGTTATTCCAATGATAGTTCATAATTACAAATTCTTTACTAAAGCCACATTGGAATTTAAGATGTTTAATATCCTATTCAGAGCAACAATTTATATCATGGCGTTTAAGAAATATTTTAGTAATTAGATCCAACCTTTTTAACACGGGTCTCATGACTTTACCCTTATAAGATTCTCTATACCTTATAAAATCTTCCATGGAGGTTCTAGCAGGCGGTGGTTCATCTACTACCTTAGCAGTGATAGTAGTTTTCCCAAATAGGAAACCGAGTGGGTTATCCATAATGAAATAGTGATTGGAGCAGAAATAGACATAAAAACAACTTGAAGTAGGAACTAAATTTTTTGTGTTTTTGATAAGAAAAACAAACCAAACGAAACTATTTTTTTGTGATTTTTTGATAAAAAGAGGCAAACAAAACCAAGCAAAAGAAACTAAGCAAAACAAAAACAAAGTAAAGAGAAAGGTTGTGAAGGACTCCCCTTGTGAAGCCGTCCTTAGCCTCCCCGACAACGGAGCCAGAAAACCTTGATAGTGGCTCAGTTGACTGTTGAGCTTTGTTGGAGGACCCCAAGAGGAACGTATGATGAGCACAGCAGCAAGTTTTCCCTTAGTAAGAAACCAAGGTTATCAAACCAGTAGGAGGAAGGAAACGACTCAAAGGTGTTGCTAGCAACCTGGAAACCTGCACAAAACAAACTCAAGACTTTTCCCCAACAAACAGTGAGGTTGTCAATCTCACCGGTTTACTAAAAACAAAGGATTAATTGTATGGTGTGGAAGGTAATAGTGGTTTGCAGAAAGTAAAAAAGTAACAGTGGAAGATGTATCAATGGTAAAGATTGGACCGGGATCCATAGTTCACTAGAGGTGCCGTCCTTAAGATAAACAAACACGGCATGCTGGATAAACAAATTATAGTGGGGAAATTGACAGGACAGAGCAAGGCATAACAATGCAATACTAGACATTCATGATCCTATGATATTTGATTAGGAAATACAACAATATACATAGACCGCCATCCAACTGCATCTATGACTAGTAATCCACCTTCAGGTTATCATCCGAACCCCCTCCAGTATTAAGTTGCAAGCAACGGATAACTGCTTTAAGCAAAGTGTATAAGGTAAACAATCCACTTGTTCCATGAACAAGAGACCATTGTTTTCTCCCTAGTAGCAACAACACATTTACAACCTTAGAGATTTCCGTCACTTCCCTAGATTAAATAGAGGCATGAAACCACTATCGAGCATAAATACTCCCTCTTGCAGTCACTAGCATCTACTTGGCCAAGATACCTACTAGAAACGGAGAGCATGCAAGATCACAAACAACATAGACTCGTAGTCCAAGGTGGAACTACTCACGCTTCATACCGGAGGCTGGCATGATGATGAAGAAGGCCTCCGGGATGATCTCCCCTCCGGCAGGGTGCCGGAAAGAGCTTCAGATCCCCCCGATCTAAGGACGATGGTACGGTGGCTACAGAATGTTTCGTGGAAGATTGATCGGGTCCTTAGGGTTTTGGTATCGGAGGCTTCTTATAGGCGAAGAGGCGAGGCAGGGGGCACCCAGGGCGGCCGCACCCCCCAGGCACGGGCCAGGCCTAGCCACGCGGCTAGGGGGTGTGGCCCCTGGTGGCTCTTCTCAGTCTCGTCTTCTTGCTTTGTTTTCCCCACGGTAAAATATTGACTTTGGCTTTTGTCCCATCCAATTCCGAGAATATTGATTTTCTGCCTTTTCTAGAACCAAAAAACAGAAGAAAACATTCAAATGGCACTGTGGCATCTTGTTAATAGGTTAGTCCCAGAAAACATATAAAAATACTTCAAAGTGTAGACAAATCAAACCAAAGTAGATACTAAACAAGCATGGAACATCAAAATTATAGATACGTTTTCGACGTATCACTGGGTATGGACTGGATGATTGAACATGGAGCCCAGATAAATTGTGAAGACAAAACGGTTTCAATCAAGACTCCAAGTGGAGCAAGGATAGTATATCAGGAAGATAAACATAGTCATATAATAGTAGATCTTCAACTGAACTCAATGAAGGAGGTCAAATTGGAAGATATTCCTGTAGTAAATGAATTTCAGGTTATTTTTTCAGCAGAGTTACTAGGAATGACACCTGATAGGGAAATAGAATTCACTATTGAACTAATACCTGGTACAACACCATTAGCCCAAGCACCATATAAGATGGGTCCGAAAGAGTTTGTAACATCCCTAAAATCATGATTTCAAAGTTTGCATATCATTCATGCATGCATATAGAATTGAGGTCAATTTCAAAACTCATTTCAGAAAAACAAAGCACATAGTGCTATCATTTTATGTGAGCAAGCTAAAATCAAATGGCCATCCCCATTTGAGAGTTTGAATGTTTTAAACCTAGATTGCTTGTCTCCTTTGTTGAATGGATTGAGTGTGGAAATTTGAACCAAGTTTTACAAAATGGAAATGGTTCAAAAACCATTTTTTAAACATTTTGCAAATCTTGTGCAAAGCTCCTGATATTTTGCTTCTCCAAGAGTGACCAAGCCTTTGCAAGTAGCCACATGGTTTTAGGCCTAATTTTGAGATTGTTGCACACTACAAAAACCCCAGAAAGATTTGAATTCAAAAAGAGGTTGAATTCATTTTGAAATCCATTCCTGAAAATCAAAACAGAAAAAGAAAAGAAGTAAACAAAAGAAAAGGGTCAGGCGCTCCTAATCTAGCCCAGCAGCAGAACCGGCCCAACTAGCCCACCCGGCCTCCCTCTCTCTCTCTCTCTCTCGCACGCGCCAGCGCACCCAAGCAGTCGCTGACAACCAGACCCCACCTTCTCTCTGCGCGTTTCGCTGACGAGCGGGCCCTTTCCACGTCACCCTCGTCTTCCCAAAAACGCACCCGCAGACCACGTCGCCGCTGCTGTCAATGCCGGTAATGGCGCGGCGTAATTAGCCTTGATGCCGCAGGCATTTCCTGTCGCGCTTGAGCCTATATAAACCACACCCCGCCGCGGTCATTTCCCCCCACTCTCCTCGCACACTCCGCCACCAGGCTGCGCGCATTTGACCTCGAAGCCCCGCAGCACCGACGACTCCGGCGACTAATTCCGGTAAGCCTCGACCGCCCCCCTCTCTCTCGTTCAAACCACTGCAGCCAGCTTGATCTCGCGCACCCCCTGATACCCTTCGTGTGCATTCTTGTGACCCAGGCCGTCATCCCCGTTCGTGCCTGCAACCACCTGCGCCGCCGCTAGACTCCGGCGACCAATTGAGGTAAAACCTGAGCGCCCGTTGCCCCCTCTTTCATACGAGAGTGTTCGCCTGTGTCTTTTGCATCTCCTGATACCTATGATTCGCGCTAGGGCGACGCCAAACCTCGGCAACAACCTCGACTGCAAGCGACAGACGCCGCCCGCAACTCCGACGAGCCCTAGTGACCGTGCCCGTGCGCCCCTTCCCGAGCCAACGCCACCTTGAGCATCAGCAGCCTCATGCGGTTCTGGTAAGCCACTTCCCCCACACCCGCACGACCTAGAACGCCAGCGCCGCCGCTGTCAGACGCGCCGCCGCCAGTCGCCGCCGCTAGCGCCGCTCGTATTTGGTCAAAGCGATTAGGAGCGTTAGATGCAGATCCTGCGGCTGAGATTAGAACTTAAGCGAAGAGGTAAGCGCATCTAAGCCGCCAGATCTAATTTAGATCCTACGGCCCGCAGAGCTCGATCCGTCCGAACCGGTACGCGCCAGTAGGGTTAAGACACGTGGCTAGGGTTAGAGTCAAAAACAGATTTGAAATCAGATTTTGATCCAAAATTGAAATAGCTATAATTTTTTATTCCCACGTTAGATTTTTTCAAATTTTATACCGTTGGAATCAGGGAGACAAGCTCTTTCTGTTTATGCAATGTGTTTAGCAAAAAGTTTCTGTTAAAATGACTTTTTATGCAGAAACTTGTTTAGGACCATTTTGAGTATAGAATTTGTTTAGTAAATTGTTTTAGTGCTAAGTAAGTTTAGTTAGCAAGTTTTTGACTTGGTTATGTTTCTGTATCATGCACTTGGTTGGTGGAGTTTTAAAAATCATCACTTTGCATTCTTGCATGCATGCATATATATTTTTGTTTGTATATGAATTGTGTGTAATTTTGTGCTACAAATTTTTGTGTAGATTTTGCTAGTGACTGTGATTGTGAAGAGTGCTACTCTCCCCATTACCAAGGCAAGTGGTACTTCATGAATATTTTCATCCCTATATTTTGTATAAGCATTAGAAATATTTTGCTAAGTCTTGCATGTTACTTTTTGCCAAATGCTATGTTGGGAATTCCTAAGTAGTTGTAGAATTGTAGGATTGCTAGGAAATTTCCTAAGTTAAGTTACTATGCCATGCTTAGCCTAGCTAGTAGCAAACAAGGGTTGGTAAAGTATCTACATGCTATGATGAAAATATTTCTAAGTCTTGGACTTATGTTTTCTTAATAAAACAACTAAGTCAATGAACCTCCTGGGTGGAATGGGACTTGAATGGTGGTTTTTGGTTGAGTGGTTACACAAGGCCCATGGACATGGTTTACCTTGTGTATCTCACTTGTGGTATGCCACCCAGGCACAAAGGGATTTTGGAGGCCAAGTGTTGAGAAGCTTATAGTGCAGCCACTTGGCAATATGGGCTCTGCCTTGATCATATAGGTTGCTAGAACTTAGTCATTTGGACAGTTGGTGGTAGTGGGATGATAGGTTGGAACGCGTCCATTTGGCTAAGGGGAGGCTTCTGAAAGGTCTTGTCTTGGGAAACCAAGTCTGGTGGGGAAAGTGCACAACCTCTGCAGATGGAAAATCTAAGTACTTGGCCAAGTCCATGGCAATGGACAACTTGAGCATCAAGACATGGAAGCTATCAAGAATCTCATCACTCCAACTTCTAAGTAAAAATTTGTGGGTGAACAAGGGTGAAGGACCCCGTTGTCTATTGGTGGTTTCTTGGGAAATGTTTTGACAAAGAAAAACTTAGTGATTTCAACTAATAGGAAAAACCTATTTTGAGCAAAGCAAGCCAAGCTACACTTAGACAAAATGCATATAGTAATATAGTCCACATAAAATTTATTAAGGTATCACTTGCCAATACTATTCCAAAGTATTGACCCACTGTGGCTGTAACTTATGATGTTGCAGGTTACTCCGATGATGATTAGGTGTCATGAGTCTACACTCAACATGCTTGCCTGTGGCACATGAAGATGAAGACTTATGTTTATTTACTTATTCCAAAACTCTTGTATTAGGCCTGTGGCCTTGAGTTGTAAAAGACTATGTTTTATCTCTGGAATGGATGTAATAAATGACCTTTGTATCTGTGTACTTCATCTTAAACTGTTGATGCTAGCAATGATCCAGGGACTAGCATTGCAATCACAGGGATCCTTTTCCTTTACAAAGAAGGGATCTTACAGATGGTATCAGAGCACTGTGTTGCCTGTAGGATTATGACCCTAGGATTGGAAATCACTAAGGAAAAAATTTCAACTACTTCTACACTTGTCTATTCTTCTCGTAAACTTTTCTAATCTTCTCTTTCTCATCTCTATTTGTAGATGAACTCCCTCAACGAAGCCGTATAGAAAGGACCACTCATGACCATGACCTTGGAATGTGAGACTGAGTTTCCCAAAATTCTCAAGGACCTCATGGTGGCAATGGAAATACATGGTGCAGTTGTGTACAAAGGCCTCCCAGTGATGGATGAAGGAGTTGAGTACTGGTGGGTGCAACTTCACTTGTACAAAAGCAAGGAAGATAACCACAAAGAAAGAGGATTCTGCATGTACACCAACACTGTGGTGCATACCACATTCTTTAAGTCAGCAAGAGAAGCAGCTTGGAGGACTATCAAAGAACTTAGTGCTAGAGTCAAGTGCAGAATGCTCAACCTCCAAAAAGACTTAGAGAAAGAGAAGGAACATACCAAAGAGTTGGAAGCCACCAACCAAACCTTAAGAGGAGATATTATAGACTTAGTGATGGAATCATGTGAGCAAGATAGGCTGATTGCCTCTAGGAACATTGTGTTAGCCAACAGATCCAGTGAGATAGGATTGTAAACATATTTCGTTAGTTGGACCACCACCTATCACCTTATTTTCCAAAATGATACCTTAAATAAGTTTGAACCTTGGTTGATCTAATGGATTCATGTATGCATGACCTGTGTGATTTTGTGTTCCAAGGATATGTATGTGAGGTTTGCCTTTGTTTTATCTTAAATAGTGTTGTTCTAACTTTTCTATCTTATAAATAGATGCCTATTACCATCAGCACGGTTGAGGAGTTCCAGGTTACCCGCTTTGGTCCTCATATCATTGAGCTTACCACTTTGCTCAATCTCCCTCTTCCCACCATCATGGTGCATCCACTCACCAAGTTCGAGAGGAAGGACCTCTGGGGTTTCAAGGTGAACCAGCCCGGACGCCAAACAGAGCCTACTACGGAGGCCATCGTCTTCAAGCTTATGCACGATGACAGGGAGAGAGGCATGGAGGTAGTCATGCAGGACCTGATAGGACGTCTGCTAGGCCGGCACTCCCGACAGGTTAGAAGCACCCACTTCCACGTCTTCGGAAGACGTGATGAGGATGGAGAGTCCATCGACTTCGAGGACGACTTGAGGGACGTAGCAGAGCCGATACGTCTCTACCTCCAGGACTTAGAGTCTCTCATTAGGCACGTGGACACGGACAGGACCAATGTCATGCTCAGTAATGACGAGCTCCAAGTGCAGCTTCGCGAGAAGGACAAGCTCTTCGCGCAGCAGGACGAGATAGTCAAGGAAATGGAGGCGAAGTTCGAGACCCAGGACCGGAAGTTCAAGAGTCAGGAGAAACGTGTCCAGGATAGGAACAAGAAGATCCGGGACATGACTGAAGAACTGAAGTCCAAGGACTTCGAGCTAGAGCAGCAGCAGATGGTGATTGAGAGGCTTCGTTCCCAGAAGAGGGCTCTCAAGGCCAAGATTGAGTCCTTGACCACTACCATTGAGGAGAACAAGACCGCGATGGAGAACGCAGGTCTTACCTTTGTCGAGGAGAAGATTGATGCTGCTGAGTAGACTTGACTACTCGTTTATCTTTTATTATCGTACTTGTTATTTGTGAACTTGTTATTGGACCATCCGACATGTGGATGGCTTGCCACTTGTGTGTTTTACTTTGTGAACTTGTTATCTGGTTGTTGAACTTTTATCTTCTGTTGCATGTATTTGCTTATGTGATGTAATGTGCATGAAAACATCTATGGCTATCTCATTCTTATCTCTATTTGAACAAACCACAGATGCCTCCCCGTCGCTCAAACCCCAACCCCAACAACAACAACAACATCACTCCGGAAATGCAGCAAATGATGAATGCTCAAACACAGCTCATGCAGATGATGACAACATTCATTTAGAACCAAAACAACAACAACAACAACAACCCCAATAACAACAACAATAACAACAACAACCCTCCGGGCTTTGATATGCTTACCCGATTCTTGAGATTGAGGCCAGCTAAGTTCTCGGGGACGACTGATCCCATGGTGGCCAATGATAGGCTACGTTCTGTAAACAAGGACTTAGTAACCGTGGGCTGCACGGATGCTGAAAAGGTCAGGTTTGTAGCACATCTGCTGGAAGGGCCAGCCGCCACTTGGTGGGACAACTTCCAAATCACCACACCCATAGATGAGGTGACTTGGGCTATCTTTGAGGATGGCTTTCGCACTGCTCATATCTCATCGGGAATAATGAGCCTGAAAAAGAAAGAATTCCACAATCTGAAGCAGCGCCACCGCAGCGTGGCTGAATACATTGAAGAGTTCAACAATCTGGCACGTTATGCACCAGATGAGGTTGACACAGATGCCAAGAGAAAGGAAAAAATTCTGGAAGGATTGAATGATGAGCTCAATCTACAGCTGGCTGTGGCATATGTTCCCACTTATCAGTCGCTCTGTGACAAGGCTGCTATATTGGAGAACAAAATGAAGCAAGTCGAGAGTAGAAAGAGAAAGCACTCCGACAAGCACAGCTCGGGATCATCTCACAAACGATCACACCATGATGACAATGGAAGCTCAGGATCCCACAAGCATGGGAAATTCAACAAGCACCACAACCACAACCGTCATGACAACAAGCATCATCGCAGTCATGACAATGACAAATACAAGAACCACAAGGGTGGACATAAGAGCCACCACAGTGGTAATGGTAGTGGGAGTGGAAGTCAGCCTGCTAAGAGAGACATCAGTCAGGTTGAATGCTTCAAATGCAAGAAGATGGGACACTATGCAAATGAGTGCCCCGAAAAGAAAGTTGAAGGACCTGTCAAGCCCAATCCTTTCCAGAAAGGACAGGTGAACCACATTAATGTGGAGGAGGTCTATGAGGAACCTGACGCTGTTGCTGGTAAGTTCAGACTCAATTCCATTCCAGCATTTGTACTCTTTGATACTAGTGCATCTCATTCATTCATATCAAGAGCATTTGTTGAAAGAAGTGAACTACCGGTAGAAACTATTGGGTGTCCTATAAAAGTAAGTTCTCCTGGTGGAGAAATGATAGTGAATTCAGGATGCCATGATCTAGTCATAGAATTTGGGAAGTATAAGTTTCCCATTAACTTGATAATACTAAACTCCCAAGGATTGGATGTCATTCTGGGAATGGACTGGATGACTAAGTACAAAGGAGTGATAGATTGTGCCAGCCATACTGTCTCACTCACAACTCCGGAAAATAAAAGGATCGGATTCAAGACCAGCTTTGGAGCAAAGAGGAGTATGCTTAATTCTCTTAAGGGGGTTAGCATGGACAGTGTGCCAATTGTGTGTGAGTATCCGGATGTATTTCCGGAAGAATTGCCAGGAATGCCACCAGATAGAGATGTGGAGTTTCTGATAGATTTGGTACCAGGTTCTGGACCAATAGCAAAGAGACCATACAAAATGTCAGTTGATGAACTGAAAGAGCTCAAGAAGCAACTAGGAGAATAGTTGCAGAAAGTATTTATTCAACCAAGTTCTTCATCTTTGGGAGCCCCAGTTTTGTTCGTAGAGAAGAAAGACAGAAGTCAAAGGATATGCATAGATTACCGTTCACTCAACGAGGTAACTATCAAGAACAAATACCCTTTGCCTACAATCAATGACTTGTTTGATCAACTAGAAGGAGCATGTGTGTTCTCAAAGATCGATCTCCGGTCAGGCTATTTTCAACTCAAGATAAGAGAGCAAGACATACCTAAAACAGCATTCACCACAAGGTATGGATTGTATGAGTATACCGTAATGCCTTTCGGCTTGACCAATGCTCCAGCATACTTCATGAATATGATGAACAAGGTGTTCATGGAATTTCTTGACAAGTTTGTTGTCGTTTTCATCGATGACATCTTAGTCTATTCCAAGAGCAAAGAAGAGCATGAAGGACATTTGTGTTTGATAATTGAGAAGTTAAGAGAGCATAAACTTTATGCCAAATTCAGCAAGTGTGAATTCTGGTTAGAGGAAGTTGGTTTTCTTGGTCATGTTATGACAAAGGACGGTGTAGCAGTTGATCCTGCTAAGGTTTCAGCTGTGACGGAATGGGAATCTCCCAAGAATGTGAAAGAAGTTCGCAGTTTCCTTGGCTTAGCAGGTTACTACAGAAGGTTCATCGAGAATTTCTCTAAGGTAGCTAAGCCCATGACTGAATTGTTAAAGAAAGACAAGAAGTTTACTTGGTCTGAAGGTTGTGAAGACAGCTTTGAAGAATTGAAGAAGAGACTTGTGACAGCACCAGTTCTATGTCTGCCAGATTTGGAAAAGGATTTCCAAGTATATTGTGATGCATCTCATCAAGGTTTGGGCGCCGTACTTATGCAAGACGGTAAAGTTGTAGCTTATGCCTCGAGACAACTCAAAACTCATGAGGTAAACTACCCTACTCATGATTTGGAGTTAGCCTCTGTCGTCCATGCACTCAAAACATGGAGGCATTACCTTTTGGGAAAGCGTTGTGAAGTGTTCACGGACCACAAAAGTTTGAAGTATATCTTCACCCAAAAGGAAATCAATATGAGACAAAGAAGATGGTTAGAGCTTATCAAGGATTATGACTTAAGTTTGCAATACCACCCCGGTAAAGCAAATGTTGTAGCAGATGCTCTAAGTCGTAAGGTATTTGTAAATGGCCTTACCAAAGGAGAATTGCCAGATGATTTGTGTACCCAATTCAGAAAACTCAGATTGGAGATTGTGCCTGAAGGACATCTCATGTCTTTGGATGTTCAACCCACTTTGTTGGACAAGATCCGAGAAGCTCAGAAGACAGATAAGGAAATTGAAGAGATTAAGGAAAAGATTGGCCAAGGGAAAGCTAAAAATTTCCATGAAGACGAACAGGTTACTTTATGGCATGGGAAACGTATCTGTGTTCCACAAGATCCGGAGTTACGAAAACTGATTTTGTAGGAAGCACACAACTCTCCGTATTCTATTCACCCGGGTAACACCAAAATGTACATGGACATGAAAGAAAGATTTTGGTGGAATAATCTCAAGAGGGACATCGCCGAACATATTGCTTTGTGTGATGTGTGTAGTAGAGTAAAGGCGGAGCATCAGAAATCAGCAGGTTTGCTTCAACCACTACCTATTCCTGATTGGAAGTGGGACAAGATTGGTATGGATTTCATTACCGGATTACCAAGGACCAGATCTGGATATGATTCCATATGGGTAGTAGTGGATCGCCTAACTAAAGTGGCTCATTTCATACCCGTGAAGACAACTTATACGAGTGCCAAGTTAGCCAAAATCTACATGAGTAGAATTGTATGTCTACATGGTGTGCCCAAGAGTATTGTGTCTGATAGGGGAACTCAATTCACTTCCCATTTTTGGAGACAGCTACATGAGTCATTGGGAACGAGGTTGGAATTCAGTACTGCCTTTCATCCTCAAACCGATGGACAAACGGAAAGGACTAATCAAATTCTGGAAGACATGTTGAGGGCATGTGCCCTAGACTATGGAGCCAGTTGGGATGAAAGTCTGCCTTACGCAGAATTTTCTTATAACAACAGCTATCAAGCCAGCATTGAGATGGCACCATTTGAGTTTCTCTACGGAAGAAAGTGTACCACCCCATTGTTATGGAATGGTGTGGGAGAAAGAAGTTTATTCGGGCTAGATCTTATCAAAAAAGCCGAAGAGAAGGTCAAGTTGGTCAAGGACAGGTTGAAGATAGCACAGTCCCGACAGAAAAGCTACGCAGATCCTAAGCGTAGAGAAGTCACCTACGAAGTTGGTGATAGAGCCTATCTTAGAGTATCACCACTTCGTGGAGTGAAAAGATTCGGAGTCAAAGGAAAGTTGGCACCAAGATATGTTGGGCCATTCAAGATTCTGAGTCGCAAAGGAGAAGTTGCTTATGAAATTGAACTACCAGAATCTTTGTCAGCAGTCCATAATGTGTTTCATGTGAGTCAACTTAAGAAATGTCACCCAGAAATGGAAGAAACTTTTTTGAAGGATACTATCCCTTTGGAGGAGTTTCAACTAGAAAGTGACCTCACATATGAGGAAAAATCTATCAAAATTCTTGAGACTGCAGAAAGACTATCAAGTTCTGCAAAGTGCAGCGGAATCATTATACCGAAGAGGAAGCAACATGGGAAAGAGAAGATGATCTTCGGAAAGACCACCCTCACCTATTTCCTAGCCAATCCGAATCTCGAGGGCGAGATTCACCTTAAGGGGGTTAAATTTGTAACATCCCTAAAATCATGATTTCAAAGTTTGCATATCATTCATGCATGCATATAGAATTGAGGTCAATTTCAAAACTCATTTCAGAAAAACACAGCACATAGTGCTATCATTTTATGTGAGAAAGCTAAAATCAAATGGCCATCCCCATTTGAGAGTTTGAATGTTTAAACCTAGATTGCTTGTCTCCTTTGTTGAATGGATTGAGTGTGGAAATTTTAACCAAGTTTTACAAAATGGAAATGGTTCAAAAACCATTTTTCAAACATTTTGCAAATCTTGTGCAAAGCTCCTGATATTTTGCTTCTCCAAGAGTGACCAAGCCTTTGCAAGTAGCCACATGGTTTTAGGCCTAATTTTGAGACTGTTGCACACTACAAAAACCCCAGAAAGATTTGAATTCAAAAAGAGTTTGAATTCATTTTGAAATCCATTCCTGAAAATCAAAACAGAAAAAGAAAAGAAGTAAACAAAAGAAAAGGGCCAGGCGCTCCTAATCTAGCCCAGCAGCAGAACCGGCCCAACTAGCCCACCTGGCCTTCCTCTCTCTCTCTCGCACGCGCCAGCGCATCCAAGCAGTCGCTGACAACCAGACCCCACCTTCTCTCTGCGCATTTCGCTGACGAGCGGGCCCTCTCCATGTCACCCTCGTCTTCCCCAAAACGCACCCGCAGACCACGTCGCCGCTGCTGTCAATGCCGGTAATGGCGCGGCGTAATTAGCCTTGATGCCGCAGGCGTTTCCTGTCGCGCTTGAGCCTATATAAACCACACACCGCCGCGGTCATTTCCCCCCACTCTCCTCGCACACTCCGCCACCAGGCTGCGCGCATTTGACCTCGAAGCCCCGCAGCACCGACGACTCCGGCGACTAATTCCGGTAAGCCTCGACCGTCCCCCTCTCTCTCGTTCAAACCACTGCAGCCAGCTTGATCTCGCGCACCCCCTGATACCCTTCGTGTGCATTCTTGTGACCCAGGCCGTCATCCACGTTCGTGCCTGCAACCACCTGCGCCGCCGCTAGACTCCGGCGACCAATTGAGGTAAAACCTGAGCGCCCCTTGCCCCCTCTTTCATACGAGAGTGTTCGCCTGTGTCTTGTGCATCTCCTGATCCCTCTGGTTCGCGCTAGGGCGACGCCAAACCTCGGCAACAACCTCGACTGCAAGCGACAGACGCCGCCCGCAACTCCGACGAGCCCTAGTGACTGTGACCGTGCGCCCCTTCCCGAGCCAACGCCACCTTGAGCATCAGCAGCCTCCTGCGGTTCTGGTAAGCCACTTCCCCCACACCCGCACGACCTAGTACGCCAGCACCGCTGCTGTCAGAGGCGCCGCCGCCAGTCGCCGCCGCTAGCGCCGCTCGTATTTGGTTAAAGCGATTAGGAGCGTTAGATGCAGATCCTGCGGCTGAGATTAGAACTTAAGCGAAGAGGTAAGCGCGCATCTGAGCCGCCAGATCTAATTTAGATCCTACGGCCCGCAGAGCTCGATCCGTCCGAACCGGTATGCGCCAGTAGGGTTAAGACACGTGGCTAGGGTTAGATTCAAAAACAGATTTGAAATCAGATTTTGATCCAAAATTGAAATAGCTATAACTTTTGATTCCCACGTTAGATTTTTGCAAATTTTATACCGTTGGAATCAGGGAGACAAGCTCTTTCTGTTTATGCAATGTGTTTAGCAAAAAGTTTCTGTTAAAATGACTTTTTATGCAGAAACTTGTTTAGGAGCATTTTGAGTATAGAATTTGTTTATTAAATTGTTTTAGTGCTAAGTAAGTTTAGTTAGCAAGTTTTTGACTTGGTTATGTTTCTGTATCATGCACTTGGTTGGTGGAGTTTTAAAAATCATCACTTTGCATTCTTGCATGCATGCATATATATTTTTGTTTGTATATGAATTGTGTGTAATTTTGTGCTACAAATTTTTGTGTAGATTTTGCTAGTGACTGTGATTGTGAAGAGTGCTACTCTCCCCATTACCAAGGCAAGTGGTACTTCATGAATATTTTCATCCCTATATTTTGTATAAGCATTAGAAATATTTTGCTAAGTCTTGCATGTTACTTTTTGCCAAATGCTATGTTGGGAAATCCTAAGTAGTTGTAGAATTGTAGAATTGCTAGGAAATTTCCTAAGTTAAGTTACTATGCCATGCTTAGCCTAGCTAGTAGCAAACAAGGGTTGGTAAAGTATCTACATGCTATGATGAAAATATTTCTAAGTCTTGGACTTATGTTTTCTTAATAAAACAACTAAGTCAATGAACCTCCTGGGTGGAATGGGACTTGAATGGTGGTTTTTGGTTGAGTGGTTACACAAGTCCCATGGACATGGTTTACCTTGTGTATCTCACTTGTGGTATGCCACCCAGGCACAAAAGGATTTTGGAGGCCAAGTGTTGAGAAGCTTATAGTGCAGCCACTTGGCAATATGGGCTCTGCCTTGATCATATAGGTTGCTAGAACTTAGTCATTTGGACAGTTGGTGGTAGTGGGATGATAGGTTGGAATGCGTCCATTTGGCTAAGGGAAGGCTTCTGAAAGGTCCTGTCTTGGGAAACCAAGTCTGGTGGGGAAAGTGCACAACCTCTGCAGATGGAAAATCTAAGTACTTAGCCAAGTCCATGGCAATGGACAACTTGAGCATCAAGACATGGAAGCTATCAAGAATATCATCACTCCAACTTCTAAGTAAAAATTTGTGGGTGAACAAGGGTGAAGGACCCCAATGTCTATTGGTGGTTTCTTGGGAAATGTTTTGACAAAGAAAAACTTAGTGATTTCAACTAATAGGAAAAACCTATTTTGAGAAAAGCAAGCCAAGCTACACTTAGCCAAAATGCATATAGTAATATAGTCCACTTAAAATTTACTAAGGTATCACTTGCCAATACTATTCCAAAGTATTGACCGACTGTGGCTGTAACTTATGATGTTGCAGGTTACTCCGATGATGATTAGGTGTCATGAGTCTACACTCAACATGCTTGCCTGTGGCACATGAAGATGAAGACTTATGTTTATTTACTTATTCCAAAACTCTTGTATTAGGCATGTGGCCTTGAGTTGTAAAAGACTATGTTTTATCTCTGGAATGGATGTAATAAATGACCTTTGTATCTGTGTACTTCATCTTAAACTGTGGATGCTAGCAATGATCCAGGGACTAGCATTGCAATCACAGGGATCCTTTTCCTTTACAACGGAGGGATCTTACAGAGTTAAAAGATCTTAAAGAGCAAATTGATGAGTTAGCCAAGAAAGGATTCATCTAGGAAAGTGTATCCCCATGGGGAACTCCGGTGATTTTTGTGGATAAAAGAGATGGAGGATGAAGAATGTGTGGGGATTATAGAAATCTTAACAACATCACCATCAAGAACAAGTACCAATTGCCGAGAATTTAGGATCTATTTGATCAATTCAAGGGAGCTGGAGTATTTTCCAATATTGATCTAAGATCAGGATACCACCAGATAAAAATCAAACCTGAATATGTTTCAAAAACAGCATTTGTGTCAAGATATGGTCATCATGAGTATCTCGTCGTACCTTTTGGTTTGACCAATGCACCAGAAATATTGATGAATTTGATGAACAAAATCTTCATGCCTTATTTGGACAAGTTTGTCATAGTGTTCATTGATGATATTTTTATATATTCAAGGGATAAAGAAGAGCATGCAGATCATTTGAGAATAACATTGCAAATCTTAAGAGAACATAAGATTTATGCTAAGTTCAACAAGTGTGAATTCTGGTTGGACAAGGTAGAATTTCTCGGTCATGTGATCAGCAGGGATGGAATTGCTGTAAATCCGTCCAAAGTTCAATCAGTGCTAGAATGGAATGCACCAACTAATGTGAAACAAATATGAGGTTTCTTAGGTATGGCCGGTTATTATCGGAGATTCATTGAAGGTTTTTCCAAGATAACTAGACCAATGACCAAATTTCTAAGAAAGAATACACCACCATTCATATGGGATAACAAGTATGAAGCGAGTTTTCAGGAGTTGAAAACCAGATTAACCACCGCACCAACCTTAGAAGTTCCTGAAACAGGAAAGGATTACACAGTGTATTATGACACATCTAAAGAAGGATTAGGGTGTGTGCTCATGAAATATCGTAAAGTAATTGCTTATGGATCTATACAACTAAAACCACATGAAGTCAACTATCCAACTCATGATTTTGAGTTAGCAATAGTAGTCTTTGCTTTAAAAGGATGGAGGCATTTTCTCTATGGAGCACGGTGTGAGCTATACACTAACCACAAAAGTCTCAAATATTTCTTCACTTAAAAGGAATTGAATATGAGATGGAATTGTTGGCTGGAACTAATCAAAGACTATGATCTAACAATCAATTATACCCCTAGAAAAGCAAATGTTGTGGCAGATGCTTTAAGCCGGAAGAGCACAAAAACTCAACCTATCAATAGAGAACTGCCAAAAGAGCTGCATATGGACTTAAAAAGATTGGAAATACAGATTATAAGTATAGAAGTTCTTGGGGGATTAGCTTCCATGAGGGTAGTTGAAGAATGAAGTTGTGATCTTCGAAAGATATTTTTAGACATCAAGATGAATATCCTTTTATTGCTGAAGAAATTCGAAGAATCTCTTAAGGTCAAACATCAGCTTTCTGCATTGGAGAATATGGATCTTTATGGTTTCAAAATCGTCTTTGTGTACCAGATGTGCTAGAAATTCGAGGGGTGATACTCCGAGAAGCACATGAAACACCTTACTCTATACATCCAGGAAGTACCAAGATGTACATGGATTTTAAAGAATTGTTCTGGTGGAATACATGAAGAGAGACATTGCAAAATATATGTCTGAATGCCATACTTGCCAAAGGGTAAAAGCTGAACATCAAAGTCTAGAAGGGCTATTACAACCCTTAGAAATTTTGGAATGGAAGTGGGAAGAAATTGATATGGATTTTATCATAGGATTACCCATGACACCGAAACAGAAGGATATGATATAGGTGATTATGGATAGATTCACGAAAAGTGCACATTTTATTCTGGTAAATCAAAAAGATAATGCCGAGAAGTTATTGGAAATCTATGTTAAGGAGGTAGTAAGTAAGCACAGAGTGCCCAAGAAGATTGTATCAGATAGAGGATATGTGTTTACTTCAGCATTTTGGAAACAATTACATGAACCACTTGGATAAAAGTTAGATTTTAGTATTGCCTACCATCCAAAAACTGGAGGCCAGATACAAATAACTAAACAAATCTTGGAGGACATGCTTAGAGCGTGTGCATTAGATTTTGGAGGTTCGTGGGAAGATCATCTACCATTGGTAGAATTTTCCTACAACAATAGCTTTCAAAGCAGTCCGAAGGCAGCACCATACCAAGTATTTTATGGTAGAAAATGTAGATCACCAAAATGTTGGTATGAACCTAGTAGTAGCAAGGAATTTGCACCAGACTATATCAAGGAGAAACAAGATATCATCAATATTATTAGAGATCGATTGAAGATAGCTCAAAGTCGACAGAAGAGTTATGCTGATCAAAGTCGAAGATCATGGCATCCAAAGGTGGGGGATATGGTATATCTCAAAGTAAGTCCAATGAAGGGAGTTAAGATATTTGGAGTCAAAGGAAAACTAAGTCCAAGATATATCAGACCATTCAAGATACTGAGTCAGAATAGCACAATAGCTTATGCTCTTGAGTTACCAAAAAGACTGGCTCAAGTTCATAATGTTTTCCATGTATCACAACTTCGGAAATGTCTTAAAGTTCCCGATGATGCAATCACACATCAAGAAATTGAGTTACAAGAAGATTTGACTTATGTCGAGAAACCCTGTAAAATTCTAGAAGAAAACTGGAAAAGGTTAAGAAATAGGGCAATTAAATACTACAAAGTACAATGGGAACATCACCCTCAGCGGGAAGCCACATGGGAGAAAGAAGATGATCTAAGAGAAGCATATCCAGAATTATTCAGGTACATCTCAGCAAACTTCGGGATGAAGTTTAATTTAAGGGGGTAAGTCTGTAACACCCCAGCATTTAGGAACCAATGAGGGGTAGAAATAGGAATATGAGCATGTGCATGCATTCATCTGTAAAATCTGGGTAAATTTTTCGCCAAACAAAAACCTAAAGTGATCAGAGTTTGTTTCACTCTTTAGAGGTAGGAATAGCTCTTTATAGTGATTGTTATAAATTTTGACATTACCTTTAGGCATTAATGTGTTTTGGGGGAAATATTTTGAATTAAAATTTGAAATTTAAATCATTTGACAAATATTTGAAAATTAGAAGTTAGAAATATAAAGTTGTTTTCCAAAATGAATTATTAACATTGTTTGATTATATTAAAGATATATTAAACAACAATAGGAATTTAAGACAAGGAAACTTAAATAAGAAATGAATTCTTATTTGTTTTCTTTATTTCATCATCATATTACAAAGTGAGAAAGATACAATAAATCAAGGAAAACATCACAGGAAGTGAATTAAAACTAAATGAAACTTTATTAAATTATAAGAATAGTATTACAATATTCCTTATAAAAGAATAAAAATAAGATTATAAAAATCCATAAAACCTATCTATTCCTATACTACATCTTGAACATCCAGATCTTGTTCCTGCAAATAAAAAAACAACTAAGAAGTAAAAGGTTAGCTAATTATTTTACTCTCAGTGGTGAACAGTGAAGTGCACTGTTCATATTACCTCATTGAGTATTTAAAAGGGGAAAGTTTCACCAATTAGCAACATTTGTTCTTTTATATCAAATAAGCCTCAGGACAAAATCATCAGCAAAGTAAAGGGGAAAATTTCACCAGAATGGTGAAGTGCAAAAGGATAAGAAGTGAAACCAATTCACTTGATCTGATCCACAAACAGCCCAAGCAGCAATCCATCTTAGTCACCTAATTGCATGGAGTGTGATGTCCAAACAGCAGCAATAGCACAAGCAGCCAAAAAGGAGTTCACAATCGTAGCACAACTACCAGAGAGCTCAATTTATCTTCTCAAGCACACTGCAAGAATACACTGAGTTTTTCCACTTCCCAAACAAATCCCCATCCAAGATACATCACAGATCATTCAACCATCCACAAGATGGTGACATAAGGAGGGGGTGGTGCAGGTGGATAGCAAGGTCAAGTACAAGATCACATGAGCTAGGAGGAGCAGGAGCAGCACCAGGAGGTGCAGAACCAGATCAAGTCAGCAAGAACAAACTAACAAGATCAAGCCAACATGATCAAGCTAGCAAGATCAACTAGCACCACAACATCATCACCAACCATCAAGTTGTGTGGTGAGTACACATAAAACCATCACATGATCAAATCATTCTAGATTATCCAATCATATGATGTTTTACATGAATCTTCTCAAACAAACACCCAAATGTGGTGTGTCCATCACAGAAGAAAATTTAAATGAAAAGCCAATGACCAATATTTATAAACAATACCAAGATCTCAGCATGTGCATCATTGATCTTGGGTATAAATTTATATTTCTAGATCCAAATATATAAGCAGCCTTAGATCAAGATTTTTGGGCACATCTTTTAAAGAGTAGCACCTGAGAGATCAATAGATCTTAAGGATCTATATTAAGCAGTGAGGATGCCAAATCATTTTCTTAAAGAATTTAAGAATCATTAGTTGATACTAGATAACAAAAGACATCTATAAGGGACAGCAGGTAGAAAACTTAGTTTCTACCTAGTTATGCCTGAAACCAGCATCACAGGCCCAAGTAAAATCATTAGAATCCTAGGATAATAAATCCAGCAGAAGATTTCAATCCATTTTATCCAAGCCATACTAAGACACAGGTAGAAATTAGCTCAATATTAGAATGGACACTTGTGTACCATTCCAAAGAAGGTGTCACAAGTATACATTCTACACCAAGCAAATCATACACATAGATTTCACAATTAAACCTGTAGTTTAGTGCTAAATCATTTTCCAGGAATGAATAACCAGGAATCATAATGACCATTGCAAAATCTATTATAATCAAAGAATCATAGGAGTATCGTATCAACTCCAATCTGAACATATCAACACAGGGACTATATAAAAATTCAGTGAACAATTACTGATAGTACCACTGTCAGTTCTAAGAACAATAATCAGTAGTGAAATTCACACCACTAGAATCACTAGACAACAGCTTAGCATAGTATCATCACCACCAGTACTTCTAAAGGATTTATTGTTCTCAATAATCAACACAGAAAGATGAACCCTAATCAAACCGATGAACCCTAATTAGGGATTGCTCACTAGAAGCACACAGAGGCTATCAAGAGAGGCATAGGACAAAGAACAACATGGGAGATACAAAAGCACTTACCAGTGGTCCTCGTTGGAGTTTAGAAGAGGAAACAAAGAGGTCGGCGAGCACACACGGTGGCACAGGGAGCACCCGAGGGCGCTGCAACCCGCGCCATGCCATGGCGGCGGCCACAGCCACACCGGTGATCCAGCAGCACCACAAAGCCACCAGGAACACAGCACAACACCACAGGAGCGGCGGAGAGGTACATAGTCGACAGCCACCAAACCCTAGGGTTCGGGGTGGAGTCAGCCTGGATGGGAGAGGGCCCTAAAGGCAAATCGAGCTAGACCAGATGGCGGAGCAGCATCGACCACCTCACCATGCACCACGGCAGCGGTCGAGGAGGCCCAGGGAGGCGGTAATCAAGCGACAACGACGCCGACGACACCACACCGCAGCGGGTCGGGAGCGAGGAGGAAGAACGAGTAAGAGCGAGAGAGAGAGAGGGGGTGCGTACTGGGCCGGTAGGGTCCAGTACCATTCTAGTGGGTAGACTTGAACATGCCAATTGGACCAGATTGGGCCTAGTAAACCTAATGGGCTTAGCACAAAATCTAAAAAGAAAATTTAAATGAATTAGTAAAAGACCAAAATACCCCAGGACTTAATAAGTCCTAAAAATAAATAAAAATCCTAAAATCCAAATAATATATCTACGAGTTCATAAAAATACAAGCTACTTAATAATATAAAGAATTTTATTATTAATAGAATAAATTTTAGGTTAAAGATATTTATAATATATATTCCTTACGGAATTTTATATAAATAAATAAAATACCTAAGAATAAATAAAAATTATTTTTACCATTCTTAATTAGTATAGTATTTTATAAAAAATACTAAATTGCTATTTAAGATAGCAAAATAAAATCTTCTAAATTAAAATGCTTATTCTTAAAAATAATATTAAGAAGATAATTATAGGATTTAAAAATAAATAAAAATTACTTTTTGACTCTTTACTGATATATTATATTAAAAAAATATTAAATATAATATTTACAAAATATTAAGAATTATTCTTAAAACAATTTTCTTTATTAAAGAAATTTAAGAAAATTATATAATGGGTAAAACACACAAAGAAGATAAATAATAAACGATGCATTGCATTACTATGCATAATCAGTTTGCTTCTTTAAATATTGTCCTTATCGGGCAAAAAATGATGTTTTGTAGAAATAGAAGCTCAAGATCTAGTGCAAGGATCCGACTTCACTACCTTGCAATCACAAGGCAAGTTCATCACTTGCTCATGTCCTTTGATGAGTCTTTATCAAAGTAATTGCAAACTGTGTGTTATCATCTATGTTTAAGAGAAAAAATATTATTTTTCTCAAAACAAATAAATTGTTGATATCATCCTAAGTGGTGATATGGATAAGGTGATCAATGGAACTCAGGTTTCCATATGCAATAAGATTAATCACTTAGGACTTACATCAGTAATTTTAGCACCGTATATTATGTGTTAACCATGAGATTTGGAATGGGACGGAGAAGTCAGCTATATATTCTTCCTCTCGCATGTAGTCGGATGCGCAGGTCATGGCTGTTATCCTTGTAGTGTGCGTTAATTGGTAATTCGTAGAGGATATGCAGCATATGCGTGGGAATCATCAACGTCCCACGATAGTTCTGGCATCTGAACGGTCTATACCAACAATTGCCGTAATTCAATTTGTGGGCATGGCATACACCAAGGATACATGCGGGGTCGCGAAGGCGGTAGTGATTGGCTTGGATCATCTACGGGGCTCCACATCTCGAAATTGTGGACGGGAAAGTATGTCTGGTTGTGTAACAAGGATTTGATCTATCATGGGTAAAGTAACACACATCTGCAGAGTGTAAGAACTATAACTTGTTACTCCATATTCCGGGAAGGATTTATGAATACGGTAGGAAATGAACTATATGAAAGTTCTGGTCAACTTGTGAAGGATGATGTGTAACACCCTCAGAATCGGACCTATGCAAGTTTGAGCAAAATTCGCCAAACCCGCATAGAAACGATTCAAAGGTGCCCACCAGGCACTTTCGTGCGGGTGGAAAACGAAGTAATAACATTACACAACAGTCCTCGATGGGACCCACAGAACAGATATATACAACGGCGACTTCATGAGTCAAGAATACAAATATAATGTACAAAGATCCAAATCACCTTGAAACTGATCGAGCGTCCGACTACGGACAAGATGCAAATGGGGCTAAGAGCCCTGAAGAATAACCAATGGCGTCCATAACCTTGCCCAGGCCAAGCCGGAAGGGTAACCCTGCTAACGGCGTCGAACTCAAAACCTGCTTAAACAAAAGGGGTGCCGACAAAGGGCAAAGGAAAAAGAAGGAGCGTCAGTACTGAGGCCAGTACACGGCGAGGCTAGAATTTGGCGGTCCTCGCCTACATAGGTGTGGTGGACTGAAGCGGCAGCGGCAGCATGCACTAAACAACCTATAGAGACTCGATTCAACTGGCGGTTATCAGAGAGGGGTGAGAATGACCTATCCGGATCCAACCTGAAGCTAACACCAAACAAACCCATCCTGGTGTTTCCCCCTCGAGACCAAACGAGGAAGTCAACCGAGGAACTCACACCGTGGGCAGTTTTATTTATTCAATTATAGTTGCGACAATTACTAGTCAGGTTTAGATAATCGTCCTGATAAAATAAGCAGTGGGCACTTTTAGTTAACCATTCCGTGATAGTTGCAACAATTACTAATCAGGTACAGATAGCATGAGATAAACCCAAAACCCAGCAGTTGTTGGTACTTTTATTCAGCCATTCCGTTATAGTTGCAATACTTACTAGTCAGATACAATTGTCGCAAGCGACAATCAAACAAGCAATTGTGGGCAGTATTAATTAGCCATTCTGTTGTAGTGGAGCTGATTACTAGTCATTATAAGTCAAATTTATAGCAGTAAATTTTAGTTATGCTTGTCTATGATCGAGATACTGTGCTCCAAGTCGTCCATATCCGCGGACACGGCTTTCAGAAAGTTTTACCCGGCCGGGGTGCACCAATAGCAACACACACTCGATCAACCTCGGAAAAACCAAATCAAAACCCAACGAGGCTTTCACGACAAAGCAATCACAAGATTCATAAATATTTCAGGGGGCCACCCCATTAAGCTACCCGCAACGAAGTAAGCTAGCTCCGAGACGGACTCAAGGTCTGGGTAGACGGCTGTGAACGACTGGGAACCCCAAACGAGGCTTGTCGACACCGCGGAATCGTGTCCCGATCCTAAACAGTACAGGTGCTATCTGTCGCACAATCGTAAATAAAGCAGTAAAACATGGCATAAGTACAGGATCGTAAATAAAACCTCAAACTAGTTTGTGGCCCCAAGAAATAAGACTGAATCAAGCTCTGGCTCAGGGGGGTCCCATATACCTCCCGGATGTGGATAGCGCGATAAAACAAGGAACAGGTATCAAGTACTCGGGGTCTTACGGGACACAAGTGGGCGTTCGGAAACCAAATATTATCTATCACCCACCGATGCCTCTGCTTATTCAATTTTAGTTGTTAAACAGAAATTAAAGTGACGATAAGTAAAACTAGTATCATCTCCAACATCAACATGCGGCAATACATCAACAACTGTGGCATAAGACGACACACATCAGCACTTGAGCAAGCAACTACGACGCGCAAGTCCAACTATCTACCAAACAACAGGTAATAGGGTGTGTCCAAGGCAATATAGGGCTGCACGGTAGATCACGGGTACGGAAACTAAAGCATCGCAACACAGATAGCAATATATCAACAGGAGGGAATAAAGACTATAAAAGTAAGATAGGTAGAAAGAGGGAGATGCTCGCCTGAAAACATTGCCGAAAGGTTCAACCGAAGATCGGGGCGAAGCTCACATCAACTCAACGGCCTTATCCGCGAAGAAGCAAAACACTAGAAGAAACACCGGATGCAATATTTAATACGACGGCAGAAGATCGGCATGATGCATGTATGATGTATGACATGGCAAAGATGCGGTGCAATTAGGTCATTTTAAGCGGAACCGGGGTCCCGACATCATTCAGATGGTTCAAGTTGTTTACCTACCCCGCAATTTAAATGTTATTTTAACAAGGCAAGATAAGATACCGATTCGCTACACAAGTTTAAATGAGGCCAATATAAGGCTAGATTTGCCCGCATATGGGCCCCATATTTAATTATTAGGTGATTCGGCATAAGGCCCCCAAACCAATGAGATGCATGCGGGATGAATGACAATTCAATATGCATCAATTGTTATTATATTATAAAATAGGGTTCTCGGATAAAGGGTTCACACATTTAGGGTTCGGCAGATCTTGGGTTTCCGGGGTTCGGGATCGGTCTCGGGGTCCAGGGTTCGACGGCCTCGGCGAGAACGTTCTCGGTCTCCGGGGGTAGGGTCTTCGGATCGGGGTAGATCTTATCACATTCGCGGTCTTTGGGTCATGGCGACGGTCCTGGCGTCCTTGATGTAGAACTCAGGGTTCCGGGGTTCGCGGTTTCTTGTCGACGGTCTCGTGGGGCCATCTTAGTTGCCGGTGTCGAGCTCGGGTGCCGTTGATGATCTTGGGGTTTCAGCGGAACGGTCTTCGGGGTACTTGGCGTTCTATGAAGCAGAGCTCCGGACCTTCGGCTCCGGGGGGGAAGTTCTCGGAGTTCTCGATGGAGACCTTGGCGAGGTGATCTTGGGGGTGGTTCTTGGCGTGTCGAGGGTCTAGTCGGGTCCATGTATCGGGTCGGTCTCGAATCCATGAAGCAGACCTTGTCGGCCTCATGTCGGTCTTGGTTTATCATGTCGGCGTCCTCGGGCATCGGATCTGGGAAGTGCTTGTCGTGTCCACCGTCTTCGGGTTTGCTTCGATCGGGTCCATGATGGAGTACTTGTATTTTGGATTCGAGCGATGTTGACGATCTTGGACCGGTGTCGAGACCTGCGAGTGGCACGACGCACATCCTTGCAAACGTCGACGACGAGCCGGTCTTGTCGATGAGGGGATCTCGGTGCCTTGTCAACGTCCTCCGGGGTGGGTTATCCTTGGCATCGAAGAGTGTACCGCGAAGGTTGTTCTTCCACACACGAGGCTTGGTTGAACCAGCAGATGTTGGTACTGCAAGGAGGCGTGCGAGCCTGGCAGAGGCCAGCGACGAACCGGGACGCGTGGGCACTGGTGGCGGGGAAAGGACAGCGCCGGGGCGGGTCTTGGAGGAGCGAGCCCGGGGGATGCGGCGCGGGGTACTGCGGCGGCGGCGCGGACGGCAGGGAGGCGGAGGAGTTCCCGGCGAGCCGGCGGCGCGGTACCGGAGGAGCTGGGCGGCGCTGGAGACTTGGTGGCGCCGGGGCGCGAGCAGGGAGGCCGGCGAGGGCGCTAGGGCGACGGCGGCGCCGCGGAGGAGGCCCGACGGGGCCGGCGGGGCGCGTGCTCGCGCAGAGGGCGGCGGGAGACGGGCCGGGGACGGGCTGGTGGCGGGGAAGGGCCTGGCGGTGGCGCTTGGAGGAGGCCAGGGCGGCGGGGGCGCGTGCTTGTCGGGGCGGCGGCGGCCGGACTCGCGCGGGCGGAGGCGGATCTCGGGGACAGAGAGGACGGGGCGGCACGCTCGGGGAGCCGGCCCGCGGCAGAGAGGACTCCCGCGGGGAGGCGGCGACGGGGGGAAGGGCGCTGGCGTCGACGGTAGCGAGCGGGCGGCGCGCCGGCGAGGGAGACCGCCGGAGGTGGAGGAGGGGCTCGGGCGGGGTGCGGGGTTCCGCTGGGGTCGCTCGGAGGCGGGGGGAGGAGCGCGCGAGCGCGGGACCTCCCGGCGGCGGCGGAGGCGGAGAGGGGAAACGGCCGGGGCTAGGAGGAGGTGCGCGGCGACGGGGGGGGTGGAGGCTAGAAGGGGGCGAGCGCGCTGGGTGCAGGAGCGGGAGAGGCTCGGGAGGTTGCCTGGGTGCAGACGCGAGGAGGAGGGGTGAGGAAGAGGAACAGGGCGGGACGCGTGGGCGGAGTGGGACCAGGCGGCCAGGGGACAGGGTGGGGTCTGCGGGGCCGGCAGGCGCGCGCGCTGGTGGGGGTTGGCTGGCGCGGGGTGTGTGCGTGTGTGGCAGGTGTGTGTGTGGCTGAGAGGGTGTGAGGGAGAGGGTTGGGCCACGTGGCAGGCCAGGATTGGGTTAGGGAGGAGGGTCAGCTGAGGTGGCGCAAAGCTATTGTAACACCCTCAGAATCGTCCCTATGCAAGTTTTAGCGAAACTCGCCAAACCCGCATAGAAGCGATTCAAAAGGTGCCCACCAGGCACTTGCGTGCGGGTGGAAGCAAAGTAATAACATTACACAACAGTCCTCGATGGGACCCACAGAACAGATATATATACAACAGCGACTCAAAGAGTCAAGAATACAAATATACGGTACAAAGATCCAAATCACCTTGAGAAGAGGGGGCGTCCGACTACGGACAAGATGCAAATGGGGCTAAGAGCCCTGAAGAATAACCAATGGCATCCATAACCCTGCCCAGGCCAAGCCGGAAGGGTAACCCTGCTAACGGCGTCGATCTCAAAACCTGCTTAAACAAAGGGGTGCCGACAAAGGGCAAAGGAAAAAGAAGGAGCGTCAGTACTGAGGCCAGTACACGGCGAGGCTAGAATTCGGCGGTCCTCGCCTACATAGGTATGGTGGACTGAGCGGCAGCGGCAGCATGCACTAAACAACCTATAGAGACTCGATACAACTGGCGGCTACCAGAGAGGGGTGAGAAAGACCTATTCGGATCCAACCTGATACTATCATCAATCAAACCCATCCTGGTGTTTCCCCCTCGAGACCATCGAGGAAGTCAACCGAGGAACTCACACAGTTGGCAGTTTTACTTATTCAGTTATAGTTGCGGCACTTTACTAGTCAGGTTTAGATAATCGTCCTGATAAAGTAAGCAGTGGGCACTTTTAGTTAATCATTCCGTTATAGTGGCAACAATTACTAATCAGATACAGATAGCATGAGATAAACCCAAAGCCCAGCAGTCGTTGATACTTTTACTTAGCCATTCCGTTGTAGTGAAGCTGATTACTAGTCATATTGGAAACAAGTCAATTTATAACAATAAACTTTAGTTATAGTTGTCTATGATCAAGCACTGTGCTCCAAGTCGTCCATAACCGCGGACACGGCTTCTCGAAAAGATTTAACCCTGCAGGGGTACACCAAAGTATCCACAGGCACTTCGACCCTTTTTGCAAGATCAGTTAACATACACCCATCGGTATGTCGGCGGGGCCTAAGTCACGACGTTCCCAGACACAAAGCAAGTACATGGGGGCCACCCCACCGAGTCGACACCCGCAACGGAGTCGGCCGGTCTCCGAGACGGTCTCAGGGGTTGGGTAGACGGCAGTGAGCGACAGCAAATCCCCAAACGGGGACTGTCGACACCGCGAAAACGTGTCCCGATCCTAAACAGTACGGTGTGCAGTACCTCGCACAAACGTAAATAAAGCAGTAAAGCATGGCATAAGTACAGGATAGTAATAAAGCCCCAAACTACTTTGTGGCCCCCAGTACAGTACTTTGAAATCAGGTAATTATCAATGGGGGGGCCCATATCTCCCCACCTGTGGTTAGCGCGCTCGATCTCGGAACAGGTGTCAAGAACTCGGGTCCTACGGGACACAAGTGGGCGGTCGGAAACCAAATCTTACCTATCACCCACCGATGCCTCTGCTTAATTCAATTTTAGTTGTTAAACAGGAATTAAAGTGGACAATAAGTAAACCATGATCATCTCCAACATCAACATGCGGCAATTCTCCAACAAAGGTGTCACTTGACGACAAGCAAAACACTTGAGCAAGTGACTACGACACGCGGGTCCCACTATCTACCAAACAACGGGTAATAGGATGTGTCCAAGGCTATATATGGCTGCAAGGGATATCACGGGTACGAAATCTAGAGCATCGCAACACAGATAGCAAAGATCAACAGGAGGGAAGTAAATACTAGCAAAGTAAGATAGGTAGAAAGGGGGAGATGCTCGCCTGAAAACATTGTCGAAGGTTCAACCGAAGATCGGGGTGAAGCTCACATCAACTCAACGGCCTTATCCGCGAAGAAGCAAAACACTAGAAGAACACCGGATGCAATATTTAATACGACGGCAGAAGATCGGCATGATGCATGGATGATGTATGACATGGCAAAGATGCGGTGCAATTAGGTCATATTAAGTGGGACCGGGGTCCCGACAATTAATTAAATGGTTCAAGTTGTTTAGAACCCCCGCAGTTTAAATGTTGTTTTAACAAGGCAAGATTATAGTACTGGTTCGCTACACAAGTTTAGATGAGGCCAATATAAGGCTAGATTTGCCCGCATATGGGCCCCATGTTTAATTATTAGGTGAATCGGCATAAGGCCCCCAAACCACAAATATGCATGCGAGTATGACAATTCAATATGCAATCAAGTTGATATGTTATAAAATAGGGTTCGAGGAAAAGGGGTCACACATCAGAGGGGGCTCGACGATCTTGGGTTCCGGGGTTCGGGGTTCGACAGGGTCCAGGGTCCGGTCTCGGGTCCAGGGTTCTACGGATGCGTTCTCGGCTCCGGGGTTAGGGTCTCGGATCGGGGTAGTAGATCTTGTCGCTTGACATCCGTGAAGTAGAACTCGTAGTCCGTCTTTAGTCGGTGGTGAACTTGGTTCCGGGTTGGAGTGCTTGTCGCACATGTGGCCTTCGGGATCTATGTCGATGTTCATGGCGTCCTGAAAGAAGTACTCGGCGTTTCGTGATGTTCTTGTTGATTCCATGGCGGAGGCCTTGGCGCTTCGAATCGACCTTCGGATCGGGGCTTCGGGTCCGAGTACGAGTACTTGTCATCCATGTGGAAGATCATGGCGTCCCGTGTATGAGTTCTTGCCGACCTCCTCGGAATTCCGAGGTTACATCTTCACGCGTCGATGGCCTTCGAGGTCTCGCCCGGCGGATCCGTGATGTAGATCTTGGCGTCATCGGGTCATTAACTCCGGGAAGGAGATCTTGGAGCGGCGCCGGGTTCGGTCTTCGGGTACCGTGGGTCCTCGACGTCTAAGAAGATCTTATCGATCCCGAGTCATCGCCTTCGGGTTCCTTGTCGGCGGCCGGGGTGGTTCCGATTTCATTGTCGGGGGAGATCTTGAACGGATGGCGACGATGCTCGATGAAAAGGAGGAACTGCGGGGAGGTGGCGGACAAGGCGGGCTCGCGCAGCCTAGGGCCCACCAAGGACAGGGCAGAAGGGGCCGGGCTTGGCAGCGGGGAGGCCGGCTGCGCGCGCGGGGCGGCCCAGGCGTCGCGGGCGGGGCTGGTGGCGGGGTCCTGGCGGGGCCTGGCGGCGACTGCGGGCTTGCGGGGGCGCCTCGGGGCGGCGGCGATGCGGTCGGGGCGACGGCGGCGGGTGGAGCGGTGGTCTGGCGAGGCGGATGCACGCGGGGTCCGGCGCAAGCGAGCGGAGGAGAGGGGCGAGGTGGTCTGGCGAGGCGGCGCGCACGGCGGCGGCGGGGCGAGGTGATCCGGCGGCCACGGGAGCGCGAGGGACGGCAAGGAGGCGGAGGGCCGGAGGTGGCCGAGGCGGTAGGTGGGGGCTCGCGCGGCGGCGCGCGAGGTGCGGGGAGGGTCTGGCGGCGGCGGCGGGGTAGGCTAGGAGGCGCGCGGCGGCGGCGGGCGCGCGGGCGCGGAGGATCCGGGAGGCGGCGGCGCGCGGGCTCGGGGGGGCTCGCCTGAGAGGGGATAGAGGAGGGAGGAGCGGCGGGGCTGTGCGCGCGAGAGGCGAGGTGGCGCCAGGGACGGCAGGGCGCGGCGCCGGGGACGGCAGCGGGAGCTGGAGAGGGCAAGCAGGGCGCGGAGGCGGGTGAGCTGCTGGGGAGGAGGGAGGCGGGACGGGGGATGCGCTGGGGAAGAAAGGGGGCGGGGTTCGAGGTGGTCGAGTGGGGCCGCGGGCAGGGGTGGGTCCCGCGGGGGCCCAGGGGGGGTTGGTGGGATCCGGTGGGGGGAAGGTTGTGTGTGACTGTGTGCGTGCGTGTGTGAGTGGGACTGAGAGGGTTGAGAGGAGAGAGAGAAAAGGGAGGGGAGGCTGGTCTAGGTGGCGTGGTGGGATTGGTGGAAGGGAGGGGAGAGGGTGATGTGGCGAGGGACTATTGGCCAGGGTGAGGTGGCTGGGGAGAGAGGGTAGAGAACTGGGTAGCTTTAGGATAAATAGGGGCAGACTAGTTGGACCGATTTAGTTTTCTGGGGTGGTCGTTCGGGCTAAATCGGCCCGTTCGACTGCCCCGCTAAAAATTAATTGAAAGTTTTATTTAATTAAACGGACCGTTTGCAAAACAATTTTAACAAAACAAAAATATTCCGGCGACCCGGTTTTCGATGTTGAATCAAGAGGGGGCGTTTTAGAAAACAACACGGGCTTTGCAAACATAGTTTTGGCAAACAATGCATGATGACGACGATGCAATGCACAAATTCAACGCGATTTTCTAGTAGTGGTTTTGCGGGATGCCACAATTCGACACCACTAACAATGGATCTCGCCCTCGAGATCCGCCTCATGGTACCGGAAGGAAGGCCGGCGGTCTGCGTCTTCTCGCTTCGTGTAGATCTTCGCGACACCACTAACAAGAGGTCGTTGTCCCTGTTCGCCAAGAGAGCACTCCGGATAAACAACGGACGAAGTTAAAGGTAAGGCCACCGCTAACTTCCATGGAAGGAGTAAATTGCATCGATCCACTATTCAATATACCGAGCAAATGATAAGAGTAGTGGTATGGTCGCGACTCCATCCCGCACTCAAAGCATTACCCTGTACACGAATAACAGATTATGCAACCAACTCACAGGATTCAGACTGAAGATCTCAACAAGCGAGGTTCGGATCAAAGGAGTGATGCAGACTCTGCATCGGATCTGGCGTAGAGGATGTCGTCGCGTCAGAAAACACCGGAAGGAACAAACAAGGAATAAAGAATGGTTCCACGGAAGACGGATTCCTCAAGCATCGTGAACACCGGATGGGAGAGCACCGTTATCAAAGGAGGAAGCGAAAACCCTGAAGGTACGACGGAAACCCAACCACGAGAAATCCTGGACTCAAAGAAAAGATAAGAGAGCAGGTTCAAAACATGTCGAGATAAGAGGAGAATAGCAGAGGGGTAAGGAGTAAAATCAGACCTAATCAGAACTATCCAACCGATTTTCAAAAATAGTTTTGACACTCTACTTCGGCCGTTAGCTAGGTTATCCTACAGGCTGGACTTGTGGGGTATCGCAACTGCTGAGCTCTGATACCACTCTGTAACACCCTCAGAATCGTCCCTATGCAAGTTTTAGCGAAACTCGCCAAACCCGCATAGAAGCGATTCAAAAGGTGCCCACCAGGCACTTGCGTGCGGGTGGAAGCAAAGTAATAACATTACACAACAGTCCTCGATGGGACCCACAGAACAGATATATATACAACAGCGACTCAAAGAGTCAAGAATACAAATATACGGTACAAAGATCCAAATCACCTTGAGAAGAGGGGGAGTCCGACTACGGACAAGATGCAAATGGGGCTAAGAGCCCTGAAGAATAACCAATGGCGTCCATAACCCTGCCCAGGCCAAGCCGGAAGGGTAACCCTGCTAACGGCGTCGATCTCAAAACCTGCTTAAACAAAGGGGTGCCGACAAAGGGCAAAGGAAAAAGAAGGAGCGTCAGTACTGAGGCCAGTACACGGCGAGGCTAGAATTCGGCGGTCCTCGCCTACATAGGCATGGTGGACTGAGCGGCAGCGGCAGCATGCACTAAACAACCTATAGAGACTCGATACAACTGGCGGCTACCAGAGAGGGGTGAGAAAGACCTATTCGGATCCAACCTGATACTATCATCAATCAAACCCATCCTGGTGTTTCCCCCTCGAGACCATCGAGGAAGTCAACCGAGGAACTCACACAGTTGGCAGTTTTACTTATTCAGTTATAGTTGCGGCACTTTACTAGTCAGGTTTAGATAATCGTCCTGATAAAGTAAGCAGTGGGCACTTTTAGTTAATCATTCCGTTATAGTGGCAACAATTACTAATCAGATACAGATAGCATGAGATAAACCCAAAGCCCAGCAGTCGTTGATACTTTTACTTAGCCATTCCGTTGTAGTGAAGCTGATTACTAGTCATATTGGAAACAAGTCAATTTATAACAATAAACTTTAGTTATAGTTGTCTATGATCAAGCACTGTGCTCCAAGTCGTCCATAACCGCGGACACGGCTTCTCGAAAAGATTTAACCCTGCAGGGGTACACCAAAGTATCCACAGGCACTTCGACCCTTTTTGCCAGATCAGTTAACATACACCCATCGGTATGTCGGCGGGGCCTAAGTCACGACGTTCCCAGACACAAAGCAAGTACATGGGGGCCACCCCACCGAGTCGACACCCGCAACGGAGTCGGCCGGTCTCCGAGACGGTCTCAGGGTTTGGGTAGACGGCAGTGAGCGACAGCAAATCCCCAAACGGGGACTGTCGACACCGCGAAAACGTGTCCCGATCCTAAACAGTACGGTGTGCAGTACCTCGCACAAACGTAAATAAAGCAGTAAAGCATGGCATAAGTACAGGATAGTAATAAAGCCCCAAACTACTTTGTGGCCCCCAGTACAGTACTTTGAAATCAGGTAATTATCAATGGGGGGGCCCATATCTCCCCACCTGTGGTTAGCGCGCTCGATCTCGGAACACGTGTCAAGAACTCGGGTCCTACGGGACACAAGTGGGCGGTCGGAAACCAAATCTTACCTATCACCCACCGATGCCTCTGCTTAATTCAATTTTAGTTGTTAAACAGGAATTAAAGTGGACAATAAGTAAACCATGATCATCTCCAACATCAACATGCGGCAATTCTCCAACAAAGGTGTCACTTGACGACAAGCAAAACACTTGAGCAAGCGACTACGACACGCGGGTCCCACTATCTACCAAACAACGGGTAATAGGATGTGTCCAAGGCTATATATGGCTGCAAGGGATATCACGGGTACGAAATCTAGAGCATCGCAACACAGATAGCAAAGATCAACAGGAGGGAAGTAAATACTAGCAAAGTAAGATAGGTAGAAAGGGGGAGATGCTCGCCTGAAAACATTGTCGAAGGTTCAACCGAAGATCGGGGTGAAGCTCACATCAACTCAACGGCCTTATCCGCGAAGAAGCAAAACACTAGAAGAACACCGGATGCAATATTTAATACGACGGCAGAAGATCGGCATGATGCATGGATGATGTATGACATGGCAAAGATGCGGTGCAATTAGGTCATATTAAGTGGGACCGGGTCCCGACAATTAATTAAATGGTTCAAGTTGTTTAGAACCCCCGCAGTTTAAATGTTGTTTTAACAAGGCAAGATTATAGTACTGGTTCGCTACACAAGTTTAGATGAGGCCAATATAAGGCTAGATTTGCCCGCATATGGGCCCCATGTTTAATTATTAGGTGAATCGGCATAAGGCCCCCAAACCACAAATATGCATGCGAGTATGACAATTCAATATGCAATCAAGTTGATATGTTATAAAATAGGGTTCGAGGAAAAGGGGTCACACATCAGAGGGGGCTCGACGATCTTGGGTTCCGGGGTTCGGGGTTCGACAGGGTCCAGGGTCCGGTCTCGGGTCCAGGGTTCTACGGATGCGTTCTCGGCTCCGGGGTTAGGGTCTCGGATCGGGGTAGTAGATCTTGTCGCTTGACATCCGTGAAGTAGAACTCGTAGTCCGTCTTTAGTCGGTGGCGAACTTGGTTCCGGGTTGGAGTGCTTGTCGCACATGTGGCCTTCGGGATCTATGTCGATGTTCATGGCGTCCTGAAAGAAGTACTCGGCGTTTCGTGATGATCTTGTTGATTCCATGGCGGAGGCCTTGGCGCTTCGAATCGGCCTTCGGATCGGGGCTTCGGGTCCGAGTACGAGTACTTGTCATCCATGTGGAAGATCATGGCGTCCCGTGTATGAGTTCTTGCCGACCTCCTCGGAATTCCGAGGTTACATCTTCACGCGTCGATGGCCTTCGAGGTCTCGCCCGGCAGATCCGTGATGTAGATCTTGGCGTCATCGGGTCATTAACTCCGGGAAGGAGATCTTGGAGCGGCGCCGGGTTCGGTCTTCGGGTACCGTGGGTCCTCGACGTCTAAGAAGATCTTATCGATCCCGAGTCATCGCCTTCGGGTTCCTTGTCGGCGGCCGGGGTGGTTCCGATTTCATTGTCGGGGGAGATCTTGAACGGATGGCGACGATGCTCGATGAAAAGGAGGAACTGCGGGGAGGTGGCGGACAAGGCGGGCTCACGCAGCCTAGGGCCCACCAAGGACAGGGCAGAAGGGGCCGGGCTTGGCAGCGGGGAGGCCGGCTGCGCGCGCGGGGCGGCCCAGGCGTCGCGGGCGGGGCTGGTGGCGGGGTCCTGGCGGGGCCTGGCGGCGACTGCGGGCTTGCGGGGGCGCCTCGGGGCGGCGGCGATGCGGTCGGGGCGACGGCGGCGGGTGGAGCGGTGGTCTGGCGAGGCGGATGCACGCGGGGTCCGGCGCAAGCGAGCGGAGGAGAGGGGCGAGGTGGTCTGGCGAGGCGGCGCGCACGGCGGCGGCGGGGCGAGGTGGTCCGGCGGCCACGGGAGCGCGAGGGACGGCAAGGAGGCGGAGGGCCGGAGGTGGCCGAGGCGGTAGGTGGGGGCTCGCGCGGCGGCGCGCGAGGTGCGGGGAGGGTCTGGCGGCGGCGGCGGGGTAGGCTAGGAGGCGCGCGGCGGCGGCGGGCGCGCGGGCGCGGAGGATCCGGGAGGCGGCGGCGCGCGGGCTCGGGGGGGCTCGCCTGAGAGGGGATAGAGGAGGGAGGAGCGGCGGGGCTGTGCGCGCGAGAGGCGAGGTGGCGCCAGGGACGGCAGGGCGCGGCGCCGGGGACGGCAGCGGGAGCTGGAGAGGGCAAGCAGGGCGCGGAGGCGGTGAGCTGCTGGGGAGGAGGGAGGCGGGACGGGGGCTGCGCTGGGGAAGAAAGGGGGCGGGGTTCGAGGTGGTCGAGTGGGGCCGCGGGCAGGGGTGGGTCCCGCGGGGGCCCAGGGGGGTTGGTGGGATCCGGTGGGGGGAAGGTTGTGTGTGACTGTGTGCGTGCGTGTGTGAGTGGGACTGAGAGGGTTGAGAGGAGAGAGAGAAAAGGGAGGGGAGGCTGGTCTAGGTGGCGTGGTGGGATTGGTGGAAGGGAGGGGAGAGGGTGATGTGGCGAGGGACTATTGGCCAGGGTGAGGTGGCTGGGGAGAGAGGGTAGAGAACTGGGTAGCTTTAGGATTAATAGGGGCAGACTAGTTGGACCGATTTAGTTTTCTGGGGTGGTCGTTCGGGCTAAATCGGCCCGTTCGACTGCCCCGCTAAAAATTAATTGAAAGTTTTATTTAATTAAACGGACCGTTTGCAAAACAATTTTAACAAAACAAAAATATTCCGGCGACCCGGTTTTCGATGTTGAATCAAGAGGGGGCGTTTTAGAAAACAACACGGGCTTTGCAAACATAGTTTTGGCAAACAATGCATGATGACGACGATGCAATGCACAAATTCAACGCGATTTTCTAGTAGTGGTTTTGCGGGATGCCACAGCTATTGGCCCGGGTGAGGTGGCCAAGGAGGGTGGGTAGATTTTTAGGTAGAATAGGTTTTAGGTAGGGCTAGCAGGTTGGACCGTTTTAAAATCTGGGGCGGTCGTTCGGGTCGGGTTGGCCCGTTCGACTGCCCCTACTAAAATAAATAAATATTTTATTTAATTTAATTGGGCCGTTTGCAACCCGACAGCAACAAAACAAAAATAATCCGGAGACCCGGGGTTTTGGCGTTTGAATGAGATGGGGCGTTTTAGAAAAACGAAACGGGCTTGCGAACATAGTTTTATGCAAACAATGCATGATGATGACGATGCAATGCACAAATTCAACGCGATTTTCTAGTAGTGGTTTTGCGGGATGCCACAATTCGACACCACTAACAATGGATCTCGCCCTCGAGATCCGCCTCATGGTACCGGAAGGAAGGTCGGCGGTCTGCATCTTCTTGCTTCAGGTGGATCCTCGCGACACCACTAACAAGAGGTCGTTGTTCGTGATCGTCGAGAGAACACTCCGGAACAAAAGGTCGAAGGTAGAGGCATCAACAAATAAAGCCACCCCTAACTTCGATAGAAAGAGGGAACCGATGCATTCTCGTCCACTTCAATGTACAGAAGCGAATAGAAGGGGTAGTCGGCATGGGGGCCAATCCATCACGCACCCAAACTATTACTCCGCACAATCAGTAGAAGGGAGTGCAACCATTCTCGGAATTAGACTGAAGATCTCGCCAAGCGAGGTTCGGATCCAAGGAGTGATGCAGACTCTGCATCGGATCTGGCATAGATGATGTCGTCGTGTCGGGAACACCGGAAAACACAAACAAGGAACAAAGACTGGTACCACAGACGAAGGATTCCTCGGATAGCATGAAGACCAGATGTAGCAACACCGTTATCGAAGGAGGAAGCGAAACCCTAAAGGTACGACGGAAACCCAACCACGAGAATTCCTGGACTCGAAGAGAGAGAAGAGAGCGGATTCAAAACACGCAGAGGTAAGAGGAGAATAGCATAAAGGTAAGGAGTAAAATCAGACCTAATCAGAACTATCCAACCGAGTTTTCGAAAATAGTTTTGACACTCTACTTCGGCCGTTAGCTAGGTTATCCTACAGGCTGGACTTGTGGGGTATCGCAACTGCTGAGCTCTGATACCACTCTGTAACACCCTCAGAATCGGACCTATGCAAGTTTGAGCAAAATTCGCCAAACCCGCATAGAAACGATTCAAAGGTGCCCACCAGGCACTTTCGTGCGGGTGGAAAACGAAGTAATAACATTACACAACAGTCCTCGATGGGACCCACAGAACAGATATATACAACGGCGACTTCATGAGTCAAGAATACAAATATAATGTACAAAGATCCAAATCACCTTGAAACTGATCGAGCGTCCGACTACGGACAAGATGCAAATGGGGCTAAGAGCCCTGAAGAATAACCAATGGCGTCCATAACCCTGCCCAAGCCAAGCCGGAAGGGTAACCCTGCTAACGGCGTCGAACTCAAAACCTGCTTAAACAAAAGGGGTGCCGACAAAGGGCAAAGGAAAAAGAAGGAGCGTCAGTACTGAGGCCAGTACACGGCGAGGCTAGAATTTGGCGGTCCTCGCCTACATAGGTGTGGTGGACTGAAGCGGCAGCGGCAGCATGCACTAAACAACCTATAGAGACTCGATTCAACTGGCGGTTATCAGAGAGGGGTGAGAATGACCTATCCGGATCCAACCTGAAGCTAACACCAAACAAACCCATCCTGGTGTTTCCCCCTCGAGACCAAACGAGGAAGTCAACCGAGGAACTCACACCGTGGGCAGTTTTATTTATTCAATTATAGTTGCGACAATTACTAGTCAGGTTTAGATAATCGTCCTGATAAAATAAGCAGTGGGCACTTTTAGTTAACCATTCCGTGATAGTTGCAACAATTACTAATCAGGTACAGATAGCATGAGATAAACCCAAAACCCAGCAGTTGTTGGTACTTTTATTCAGCCATTCCGTTATAGTTGCAATACTTACTAGTCAGATACAATTGTCGCAAGCGACAATCAAACAAGCAATTGTGGGCAGTATTAATTAGCCATTCCGTTGTAGTGGAGCTGATTACTAGTCATTATAAGTCAAATTTATAGCAGTAAATTTTAGTTATGCTTGTCTATGATCGAGATACTGTGCTCCAAGTCGTCCATATCCGCGGACACGGCTTTCAGAAAGTTTTACCCGGCCGGGGTGCACCAATAGCAACACACACTCGATCAACCTCGGAAAAACCAAATCAAAACCCAACGAGGCTTTCACGACAAAGCAATCACAAGATTCATAAATATTTCAGGGGGCCACCCCATTAAGCTACCCGCAACGAAGTAAGCTAGCTCCGAGACGGACTCAAGGTCTGGGTAGACGGCTGTGAACGACTGGGAACCCCAAACGGGGCTTGTCGACACCGCGGAATCGTGTCCCGATCCTAAACAGTACAGGTGCTATCTGTCGCACAATCGTAAATAAAGCAGTAAAACATGGCATAAGTACAGGATCGTAAATAAAACCTCAAACTAGTTTGTGGCCCCAAGAAATAAGACTGAATCAAGCTCTGGCTCAGGGGGGTCCCATATACCTCCCGGATGTGGATAGCGCGATAAAACAAGGAACAGGTATCAAGTACTCGGGGTCTTACGGGACACAAGTGGGCGTTCGGAAACCAAATATTATCTATCACCCACCGATGCCTCTGCTTATTCAATTTTAGTTGTTAAACAGAAATTAAAGTGACGATAAGTAAAACTAGTATCATCTCCAACATCAACATGCGGCAATACATCAACAAATGTGGCATAAGACGACACACATCAGCACTTGAGCAAGCAACTACGACACGCAAGTCCAACTATCTACCAAACAACAGGTAATAGGGTGTGTCCAAGGCAATATAGGGCTGCACGGTAGATCACGGGTACGGAAACTAAAGCATCGCAACACAGATAGCAATATATCAACAGGAGGGAATAAAGACTATAAAAGTAAGATAGGTAGAAAGAGGGAGATGCTCGCCTGAAAACATTGCCGAAAGGTTCAACCGAAGATCGGGGCGAAGCTCACATCAACTCAACGGCCTTATCCGCGAAGAAGCAAAACACTAGAAGAAACACCGGATGCAATATTTAATACGACGGCAGAAGATCGGCATGATGCATGTATGATGTATGACATGGCAAAGATGCGGTGCAATTAGGTCATTTTAAGCGGAACCGGGGTCCCGACATCATTCAGATGGTTCAAGTTGTTTACCTACCCCGCAATTTAAATGTTATTTTAACAAGGCAAGATAAGATACCGATTCGCTACACAAGTTTAAATGAGGCCAATATAAGGCTAGATTTGCCCGCATATGGGCCCCATATTTAATTATTAGGTGATTCGGCATAAGGCCCCCAAACCAATGAGATGCATGCGGGATGAATGACAATTCAATATGCATCAATTGTTATTATATTATAAAATAGGGTTCTCGGATAAAGGGTTCACACATTTAGGGTTCGGCAGATCTTGGGTTTCCGGGGTTCGGGATCGGTCTCGGGGTCCAGGGTTCGACGGCCTCGGCGAGAACGTTCTCGGTCTCCGGGGGTAGGGTCTTCGGATCGGGGTAGATCTTATCGCATTCGCGGTCTTTGGGTCATGGCGACGGTCCTGGCGTCCTTGATGTAGAACTCAGGGTTCCGGGGTTCACGGTTTCTTGTCGACGGTCTCGTGGGGCCATCTTAGTTGCCGGTGTCGAGCTCGGGTGCCGTTGATGATCTTGGGGTTTCAGAGGAACGGTCTTCGGGGTACTTGGCGTTCTATGAAGCAGAGCTCCGGACCTTCGGCTCCGGGGGGGGAAGTTCTCGGAGTTCTCGATGGAGACCTTGGCGAGGTGATCTTGGGGGTGGTTCTTGGCGTGTCGAGGGTCTAGTCGGGTCCATGTATCGGGTCGGTCTCGAATCCATGAAGCAGACCTTGTCGGCCTCATGTCGGTCTTGGTTTATCATGTCGGCGTCCTCGGGCATCGGATCTGGGAAGTGCTTGTCGTGTCCACCGTCTTCGGGTTTGCTTCGATCGGGTCCATGATGGAGTACTTGTATTTTGGATTCGAGCGATGTTGACGATCTTGGACCGGTGTCGAGACCTGCGAGTGGCACGACGCACATCCTTGCAAACGTCGACGACGAGCCGGTCTTGTCGATGAGGGGATCTCGGTGCCTTGTCAACGTCCTCCGGGGTGGGTTATCCTTGGCATCGAAGAGTGTACCGCGAAGGTCGTTCTTCCACACACGAGGCTTGGTTGAACCAGCAGATGTTGGTACTGCAAGGAGGCGTGCGAGCCTGGCAGAGGCCAGCGACGAACCGGGACGCGTGGGCACTGGTGGCGGGGAAAGGACAGCGCCGGGGCGGGTCTTGGAGGAGCGAGCCTGGGGGATGCGGCGCGGGGTACTGCGGCGGCGGCGCGGACGGCAGGGAGGCGGAGGAGTTCCCGGCGAGCCGGCGGCGCGGTACCGGAGGAGCTGGGCAGCGCTGGAGACTTGGTGGCGCCGGGGCGCGAGCAGGGAGGCCGGCGAGGGCGCTAGGGCGACGGCGGCGCCGCGGAGGAGGCCCGACGGGGCCGGCGGGGCGCGTGCTCGCGCAGAGGGCGGTGGGAGACGGGCCGGGGACGGGCTGGTGGCGGGGAAGGGCCTGGCGGTGGCGCTTGGAGGAGGCTAGGGCGGCGGGGGCGCGTGCTTGTCGGGGCGGCGGCGGCCGGACTCGCGCGGGCGGAGGCGGAGCTCGGGGACAGAGAGGACGGGGCGGCACGCTCGGGGAGCCGGCCCGCGGCAGAGAGGACTCCCGCGGGGAGGCGGCGACGGGGGGAAGGGCGCTGGCGTCGACGGTAGCGAGCGGGCGGCGCGCCGGCGAGGGAGACCGCCGGAGGTGGAGGAGGGGCTCGGGCGGGGTGCGGGGTGCGGGGGTTCCGCTGGGGTCGCTCGGAGGCGGGGGGAGGAGCGCGCGAGCGCGGGACCTCCCGGCGGCGGCGGAGGCGGAGAGGGGAAACGGCCGGGGCTAGGAGGAGGTGCGCGGCGACGGGGGGGGGGGGTGGAGGCCAGAAGGGGGCGAGCGCGCTGGGTGCAGGAGCGGGAGAGGCTCGGGAGGTTGCCTGGGTGCAGACGCGAGGAGGAGGGGTGAGGAAGAGGAACAGGGCGGGACACGTGGGCGGAGTGGGACCAGGCGGCCAGGGGACAGGGTGGGGTCTGCGGGGCCGGCAGGCGCGCGCGCTGGTGGGGGTTGGCTGGCGCGGGGTGTGTGCGTGTGTGGCAGGTGTGTGTGTGGCTGAGAGGGTGTGAGGGAGAGGGTTGGGCCACGTGGCAGGCCAGGATTGGGTTAGGGAGGAGGGTCAGCTGAGGTGGCGCAAAGCTATTGGCCCGGGTGAGGTGGCCAAGGAGGGTGGGTAGATTTTTAGGTAGAATAGGTTTTAGGTAGGGCTGGCAGGTTGGACCGTTTTAAAATCTGGGGCGGTCGTTCGGGTCGGGTTGGCCCGTTCGACTGCCCCTACTAAAATAAATAAATCTTTTATTTAATTTAATTGGGCCGTTTGCAACCCGACAGCAACAAAACAAAAATAATCCGGAGACCCGGGGTTTTGGCGTTTGAATGAGATGGGGCGTTTTAGAAAAACGAAACGGGCTTGCGAACATAGTTTTATGCAAACAATGCATGATGATGACGATGCAATGCACAAATTCAACGCGATTTTCTAGTAGTGGTTTTGCGGGATGCCACATGATGGGCATAGTTTTTGATAATAAAATCAATTTTTAAAGAAATGTTTATGAAAATTGCATAGTACCAAGGACTGATAGTCCGAGGTGGTAGATAGCGCATCAAACTTCCCACCTTGCATATAATGAACTTGTTGGGTAATGTTGTTACTCACTCTTTCCTTTGATCCCCTGCTTAGACTCTGAGGATCCAGAAGATACTCCGATGTACGCAGCTGAAGGCCAAAAGGATGTCTACTATGAGGAGCCAGACCTGTCAGGAGGCTTGGAAGGGGTGGATTATTAGATACACTATGGAGTGGAGGGCAACGAGTCTGAATAGTTGCCATAATAGTTAGTAAACCGATTAAGCCGAGCAACATAAACTTTATATAATAAGTTATTGATCTCAGTTCGGAGTTTAAGTTTGAAACTTTGAATCTTTCGCTGAAACAATATAAGTTGGGTTTGTATGTTGAATCTTTTGAAGTCTCGAACTTCGGGTATTGTAATAATAATATGTGTATGTTTGTAATATGGACCCGCAATGTTTCTGTTATACCACTCTGAAGGATGTGATATTTACAGAACGATGTTCTATGGATGTCATATCAACGAATATAGTGTACTACACATGTAGTGGTATGCTGGGTCACTACAGCATGAGTGCCTCACTAAAATGGTGCTTCAGAGATAAAGAAATTGTCTTTTTTCTTGGTTTAGTTCCTGACTTGATTCCTGATGGTACTCCAATCCTGCAATATGCTAATGATATTTTATTGTATATATCACCAATAACCCCAATAAATCAATTAATGTAAAGGTGTTATTATATCTCTTTTAGCTCCTTGAAAAGTAAAGTATTTACCGTGGGTGGTGATAATGAGATTAGAAGATTCTATGTCGATGTGCTTGGCACCCAACCCTCCCTCCTGCACCCGTGTGGCGGCGCCGCACCATGCCGCGCCAGAGCGGCCCCCTCCCCTCCTCGTTCCTCCTCTCTCCCGCAAACCCCCCATCATTTGTCGCCGCCCGGATTGTCGCCGGGAAAAGCCCTGCTGGCGTGGCGGCGGCGGTAACATCGGCTGTGTTCCGGTGGGGATTGGCGGTGGCGTCCACTCCTGGTCGGTCGATGACGGTGTCGTGGCTAGCGGCGGGCAGAGGACCGACGGTAGATGGTTACAAGCGGTGGCGGGGAGTCGGGTTCCAATCTCGGCCGAGATTTGTTGTCCGCTCGTCGACCTAAGCCGACTCCCAGGTTCCCCGGGCCATGTTCGCGACATGAGGTAGCATGGGGCATCTGTCCCCGGCATGGTGGTGGTGACCTCCTTCTCCGTCGGAGTGGTCGATCGGGTGGTCTCGCCGTCCTGCGGCGGATCCTAATAGTTTCCAGTGGGTGACATGGGGGCTGCTGACTCGGTTTCAACAAAGGTGGCGGTCCTTGATCCCTCTCAAGCCAAGACGAAGATCTGACTGATGTTTGTCTATATTGATCTGGTTCATGTGTCGTGTTCTGGAAGGCTCCGCCGGCGAACTCCATAAGTGCGATCGTGCCAAGAGATTGCTGGATCGAATGGGATTCGTTCGTGCGCACCCATGTCTTACTTTGACCGTTTGGTTTTAGAGGGTGCGCTTTGAAGCTTTGTTGGCTGTTAATATCATGGGGCATGTTCTCGTTCCATGGTGCTGACGAAGAATATCATGGAGACCAAGATCTGTGGACTGACAATGGTGGTCTGAGTGGGGCGGTGATGAGGAATTGGCTTGGTGATTCGTGACTTGGAGCAGTGGCATGCAAGTGGGGGCGGCTACACAGGAGAGGTTCACAGTCCTACCTTTCAGGGTGAAAATCCAGGATCTGGCCTTAATTGGTTGTGCCTGGCAATGGCCTTGTTGAAGGCATTGGTTTGAAAGTGTGGACTTTCTTCAGGGTGAAAACCTAAGATATTTGATCGGGCGATGACGGTGTTTGTGCACTGTTTCCTTCTTGGAGGTGTCGTTTTTGGAGAAGCTAGACTTCTGGTGCTGTCTTGGTGGTGGTAGTACTGTTGTTTCAATGAATGGGTCACTGTAGCGGGACTTTTCTTTTTTGTAATTCTTCTGTATTTTTTGGCTATGTGCATCCGTATGGCCGTTAGGGAAATGCGTTGTTGCAGAGGCTGGGTGTAATTGGTATCTTCTGATATTAATATATGCTCCTTTCCAAAAAAAAGTTGATGTGCTTATTTGTCAAGTTGGAAGTATTTAGGTGTTCCTGTGACTTTCTTTGCTATAAAAAACACACATTGGGATTTCCTTGATCGGAAGTTTATTAAGAAATTGGATGCATGGATTTGTAGTTTTGCTTCATCCGGTGCCAACTTGACATTATTGCAGTCATGTTTATCTGGAATACAATCTTATTACATATCTATGTTCATCCTAAATAAAGCCTTCATTAAAAAGTTGTATAGGCATATGATAAGTTTCTTTTGGCAAGGTAAATAGAATAAAATATAATAATGGTTAAGTGGATAAGAAAACAAAATACCAGTCTCCTTGTGAAATGGTGGTGGAAACTCGAGGCACGAGAGTTTTTAATATTTACTTTAAACATGTGAATATTTAAAAAAATCTTTCTTGTTTGTTTGAATAGACAATTTGCATACTGTACATCCCACAACTAGTGACATGGTAGAACATCTGAATTCCCAAGAGTTAAAACCATTATTGTTTCTACACTACTCAATCTTTGGCAAATGAAAATTACAAACGTGTATTGAAACAATGAAACTACATTACATAACCAAATGGATTATACAGAGTATTAGAGAGACGTTTCTTTCAAATTGTAGGTGCCTCATTCACTCAACCCTTGAGCAAAGCAACATCATCAGGTGCAGGACTCAGATCTCCCTGGTAGTTTTTCTTCTGATCATAATATGCAGACCGTCCAATAATTCTGAGGAGGTGGTTTTCTACATGTTTCATGTCTTGTCGTTCTTCAGGATTCGTTTTTAAACAATCCACGGCAACTGCACTAACCATTTCCAAGATTTCAATATCAACCTCACTTGTAATATCCTTATCAATAAAGTTTCTTGGTCTGTTTTCAACACAGCATTGAACAAAGTTTGCTACATAACTCCTCTTGACATCATATGTTGCGGGCCTCCTCGTGACAAGCTCTATGAGAACAACTCCGAAGCTGTAGACATCACTCTTTTGTGTGACAAGACCACTCTCCATATATACTGGATCTATGTAACTCATGTCACCAATTACACGTTCAGTCTTCTCGTCTTTTCCTTTTGCGAGCAGCTTCGAGGTACCAAAGTCAGAAACTTTTGGGGTGAAATGTTCATCCAGCAAAATATTGGCTGATTTAACATCACCATGACGAATAGTGCTCTCCCCTGCCGAATGCATATATGTTAATCCTTCGGCTGACCCAATAGCAATCTCCAGTCGCTTATTCACGGGAATGTCATCTCTGCATTTAAAGAGGACATCATACAAACTCCCTTTTGCCACAAACTCATATACCAGCATGGGAATGTCCAACTCTAGACAACAACCTAGGAGCCTGACAATGTTCTTGTGCCTCATCTCCGATTGGATTATAACCTCATCGGTGAAATCCTTCTTAATCTCCTTATCAACTTTGATGGACTTCTTAACAGCCACTTGTTGTTTATCATTCAGAGTTCCCATATAAACCTTACCGAAGTGGCCCTGTCCAATGACACGCTCATAATTGTTTGTTATTTGTTTAAGTTGTTTCCTCGTGTATATCCTTATATTCTTGACACCATTTAGTACCGTACCACCATTTTGGTCATAAATATTTTTAAGCTTTAACCGTTGCTTGGCCATAAATATGAGGACAAAGACAACAATCGAGCCAGCAAGACCTACAAATAAGAAAATTTGTGACGCATTTGTTAACCAAAGCGAACCTTTTTTTTCCACCATTATGAAACATAGCACGTCAGTAAGCAATAGAAGTGTTAACTTTACATGCTATTTCTCTCTGGTCGCTTAAACAACATATACTTAGCGAGGCTTAAATTAACTGTACAATTGTCAGTAGCTAATTAAGCTTATCTTTTTCTAGGAAACCATTTTGTAAGTAACGTAAGAAATTTGTAAGTATTATATATTAGGATTTACATGAAGAAATTAAGTACAAAGATACAATAAGCGCAACCCAAGTTTATGAGGACCAACGTAGAAACTAGATTGTAAAGGACGGTATATGTTTGTGTTGCTCTCAAACTCAATGCTCATGTGCATACTTTCGAACTCAAATAATTAACAAAATATAGGCACACAGATCTCCCGTGTGTTCCCATAATAAAGCATCACCAACTATTGTATTTTAAATTCTTGAACCAAGGGAATCTTGTAAAACACATCACTTTAGCTTAGCTTATGTCCTTTGTTCATAAAATCAACTTCAAGGCAGTTGTCAATGAAGTATTGCATCACCCTTTGCATATTCTATATACAAATTAACTCTTTTAAGTTGAATCTATAAAACTAGGATTGGCCCTCCAACGACCTTTCATGGTTCCTGCAGTCAACATTTTGTTACTTTTTGTAACTTCATTGGTCGCCCTCCCCTCCCTCTCCCAAGCACGTCTGCATATTCGGTACAGTGACCAGGTATTCAAACTCTTGTGGTTATATTTTATTCATGCGATGTTTGAGTCAACAGAATTTCCTTAAGAGACTTTTAACCAAATAAATCATTGAAATTCATGTCTCTGTTGTGAATTAAGATTGCATGATCATGATTGTACAAATTTTCTGCAAATCACGCTCAATAGTCAAATATTTATGATTGTCACTATGTCAAATACACCTTCTACCGTCGGGTGACTAAGACCATCCACGCTATAAGGGAAAAAAGATTCCTAAGAGCATCTCTAGCCGATTCTGGAAAACCGCCCAATAAGAAAAAACTTCGGGTTTTTTCCGGATTTGGACTCCTTTTGTGCCTCGAGCAGATCCATTAAAATGACCGGCTTGGATAAAAATATCAAGATAACCCAATATCATCCTAACCCTCGCTATATAACCAGGCTGGAGGGGCATATCGGTTTCCGAGTGGTCGTGACAACTTGTCCTCTAGCTGTGTGTCGTGCCACCCTATTTGCATCCCGGATCACGAGCGGCAAGCTAGTCTTCGACGCACAGCAGGCAACGCATGCACGTGCAACCGCCATGAGGCGGATGTCTCTGAATTCCGCGCACTTGGAGCGGAGGTGGAGAGCTCCCGAGCCACCGCGCTTTGTGCATCGGCAAAGCCACTGCCGCTGACACTATACACAGTGCAGTTGTCGTCCTCATCCTGAGGCAGACGACGACGATGAGGAGGCCGTGCCTGAGCTCTAGCCCGATTTTCGAGCAAGTTCTCTGCTAGGTGATCACGTGATTGGTGCGCACGACAGTGCGTTAGGAAATGGGGCACGGCGAAGTCCCGGCGTACAACCAGGCGTAGCTAATCCACGCCTCCGAGCAGCGCGCGAGGAAACCGCCAGGTGTGTTGCATTGAATCCCTCCTCTAGGCCTACATGGCGGACTCCTCCTGTGGCAAGGAGTGAAGTGTCGCCGCCTCCGCGTCTCGGCAAAGAAGTGCTCCCGCATTTTGATCCCCGATGAAGTGCCGTCGCTGCATTTTGGTCCTCAAGTTTAGGTCTAGGTCTAGGTAGTATAATTTCTTGTTTTTAGCTTGTCGAATGTAGCGAACTAAATAGTCTGTGATGTAAATTATGGTGTACTTATGATGATCAAAGTTGAAAATATCCCGTGAATGCTTTCTTAAATGTCCAGTATAGGATTTCCAACATATGTTCTGACACATGATAATTTGTAATGGAAAGCTCGTTTCCAGCTCCTCGATCCGAGTTTTCCGTGTTTGGTTTATCCAACATCTGCTACAGATGCTCAAAGGTCTACTGAACCGGTCCAATACACTATGTCGAGTAGATTTAGTGTGTTACGTGTGAACAATCAACCAATTTCTTGGTTTGGATCATAGTTGCTTAGGACGTGTTTGATCGACTAAGCCTTTTCTCGCACCCAGCTGGCAAAGAAACATGAGTTTTGTTGCCCATTTCATCTCTAAATCTCGGCTCGCATGCTCCTTAAATAACCTTGTTTCGTGCACCTGGGGAAACACATAAGGAAAATGATACCGTTCCCCACCGGGGGGAACGATTCGTTCGATCCCCGGGTCAGCTAGCTCCCTACCACGTTCCCACGACATTTCCGTACGGAGGAACCGTTTATAGCTCGTGCGCTTGCTGCCTGTCGCCGCCGCTGCTCGCGCGCTTGTTGCTTGCACGCGCCATGCTGCCAGCCGCCGCCTTGTAGCTCATGAGCCCGCTGCCGATGCTCGCGCGCGCCCGCCGCTGGCCGCTGCCGCTCGTGCGTCCGCAGCGCCTCGCCACTGCTGCATTCGCGCGCCGTTCTGCCTACAGCCTCGCGGCGCTGTGCCGCCTGGTCGCCGCCGCTGCAGCTCGTGCGCACACTGCATCTTGCTGCCGCTGCACTGCGCGCCGCGCCGCCGTTTGCAGCCGTCAGCCAGACACCGACCAGCTGTCGTTGCGCCCTCGTCTTGCTCCTCCGCCGACACGCGTTGCCCCGCTGCTCCATCTAGTCCGCTGGCCGGCGTGGAGGACGACGGGCCTCGCTAGACGCTGCCTCGCGCTCCCGCTGTCCCACGACGGCCGGCGCCACCGCTCGACCAAGACTACTGCACGACTCCTGCCGCTCCCTACCTTCTCCCCCTTTCTCCGCACGCACGCCATAGCCTAGAGCTCGAACCATGGACGGGTTGTGCTACCCCACTTGGTGTTGCTGCCGCATGTGGCTGTGGTGGTCGCCATCTCCGCCCGCGTGCACTGCCTTGTCTAACGTTGTAATCTCTAGGCTCTGTCCTGCTTCGTGGTCATCGTTTTGCACTGGAGCCACGACACGGTGCTACACAGGCAGGATGATGATGCTACTGGAAGTGGCCATCGTTGCTACAGATTAAGGGTCGCGATGTTACCGACAAATAGATGGGTTTTAAGATGGGCGATGCTACAATATTAGTAATGCTATTTTTGTTCTATGTTTTTGCTACAATAGCACAAAGTATTTGCTACGACATTTTTGACGAAAGTCCCAGCAAGTCGGTTTTGCTACGGAAGGCACCGGCGATTTATCCGGCGAGATCGTTTTTTTTGCTACATTAGCACTTTATTTTTGCTACCACCGTTTTGCGGTTGTGCTACAATAGCGTAACGTTTTTGCTACACGGTCACCGGTGAGGTATACCAGCGAAAGCCTCCGACGAGATCGGATATGCTACGTTAGCCCAACTTTCTTGCTACACGATCGCCGGGGAAGTCTCCGGCGAAACCTCCGACGAAGTCCACTCTGTTTTTCTATTTCTGGACCGAACCGTTTTCTACTACATGTAGTAAAAGCGAGACTATTTGTAGCAAAAGCGGGGTATGTTTGTAGCAAAAGCGGAATTTTAGGAATTTTTGGAGGACACGTGTCAAGAGGAGGACCCGAGGGATTTTGGGAAATATCCCCCGAGGGACGCGTAGTACGGCCCAACACATAATCGGCCATTTCCACGGGGACATGCTGAGTGCATACGGAAAGGGAGAAGCTGCGCCCGCTCGTGCAAGTTAGGTGATGGCGCGAGCTCACGCGTCTCCCCCAAAAGTCGGTGGGAGAAATTCTGTCACCTCCTGCTGATTAGTGTCTCTATATATCACCGTTAGGCTCATCGTCGAAAGTCATGCCACCATTTTCCCCAGTTCGAGATCTCCGTTCCGCCAACGAGATTCACCGACGAGCAGGCAAGTGGCAACATCAACCTCGGCCGTTTTAGGATGACGGTGGCAAGCGGTCTTCCTCCTCTTCTCCGAGATCTTCAAAGCCTTCTCTGATCCTCCGATGTCGATGAGTTCTGCAAACCCTAGAGCTGGTTCCTAAGATCATTGAGCTTTTGCTAGATCTAAGTAGAGGATGCGGTAGATTGGTTGTAGTATGGCTCGTGATGTGCATGATATAGTTATAGAGCAAAGATTTTGTGGCCGTATAGCATGTTTTTCTTAGTTCATCGCGTAAAGAGACGGTACGATTGCGTAAATGTGTAGTGTGATCTTGTTTAGGTGCTGACGTGTGCTCATGCGTAGTGTGTAGAGACGTCCATTGTGCATGCCGGTGTTGTAGATCTCTGACTAAATATTGCTCATGTAGATTATCATGTGTACTATTTAAATATCAATATTCATTTGTATTGCCAATGCTCTAGTTTTAATGGCGACCAATTCAGAAATGACCCAAAATGAATTTTCCTAGGCCCTTATGGATTCCCATGAGCCCTTTGATCCTCAGACCAGCCACCACAACCCATGCCTATGTTGCTCACCTACCCGCATAATGCAGAGGTTGTCTCTGCACCTGCCACGAGTGTATGTGTGATGGAGCAGATTACAGCTCAAGATACCTTCATCATAGCCAAGAAAAAGTCCATCAAGGCTAGACAATCCCACAACATAGGCACAAAGAAGGGGGTGAATGACACTATGAAGTGGGAACCTTTTCTTGTCCACCTTCGTGCTCCATAAGAAGTGTGGGATCATCAAGAGTGGCTTGAGGACATAGAAGGGGTTCAAGGAGGTGCACCTGAATGCTGTTGCGAAGAAGGTGTTTGAATTCTGTGGCGTCGATATGTCCTCACAGTAGGTGTACAACCACCTGCGTATGTGGAGGACCAGATGGGTGCATGTGTCCAAGCTTAGAGACCTTAGTGGTGATCAATGGGATAAGGACACATGCACCATCATCCTGGAGGACAAGCACTATAGAGGCCATGTATCGGTAGTAAATCATATTTTAGTTCATCTTATATCACCGTTCTTCTAACCTGCCAACACTAACACATTGTCACTCCCCTGTCTCATAATCACCACAAGGATGCCGAACACCTGAACAAGCCAACCACCAACTATGCCCAGATGCATCAGATCTTCTCCTTTAGCCTTGCCACTGTAAGATATGCCATGAGTTACAGTGAGCCTCTCGGTGCACCTTCTCATGGATACTTCCAGACCCAGGAGTCCAAGACCATCATAGTTGATGATGAGGGCGAGAACGACGGTGGTAGCGCTGGTGTTGGCACCAATAGTGTTGCCTTTGTTGATCCTTCTAGGTAGAGGAAGAGGTCGATGTTGGGAGAGCAAGACATAATCGCCATCACCTGCATGACCAAGGCCGTGAAAGCGTTGAAGATCGTCATCAACACTGCGTCCCTCCCGATGTGCATTTAGGTCTCTACGAGACTGTCATGAACGTCATCACGTTCAAACCTGAGGCTCTGAGCTACCTCTTCGACAAGAGGGCCCAGGGGAATGGCTTTGTTCAAATGTCAGAGGACCGCAGGATGCTCTAGCTTAGGACCTTCCTAGCCAAGCGCTACTACATGTAGTGCTCTCTGCTGATGGTGGTGGTCGTAGTGCATGCATGATGACGACGATGATGATGTTGATATGTGGGTTGTAAATATTGAAGTAGCTTGGACTTGATGAAAACCTATTCCAAGAATTTTTTACTGTGAGGTGGTATAGTAACCCCTCACATGATGGTGCACTTGTGGTGGTAGGATTACACGCTCTTTTTATGTGGTGGTATGATGACACCTTTTGAGGATCACAACAGCTAGTAGCTAGATTGAACTTGTGATGATTATTCCTATATGATCATGCATGATTATGTTGATTAAGTTTGAGTTCTAAATTGATTTCCGTACTTATGTTCTTTCACATTTTGTCTTGCTAGAAATACAACTTATATGCGGTGTTCCACGGAAGGTTCTAGGAGTATACAAGACATGAGATGAATGTAGTGAACAAGTGATACGTCCAAAACGTATCTACTTTTCCGAAGACTTTTGCTATTGTTTCTCCTCTAAACTTGTGTGATTTGGATACAACTAACACGGACTGACGCTGTTTTCAGCAGAATTACCTTGGTGTCTAGTTTTTGTGCAGAAAATCAACTACCAGGAAAAATCCCGGAAAATATGCCAAAAATTATATTTCGCCAAAAGATCCACGGAGCTAGAAGACGAAACGGAGTGGAGGCCTGGGGGGGCCCACACCCCTGCCAGGCGCGGGTGGGCCCAGCCCGTGCCTAGGAGGGTGCGGCCACCCCAGGCACCCCCCCGGGCTCCCTCTGCGCCTATAAGTTACCCCTTGACCTAAAAACCGAGAGGGGTTCGACGTTTTTCCAAAAAGATTTCTGCTGCGCCGCCACCACCAGAAGCCGCGATTCGGAACCAGAAACTCCGTTCTGGCACCCTGCCGGGACGGGGAATTTGGGGAGGATCATCGCCATCGTCATCACCAACGCCTCTCCATCAACCATCAATGTTTCCCTCATCCATGAGTGAGTAATCCCCCGTTATAGGCTATGGGATGGTAGGGATTGGATGAGTTAGTATCTCTATTAGTGCTATTTGACTTTGTTGCAACTTGTTGTGCTTAATGCTTGTCACTAGGGCCGGAGTGCCATGATCTCAAATCTGAACTTTATTCAATCATTATGATAGTATTGTTTGTGATCTTATCTGCAAGTTGTGTACACATATCATTGTCCGGATCCAAAGGCCCCGAAGTGACAGAAATTGGGATAACCGGAGGGGACGGCTATGGTGTGAGGATCACATGTGTTCACAGAGTGTTAATGCTTTGCTCCGGTGCTTTATTAAAAGGAGCACCTTAATTGCCATTAGTTCCCTAGAGGCCCTGCTGCCACGGGCTGGCTGGACAGAAGATGTTGTGCAAGTTCTCATTGCGAGCACGTATGACTATATATGGAGCACTTTCCTAGGATTGTTTAGTACTTGGATGCTTATTCTTATTTATCTGCAATGCCCTGATCTTGAAGTTACATGGTTAGACTCGTCCATGCAACGCCCGTCCATCCATCCATATGCCTACCGCGCTCGTATCCTACTGTTTACTGTTACTGTTACTATTGCTCATGTTTTACTGTTGTTGTTGCTTTGCTGTTGCTACTATAAACTGTTGCTACTGATAAAATTCTGTGAGCAAGAACTATTTCCAGGTGCAGCTGAATTGGCAACTTAGTTATTAAGGCTTGCAAGTATTCTTTGGCTCCCCTTGTATCGCATCAATAAATTGGGCAATACTACCCGCGAAGACTGTTGCAATCCCCTATACTTGTGGGTCATCAACAAGCGACTGGAGTCAAGCACAACCTCCATGAACTCATCAAGGGTATAATACTAGAGCTGATGTAGATAAGGCTGCCTCGGAGTTATTAGAGCAACAACGAAGCTCCACAAGTTGCAACTAAGGGAGGCAAAAGTAGGATCAAGGAGTTCATTATCATCGGCCTAGTCACGTGGATTGTGTATTTGTTGTTTCACTAATCATGTGTGGTCAGATGTAAGAGCCTAAAACCTGAACTACTAGTTGGTAAGCTAACCACATAGGGGGTCAAGGTAACCATATCGTGCCATACGTGGGCTGCCAAACGCGGTTCTTTGCATCAACGCAGCCCAAAAACCCAAATTATGGGAAACTAAACTATAGGGCATAAATGCTTCACTAATACAGCCAAGGCCTTCATGGGAAACCAATCGAACTACACAAGCAGGCCCAACCGCAGTCTCCATTCATGTTGCATCCGCCGGGCCAAACTTGAAAAATGGGAAACGCATGCGAGGAATTAAACACGTCCTTATCAATTGAAGAGAATAAAACACTCCCACCCATCTAAGAGGCTGGTGTAGCACGAGAGAGATAATTTTTTTATTCCTTTTTAGGTCTTAGTTGTTAGAATGAAGTGGTGCTACACACTACAACAAAACTCAACAATTTTAATGGAGCGATCCAAACAAAGCTACTTTTGTATCGAACCGGCGACGTGGATTTGGCTGGTCTAAGGACCTCTATTGAATGATTTGATGCCCGTTAGTGGTTACTTGCAATGTAAATAAGAAACAATGACGATCATGATGGTAGTCAATGGGCACATAATCGAAAACTGAAAAATCGAGGGCCCACTAGCGCGAACTAGCTACTTGTAGTATTGCTCTTAGGGCATGGCCAACGTGTAGCTGGCACTTGCTGTCCCATAGGTCTAACTCGGCTCGGGTGTTAGGAGGTAGGTTCAGGTGTTGCCTCACGGTTGTGAGAGTTTCGTCTACACGAGCTGGCTACTTGGGAAGAAAATGTTAGGAGAGAGGAAATGACATGAGAGATAAATCAAAGTAGCAACGACTGCTTTTCTAGGAAGATGACAATGCTAGGATCCACGCAATGGGGGTCTTAGCGGAGCTCGATGGAAAAAAATGAACACATTCCCTACCTTCTGATATCAAGGTGTAAGGATCGGGAGCAGCAACTACTACTACTACTACTACTACTACTACTACTACTACTACTACTACTACTACTACTACTACTACTACTACTACTACTACTACTACTACCATAGTCCATAAACCATGCCCTCATCACGCTCTTCGGCGACTCCCACACCTCTATCATACGTTGCAGAAGCTCTTTCTCTAGCTTGACCCTAGCATCGGTCGTATTTTCCGCTCATCGACATCGTTGCTGTTGTTCGCATAAGCGCACAAGCCACCTTACCCACTATACAAGGGAATTGTTGTCGTCAAATTTGAGATTTTTCACCGCCGACATCCCAGGAGCCAATGAGCAACCACCATCACCATTAACCTCTTGTTGGAGATACACAACACAAGTTCCAAGAAGTCACCGCTGCTAGATCCGGGATCCAACTGCTATGAGTGAACTACTTCCTTTGTTCCTTAATATAAATATTTTGCTAAAATGTCTTATATTAGAAAACAGAGGGAGTACATGTGAGGAATTAGGGGCAAATGAGAGGAATTTGATGTGGGTGAAGAAGAGGAATCAGGTGCAATGGACAACAAGTTGATATCATACTTTCTCCACTAGCTTACCTAAACTTTTACTTGCTAAAAGTGTTATAGGGAGTGTAGAGAGAAAGATATCAAAATTTTGGGAAAGTTTTCCATAGTAGCTTCCCTTAACTTGCTCTCAAAAAGGTGTTTCCTTGTCTTTTTTTTAACGGGTGTTTTCTTGTCTACAATCATACAAACATAGAACCGCTTTATAGGAGGTGGTGCTCATAGGTTTAAATGCACCTACTATGATAAATGCATAAAAACGTATTTGAAAAAAATCAAAAAAAATCAAACAAAAGTTTCGTGTGTACATCCGGTCAACAAAGTTTCAAAAAGAACATTATTTCTGGTTTGTGTAGAAAAAGAAAAAAAATGTCTTCTGAATAGTCATGGTGTAGCATTGAAAGTCTCTTTTACATAAGCCCCAAAACATGTTCCTTTGTATCGAAAATTTGTGTGCAAACATAACATGTCTGGAGTTACACGAGGATTTTTTTTGCGGAAATTTTTAACATTTTGAAATATGTATTTAGTCAATGGGTGCATCTACTCCTATGAGCCAAAGTAGATTTCTGCGCTTCATGGCTCTAAAACCCCTAACATAATTGTGATTATGTAAGATAATAATGGCTCCAAATGAAAAAATCCTTCTCAAGAGCATATATCTTGATATTCCTCATCTTCATCCGAGTTGCATATGACTCGGTATTTTGGTAATGCAGGATATCTGCTATATGCAACTCAATAGTCATCTTCTTAGCTTCTTCACTTTCCTTCGGATTTTCTTCAATCTTCTCCATCGTTAATCCACATTTTGGATTTTATGCTGAGCTTGCTCTATCTTTTATTTGATCTTATTTTCATCCATCATGAAGTTAAAATCTTTCAAAATAAGCATTTTGCATCAGGACAATGCTTCCAATCAATCTTCATTACCCTGAACATTGTATTCACATGTTGAGTCCTATACGACAATGTCTAAGTCAAATCAAATCGGTCTAATATTGCAAGAAATTGAAATTGATCAAACCCTAGAAAAGATACCGCGTCAGAATTGAAGGTGTTCTCATTGCGGCTCAGGAAAACCACGTCTTCGATTGGTGCTCCAGGAGACCATGTCAGTAGCCGCGACCACTAGGAGAGACAGGAGGGTAGGCGACCGAGAATCTCGTGGGTGTGGCATGTTGGGGGACATGTGGGTCCAAGAGGACAACAAATAAGGTCACACATTTGTCCAAGAAGATGAGGGGTAGCGCTATAGATACGTGGATGTGGGAATGGGACCAGAAGAGTTCGACATCGGACAAAATGGTGGTGGCGCTCGATGCAGTTAATTTACTCCTCTCTGCCCAAAATTTGGGAGGGGAGGGGCAGGAAGAGTGCGACGAGGGCTCAAGGGAAGAGGAGTATAAGCCGGCTCGGGCTGGCGGCTAGGTCGAGCGGGTTGGAATTTTTCTCAGGCAGTTTGGCTTCCTACGCGTGCTACAAAATTTTAGGTTGGAGGAAATGGCCGTACTATCTTGAGGGGCGAGGGTTATGTTTTTAGGACCCCCCCCCCCCATCCCCCCTAAAAAAATTTAGGGATAGAGGGGAATATTAAAAATATGTTTGAATATGGAAAACATTTGTTACGAAGTGGCCATGGGACAAGTGATGGTTAGGGTTGTAGCAAATTATATCAAGGAGAGGAAAGTGGGCTTTGGGTTAGGAGGGTATCTTCACCAATAACACGCCATAATTTATTGTTGGAGATATGCCCTAGAGGCAATAATAAATGAAGTTATTATTATATCTTTGTGTTTATGATAAATGTTTACATTCATGCTATAATAGTATTAACAAGGAAACATTGATACTTGTGTGTTTTGTAAACTTAATTTGAAGTCCCTAGTATAGCCTCTATACTTCACTAGCTTGTTGGTTGATTTATGATTGTGGTTTCCCTATCATGAACATTGAGATGTTATCAACAACAAGATCATATCGTTAGGAGAATGATATGGTGGACATACTCCTATAGATAAGCGTAGCATAAAGATCAAGTCATTTCAATAGTTCAATTGCTATATGCTTTCTGATACATAGTAACCTAATTCCTTCGACCATGAGATCATGCATATCACCTTTACCGGATGGATGCTTTGATGACATCAAACACCACACCGTAACTGGGTGGCTATAAAGGTGGCATTAAGTGTTTGGAAAGTATTGGTTGAAACACATGGTTCAAGAGTGGGATTTGTCCATCCTCATGACGGATAGATATACTCTGGGCCCTCTCGGTGGAATGTCATCCAATTAGCTTGCAAGCATGTGACTTGGTCACAAGGGATCACATATCACGGGAACGAGAAAAGAGTACTTATCAGTAACGAGGTTGAACTAGGTATGCAGAGATACCGACGATCATAACCTCGGATAAGTAACATATCGTGAGACAAAGGGAAATTGGTATCGTATGTAAGTGGTTCATTCGATCGCAAAGTAATCGTAGAAATATGTGGGAGCCATATGAATTTCCAGATTCCTCTATTGGTTATTGTTCGGAGAAGTGTCTCGATCATGTCCGCATAATTCACGAACCGTAGGGAGACACACTTAAGGATTCGACGTTGTTTGAGTAGTTATGGTATTATGAGAAAGAGACCGAATGTTGTTCGGAGTCTCGGATGGGATCCGGGATATCACGAGGTGATCCGGAATGGTCCGGAGAATAAGATTCATATAAGGAAAGTCCCGTTTCGGAGTTCGGGAATGATTCCGGTGTTTTCATCGGGAATGTTCTAGAAGGTTCCGGATTGTCCGGCACTCCGGGGGGGGGGGGAGGGTACATGAGTGTGTCATTGAATGATTGCATCATGTACTAAGTGTTATTGCTGTCCCAAATAAAGGATTAAATTGAATCCTAAAACAGAAAAGTCAAATGTCCAGTTTGAAAGTCAAACTGCCAAAACAAGAAACTGTGGGAAACAAGCAAGAGGAGTTGGAACCAACCTGGAGGAGGAGTTGGACTCCTCCAGGCCGGCGCCCAGCCCAAGGCCGACTTGGGGAGGGACTCCCTCCCTCCCCTAGCGCGCCATGACCCCCCTCCCATAAAAGGAGGGGCAGGGCTCCTCCAATTGACACATAACTTTCTACTCTAGATCTCCGGTTTAGAGTTGTTTTGGTTTAGAGCTTCTAATTGCTTTAGCCAACAGTTTAGAGCCTTCTAATTGGTTTAGAGCCTTCTAATTGGTGTGTATAATTACTAGACCACTAATAGCCTCTCTCATAAGCTCCACCATACTCGCACCGGCTTAAGGCGAAGCCCTGCGGGATCTCCCCTCTACTTCCGGTACCACGCCGTTGTGCTGCCGGAATCGCGAGGAGAGTGCTACAACCTCCGCTGCCTGCTGGAACAAGGGAGAGGAAGGTCTTCGTCGAGTACCTAACGTGTGACCGACTGCGGGAGCGCTGCCGGAACGTGGCGCTGGAAGGATCGTCTACACGATCTTGAGATCGGGAAGAGTACGACTACATCACCCACGAGAATCCGCTCTCGTTAAACACTTTGGAATCTTCGAGGGTAAGTTATTCCATCGACTCGTTGCTACAATCTAGTAGATAGATCTTGGCTTGTTTGTTTATATGCGATAGAAAATTTTTGTTTTCCATGCTACGAACCCCTACAGTGGTATCAGAGTCGTGTCTATATGTAGATCTGTTGCACGAGTAGAACACAATGGTCATTGTGGGCGTTGATACTTTTATTGTAGATTGCTTTTTGTGTACTTTTCATCTTGCGGCATGTTGGGATGAAGCGGCCCGGGCTAACCTTACATGACATCGTTCATGAGACTTGCTCCACGCTTGACATGTAACTTGTATTGCATAAGTGGCTTTGCGGGTGCATGTTTCTCCTAGCATAGTTAAGATCCAATTTACAACGGGTGATCAACAATGCTAGTATCAATGTTGTGGTTCTTGTTCGTAAGTTAGAACGACACTTATTGAAAGCCCCAAACCACGTAAAATATGCAAAGAAAGTAGAGGCGTCTAACTTTGTTTTGCAGGGGTGTGCAGTGATGTGATATGGCCATGATTGTGATTATATTTGATGTATGCAATGTTCCTTATTGTAAGTCGGCAACCGGCAGGAGCCATATGGTTGTCTTTAATTTATGTTAAGACCCGCGTGTCTATTCAAAGTAGTTGTAATAGTTGAAGCCGGTGGACGACAACCATGGAGAAGCGTCATTGACCTTGATGCAATGCCGGTGATGATGGAGATCATGTTCGTGCTTGAAGATGGAGATCGGAAGCACAAAGAAGAAAGGCCATATCATATCACATATTATGAATTGCATGTGATGTTAATCCTTTATGCATCTTGTATTGCTTAGTAGACGACGGTAGCATTATAAGATGATCCCTCATGCACATGAATTTCAAATCATAAAGTGTTCACCCTCAGTTAGCACCGTTGCTAAAGCTTGTTGTTTCGAAGCACCACGTGATGATCGGGTGTGATAGATTCTGCAAGTGTATACAACGTGAGCAAGCCAGATTTGCTCATGCAGACACTGAGGTTTGATCTTGACGAGCCTAGCATGTACAGACATGGTCTCGGAACACGGATTACCGAAAGGTAAAGCATGAATCGTATAGTAGATATGATGAACATGACCGCCATTGAAACTATATCAACTCTCGTGATGATCGGTGTTGATGTAGTGGATTTGGTTCGTGTGATCACTAAAACAATGTGAGGGATATTGTTTTGAGTGGGAGTTCACCTAGTTTAATTTCATTAATTAATTTGAACTCAATTTGTCATAAACTTAGTCTAAACTATTGCAAATATGTTGTAGATCAATGGCAGCCCCTACCATCAATTTTAATGCGTTCCTAGAGAAAGAAAAGTTGAAAAACAATGGAAGCAACTTCGCGGATTGGTTCCGCAATTTGAGGATTGTCCTCACAGCTAGTAATTTGACCTATGTGCTGGATGCACCGCTGGGTGACCCACCTGCAGCCACTGCTTCCGATGAAGTAAAGAATGTTTACCTCGCTCGGAAGAATCAGTACTCCATAGTTCAGTGTGCTATCTTGTATGGTTTAGAATCGGAGCTTCAGAAAAGGTTTGAAGAGTCAGACCCATATGACATTGTCGAGGATCTCAAATTAATTTTTGAGACTCATGCGGCAATTGAAAGCTATGAGGCTTCTGAAAAGTTCTTTAACTGCAAGATGGAAGAAGGCAGCTCCGTCAGTGAGCATGTGCTTAAGATGTCTGGGCACGCAAACAAACTTCAAAGCTTGGGTATAGTGATTCCTAATGCTTTGGGGATTTACCGTGTCCTACAATCACTACCACCAAGTTACAAGAACTTTGTGATGAACTACAACATGCAGAACATGAACAAGACGTTGCCAGAACTCTTTGCCATGTTGAAATCTGCAGAAGTGGAGATCAAGAAAGAGCACCAAGTGTTGTTGGTCAATAAGACCACCAAATTCAAGAAAGGCAAGTCTAAGCAAAAGGGACACTTCAAGAAGGGTGGTAAGAAAGCTACCACTCCGACGAAGAAGACCAGGGCTGGACCTAAGCCTGATACTGAGTGTTTTTACTGCAAGGGACAAGGTCACTGGAAGCGGAATTGCCCAAAGTACATGGCGGATCTGAAGAACGGCAACATCAAGAAGAAAGGTATATCTGATATACATGTTATTGATGTGTATCTCACTAGTACTCGTAGTAGTGCCTGGGTATTTGATACTGGTTCGGTTGCTCATATTTGTAACTCGAAACAGGTGCTGCAGAATAAACGGAAGCTAGCTAAGAACGAGGTGACGATGCGCGTGGGAAACGGATCAAAGGTTGATGTGATCGCGGTCGGCACACTACCTCTTCATCTACCATCGGGATTAGTTTTATACTTAAATAATTGTTATTTGGTGCCTGCGTTGAGCATGAACATTATATCAGGATCTTGTTTATTGCGAGACGGTTACTTGTTTAAGTCAGAGAATAATGGTTGTTCGATTTATATGAGTAATATGTTTTATGCACATGCACCTTTGATAGATGGTCTATTCTTATTGAATCTCGATAGTGGAAATACACATATCAACAATATTGAGGCTAAACGTTTGAAATCAAGCGATAATTCGACCTATATGTGGCACTGTCGTCTTGGTCACATTGGAGTGAAGCGTATGAAGAAACTCCATTCCGATGGACTTCTTGAATCACTTGATTTTGAATCACTTGAAAGATGCGAAGCATGTCTGATGGGAAAAATGACTAAGACTCCATTTTCTGGTATGATGGAGCGAGCTACGGACTTATTGGAGATCATACATACCGATGTGTGTGGTCCAATGAGTGTAGCATCGCGCGGTGGTTATCGTTATGTTCTTACCTTCACGGATGACTTGAGTAGATATGGGTATATCTATTTCATGAAACACAAGTCCGAAACTTTCGAGAAGTTTAAGGAGTTTCAAAGTGAGGTAGAGAATCAATGTAACAAGAAGATTAAATTTCTACGTTCTGATCGTGGAGGTGAATATCTAAGTTACGAGTTTGGCGAGCATTTGAAGAAATGCGGAATAATTTCACAATTGACACCGCCGGGAACACCACAGCGTAATGGTGTGTCCGAACGTCGTAATCGAACTCTCTTAGATATGGTTCGTTCTATGATGTCACTTACAGATTTACCGCTATCATTTTGGGGTTATGCATTAGAAACAGCCGCATTCACTTTAAATAGGGCACCGTCTAAATCCGTTGAAACGACACCGTATGAATTATGGTTTGGGAAGAAACCTAAATTGTCGTTCCTTAAAGTTTGGGGATGCGAAGCCTATGTAAAGAAGTTACAGCCGGACAAGCTTGAACCCAAAGCGGAAAAATGCGTCTTCATAGGATACCCGAAGGAAACTATTGGGTATACCTTCTATCATAGATCCGAAGGCAAAATCTTCGTTGCCAAGAATGGATCCTTTCTAGAGAAGGAATTTCTCTCGAAAGAAGTGACTGGAAGGAAAGTAGAACTCGACGAGGTTGTTGAACCTTCTCTCGAAATTGCGAGTAGTGCAGCACCGGAAGAAGTTCCTGTGGTGCCTGCACCAATAAGAGAGGAAGCTAATGATGATGATCATGAAACTTCGGTTGAAGTTGCTACAGAGCCTCGGAGGTCAACGAGAACTCGTACCACTCCAGATTGGTATGATTCCGTTATGAATGTCATGTTGGTGGATAACACCGATGACCCCGAGACATATGAGGAAGCGATGATGAGCCCAGATTCCAATAAATGGCAAGAAGCCATGAAATCCGAGATTGGATCCATGTACGAAAACCAAGTATGGACTTTGGTGGACTTACCGGATGGCCGGAAGGCTGTCGAGAACAAATGGATTTTCAAGAAGAAAACAGATGCTGATGGTAATGTTACTGTCTATAAAGCTCGACTTGTCGCAAAAGGGTTTCGACAAATTCAAGGAGTTGACTACGATGAGACTTTCTCACCGGTAGCGAAGCTAAAGTCTGTGAGGATTATGTTAGCAATCGCTGCATATTATGATTATGAGATATGGCAGATGGATGTCAAAACAGCATTCCTCAATGGAGACATTGATGAAGAGTTGTATATGATGCAACCCAAAGGTTTTGTCGATCCTATAGATGCTAACAAGGTATGCAAACTTCAACGGTCCATCTATGGATTGAAGCAGGCATCCCGAAGTTGGAATCAACGTTTTGATAAGGTAATCAAAAGTTTTGGTTTTATACAAGAGAAGCTTGTATTTACAAGAAAGTGAGTGGGAGCTCTGTAGCATTCTTAATACTGTATGTGGATGACATATTGTTGATTGGGAATGATGTAGACCTTCTTCATAGTGTCAAGGAATATTTGAATAATAGTTTTTCAATGAAGGATCTTGGCGAAGCAGCTTACATATTAGGCATAAAGATTTATAGAGATAGATTGAAACGCCAAATATCATTGTCACAAAGTACATATTTGGACAAAGTTCTAAAGAGATTTGGAATGGAAGAAAGCAAGAAAGGATTCTTGCCCATGTTGCCCAATACGACCTTGAGTAAAACTCAAAGTCCGACATCGGCAGAAGATAGAGAAAGGATGAGTAAGACTCCCTATGCCTCAGCCATAGGATCTCTAATGTATGCCATGCTATGTACTAGACCCGACATTGCATATGCTGTTAGTTTAACTAGCAGATATCAAAGTGATCCAGGAGTGGATCATTGGACAGCGGTCAAAAACATCCTTAAGTACTTGAGAAGAACTAAGGATATGGTTCTTTCTTATGGAGGTGATGAACAGATCGTTGTTAATGGTTACACCGATGCTAGTTGGAACACAGATCCGGATGATTCTAAATCACAATCTGGATACGTATTTATTTTGAATGGTGCAGCAGTTAGCTGGAGGAGTGCAAAGCAAAGCGTTGTGGCGAGATCTTCAACTGAATCGGAATACATGGCTGCTTCGGAGGCTTCACAAGAAGCGATATGGATGAAAGAGTTCATTACAGAACTGGGTGTGGTTCCAAGTGCGCTGGACCCAATGTCTATCTACTGTGATAACATGGGCGCCATAGCCAATGCGCAAGAACCAAGGTCACACAAGAAGCTGAAGCATATCAAGCTGCGTTTTCACGCTATTCGAGAACATATCCAGGATGGGGATATAAATATTTGCAAAGTACACACAGATCTGAATGTGGCGGATCCGTTGACTAAACCTCTCCCGAGGGCAAAACATGACCAACACCAAACTGCCATGGGTGTTCGGTATATTACCATGTAATCTAGATTAGATGACTCTAGTGCAAGTGGGAGACTGTTGGAGATATGCCCTAGAGGCAATAATAAATGAAGTTATTATTATATCTTTGTGTTTATGATAAATGTTTACATTCATGCTATAATAGTATTAACAAGGAAACATTGATACTTGTGTGTTTTGTAAACTTAATTTGAAGTCCCTAGTATAGCCTCTATACTTCACTAGCTTGTTGGTTGATTTATGATTGTGGTTTCCCTATCATGAACATTGAGATGTTATCAACAACAAGATCATATCGTTAGGAGAATGATATGGTGGACATACTCCTATAGATAAGCGTAGCATAAAGATCAAGTCATTTCAATAGTTCAATTGCTATATGCTTTCTGATACATAGTAACCTAATTCCTTCGACCATGAGATCATGCATATCACCTTTACCGGATGGATGCTTTGATGACATCAAACACCACACCGTAACTGGGTGGCTATAAAGGTGGCATTAAGTGTTTGGAAAGTATTGGTTGAAACACATGGTTCAAGAGTGGGATTTGTCCATCCTCATGACGGATAGATATACTCTGGGCCCTCTCGGTGGAATGTCATCCAATTAGCTTGCAAGCATGTGACTTGGTCACAAGGGATCACATATCACGGGAACGAGAAAAGAGTACTTATCAGTAACGAGGTTGAACTAGGTATGCAGAGATACCGACGATCATAACCTCGGATAAGTAACATATCGTGAGACAAAGGGAAATTGGTATCGTATGTAAGTGGTTCATTCGATCGCAAAGTAATCGTAGAAATATGTGGGAGCCATATGAATTTCCAGATTCCTCTATTGGTTATTGTTCGGAGAAGTGTCTCGATCATGTCCGCATAATTCACGAACCGTAGGGAGACACACTTAAGGATTCGACGTTGTTTGAGTAGTTATGGTATTATGAGAAAGAGACCGAATGTTGTTCGGAGTCTCGGATGGGATCCGGGATATCACGAGGTGATCCGGAATGGTCCGGAGAATAAGATTCATATAAGGAAAGTCCCGTTTCGGAGTTCGGGAATGATTCCGGTGTTTTCATCGGGAATGTTCTAGAAGGTTCCGGATTGTCCGGCACTCCGGGGGGGGGGGAGGGTACATGAGTGTGTCATTGAATGATTGCATCATGTACTAAGTGTTATTGCTGTCCCAAATAAAGGATAAAATTGAATCCTAAAACAGAAAAGTCAAATGTCCAGTTTGAAAGTCAAACTGCCAAAACAAGAAACTGTGGGAAACAAGCAAGAGGAGTTGGAACCAACCTGGAGGAGGAGTTGGACTCCTCCAGGCCGGCGCCCAGCCCAAGGCCGACTTGGGGAGGGACTCCCTCCCTCCCCTGGCGCGCCATGACCCCCCTCCCATAAAAGGAGGGGCAGGGCTCCTCCAATTGACACATAACTTTCTACTCTAGATCTCCGGTTTAGAGCTGTTTTGGTTTAGAGCTTCTAATTGCTTTAGCCAACAGTTTAGAGCCTTCTAATTGGTTTAGAGCCTTCTAATTGGTGTGTCTAATTACTAGACCACTAATAGCCTCTCTCATAAGCTCCACCATACTCGCACCGGCTTAAGGCGAAGCCCTGCGGGATCTCCCCTCTACTTCCGGTACCACGCCGTTGTGCTGCCGGAATCGCGAGGAGAGTGCTACAACCTCCGCTGCCTGCTGGAACAAGGGAGAGGAAGGTCTTCGTCGAGTACCGAACGTGTGACCGACTGCGGGAGCGCTGCCGGAACGTGGCGCTGGAAGGATCGTCTACACGATCTTGAGATCGGGAAGAGTACGACTACATCACCCACGAGAATCCGCTCTCGTTAAACACTTTGGAATCTTCGAGGGTAAGTTATTCCATCGACTCGTTGCTACAATCTAGTAGATAGATCTTGGCTTGTTTGTTTGTATGCGATAGAAAATTTTTGTTTTCCATGCTACGAACCCCTACATTTATGACCATATATAGTACCCTCTCATCATGGTAGCTATCCTGTTTGTGGCCATGCTCCGGAGGTGTGAGCCAAACTAGGCCCAAATAGCCCGATCCTAAGCTCCAAAGGCAAGCCTTATTTTGAGGGATACAAGAGCCTGCCAAAACCATCCGCCTCGTCACCGGCCAACGCCTTGAGGAAAAGGGAGATGGCTGACTCGAGGTGTGGTGGTTCTGGCCACCAAGGATCACCGGCCGACCATCAGACTCCACATTGGAAGAAATGGGATTAACCCAAAGCATAAACCAAATCCTAAAATTACTACTAGAGGGAGGTAGCCGGGGTCCTGATCTATCTCTACAGCAACCGGCGAGGCCTCCGACAGCGAGAGGGACCGAATCTGGCCGGTCAAAGCCGACTCTCAAAATGGGAGGGAGAGAGGAAGTCCATACTCCTTAGTCTACTCTCTCCCTCGCTTTTCACACATTGTGGCTGCCCTAATGGGCCTCACTATTGGCCCATGTTTACATGTTTTGCTACTGAAAGTAGACCATCCATTTTGGTCACCACCTAAACATACCTGATGGATCGTAGGTGAATAGCACTTGTGACGATATTCTCTCACGCCGGTTGTGAGCCCTCGACAAAGGTTGTTGTTGTGTTTGGATAAACATCTAATGAGCCTTGTCCCCACGGAGCTGACTTCATGGCATATATAATATATAGACAAAATATGATGTTTTTATATATGAAAACTACCGGCGTTATAATTTTAGGCTACTTAAATTTAGTTGAGTAAGTTTACAAAATTTGAGGCAAGTGTAAATGAGCAAAAATGTTACCTTGCTATATTTATTTTCTCAGTTTCTTCCAACACATTCTATTTGGATGTCAAATTTTAAATTGGTGTTTCTAAGTTAGAAATTTGTCAGCAAGTCAAATTTGAACATGGGTTGGTGAGGGGGGACACCAAGTCAAGTCAATAACCCTCATTAGCTGCTATACCATGTGGGCACATAACACTGTCTGATCCTTATGTTTGTTTATTGTTATGCTATACCGTTCTCCAACGAACTTAGAGTTATATATATATATATATATATATATATATATATATAATTTTTCAAAATATGGTTGGTAACAACAACAACAACAACAACAACAACAACAACAACAACAACAACAACAACAATAGGTAAGTAACTAGTCGATCTGATGTGCTAGGGCACTTACCAACGATGAGCTTTGCAGGTAGAGGGAAAATCTCGGCGCAGTTTCCCTTTTTGGCGTCGCCTTTCATCCCGCGTTTGCATCGACAGTCATATCCTTCGTCCCTGTTCGTGCAGACCCCGTCACACGGATATAAATCAGGGAGCTGACATTCATCGATGTCTGGGGGGAAAAGGTTAAAAGTCATTAGAAGTTTGAGAGCTGCATTTATCGCTGTACAATGCATGTGTAAGTTGAACCAGAAGTGCTAGCAAGTACCTTGGCATCCTCCGGTGATGTAGGGGTTGCCATGGTAGTAAGGCTCCCAACACTTGCAGACATAGCCCCGGCCATTGGCTGCGTTGGCACAAGAACTGTTGCCGCTGAGGCAGCCGTCGGCGGCACAGGAGCCGTTCCTGATGGCGAAATCGAGCACCAAGGGGAGGCCCCTGATTAGTTTGTTGGATAGCACCTCGTAGCCGTACATGTCCTCCGTAGAGAAGTTGTAGCTCGACTTCTCCACCGCCATCCCGTAGCTGCACGGATTGGTATTCCAACGACTATTGTTTGCAGGCTTGAAACCCAGTCCAGTGTTGGTGACTGGGAGCCGCTGCTTTGGAAGGGCGATCCGACAGCATCCCAGCCCCGAGCAAGAGCCGCTCGTGGCCATGTCCAGTCTGATGACGAGGTGTGAGGCGCAGGAGAGAGTGAAGCTGTACCCTGTCGTGCTTTCGAAGTTGTCGGACATCCAGGGTTCGACGTCCCAGCCTACACCGATGAGCTCATTGCGCGCGGACGACAGGAGGAATGGCCGGTCTCCGTCCCACGACAAGTATTTACCCTTGAATAGAGCCTCCGTACGACCTGTGAAGCATCGGGAATTTACACCGCCGTATACCCGTACCTCGCTCGTCTCGAGTGATATGTTGAACAGCTCGACAGGGGCCCGAGACCTCTTCCGCCCGGCCATGGTGCTGCTGGAACTATGCTCGTAGATCACCTCGTGTAGTGCCATGTCGTCGTTGTGGTTGTAGGCAAGGAAGGCGCGAGGTGGCGTGAAGGAGGTGTTGCAGGTGACCTCGAAGCCTGGGAGGAAGCAGTCGGGCCTGTCCATGCCGAATGGGAACGGGATGCTCATGCCGCCGCACTTGTCCCGGCAACCCGGACGCCCCATCATCCCCTGCTGCTGGCGGCCTTGTAGTTCATCAGCGGCAGCGGCAGCCTGCTGCAGGGTCAAGTGATCACTAGCTACTGCGGCTGCAACGAGGAGTAGGATGGATAGCAGCTGATGATATTTGATCGGTTGCGACGATGGAGCCATTGTGGTGTACCTTTTGCTCACTAGCTAAGCTCTCTAGCTATATGGATGCAGAACATCTCTAGCTAGCTACCTAGCTATCGTTACTTACTTATCGTTGTTTGCTTAGAGTAATTGGCAAGTTGTAGAAGCCCAACAATACTTTATAGCCATGTCAAACGATCCATAAGTCAGACGTGATATACTATTCTTCATATGTGTCAACTTGTGTCCACATCTCGGGGTAACAAATAAAAAACTTACAGGACAGCAAGGACACATAATCATTGGGGATGAAAGCTTAGAAAAGGATAAAACGTATCAAAGGGATGCTTTCACAAGGCCAATAACCCATACCTGATGTCGCTAGCCTTAACATCTTTACCTACTTGAAAGTTGAGACTATGACTTTTTAACTGTATAACATAGTTGACCAAGCCTGGTGCAGGCGCTTTGTCCAAAACTAGTTTTCCTCAAAACAGGCTTGCTTCCCGCTATATTAATATAGCAAACTTTCGATACAACCAACATGCTGGGACCACAACACAAGCAAATCTGAAGAAAAAAAATGCCAGCAACGGATCGACGAAAAACCGAAGAAGCCCCGCAACCGTTGCATCCTTCGGAGAATTTCCACCACGATAATAGCACTCCAAATCGACGTGTATCAATCAAGCAGCCCCTTCCGAAAGGAATGCGACAATGTTGACGCTGCTAACCGGACTGGTCCTAGGGTTTCCCCCGATATGCGGAAGGAAGTGGAGAAGGGGTACACATGACGCCCTCGAAGAAGGACCGGTGACACCTGCAAGCGTCACCACGTCGTTGTCGGACAAGCCAACATGAATTTCTCCCGACCCCCATAAAACCACAATCCGGACGATCCTTTGTGCTCCACACTTCCTGTCACCCACAAGCCCGCGCCACCATGATCTTGAGGGATTCTCCGTCGTCTCACCGTGAATACCGAAACGAGGCCTAGAGGACGAAAACAGGGAGCGCAGCGTTGAATCGGGCGGCAGCACCGCAACCGACGGGAGGGAACAACCTAGATTGGACCCGTGAAGCCCCCGCCGCCACACTACAGTAGGCTAGCCGCAGCGCTGCCACCAACCATGTCCCATCATCGCCCCAACACCACCGCCAGGAGCACTGCCACCCCACCGCGCAGTCAGCCCAGCCAAACCCAGATGAGGCCCAAATGGGCCCAGATCTGGGTCGCGCGGTCACCGGCCGCCGTCGCGTGCTGTAGCAGTACCTAGCCACCAAGTGGTAGTGTCGACACTCAGTAGTCACCCGGGGTTAGCCGCCGACGAGCCAGACCACCATCGACCGGGAAGCACCGCTGCGGGTCGACATGGGCCGTGCTCCCTGCTTCCACGTGCATGGGTGAGGTCCGGCCGCCGCCGGCACCGCACGGGCAACGCCTAGCGACCCACGCCGATGACGGCGGAGAGGGGAGAGGGGAGGGAGGCAGAGGCGGAGGCATGGTGAGGCTCCCTGTCCGCCCACGCGGGGCGAGACAAGGATGACACAAGCACACACTTACCAAAAAAAGGCCAGCGAGGAAGGGATTCGGTCGTGTTTTCGTAGCAAAACACGTGGGTATGAGTGGGATTCGTGAGATGGACACATGCCCCCTAGCCAGACGTAGCAGTTGGCTCGGTCGGACGATGTTCTCCCTGTAATATCACTGGAAAACCTGGTCCTTCTGTATCCGTACGAGGATCGAGATACAGGGTGTATTGCATCATGAAATCGATGATCTGAGCTCCACCACGTAACAATGTGTTTATCCGGTGCCATCTAGGATATCGGGGGAGTCGTTGACCTGATCACGTAAACGTTCTCAGTCGGTATGATTCTCAAAACTAGTTTTCATATCATAAAGCAAGACATAGTAAAGGAATAATTCGTTTTTATTGGGGTATAAGCTCACATGACAACCTCATCAACTATGGTCCTCGCCAAATTGATGTTAGAATTGTTGAGCCGCATGGACTGATAAACCTCGGGTGCAAGATAGACAAGAAAGGTAGAATATTTGGAGAAGAATAAAACATAAATGGTATCATGATTGGTGAAATATATACATGTAATAACTAGCTTTTCTCTAACAGTTCGGACTTCTGGGTGAATTGGCCAGCCCATCAATTTATTATGGATCAGAGTCAATACGTGTTGGCCTTTCGATATGTCCCATATGTCTAGCTTTGACATGAGGGTACGTGTTTAAATATAGGAAAATGATACTAGTCTTTCGGGGATAACTCTTTCCTATTCTCCTAATCGCGCGTCGTTGAAAGGATTTTATCGCGCGGACGTCGCTTTCTTTGGCCCTACCACGACCAGGTCTCCGTGTTCCTTTTTCTTATCCTCTCGTGCGTAGACTTTTTTCTGCGTGCTTGTCTTCCCTGCCTTTGCCGCCCCAGATCCCATCGCGAGTGCGCCGCCTGGCTTCCTGCCGCCTGCTCAACCACCATGCCAGCGCCGGCCTGCCTGCGGTTCTGCCCCACCATCATGCCGGCATCGCCCACCACGAAGGAATCCCCCGCTCGCCGCTCTTGGTGCCATTCATGCTCGCCGCTTAGGCCAGCTTGTCTCCGACCCATCTTCGATTGCTGGTGCTCGGCAAGGAGATACTACCGAAGGTTGATGGCGTTGCTACAAGCCTGCTACAGAAGAAGGGCATCAGTGCGCCGGTGCCACGTGCGGTGGTTGTCGGGCAGCCTGCTACAAGCACCAGGCGGCCTGCTACAATCGCCCGACGGTGCCGCTACAAGTGCTCGACGTCGCTGCTACAATCGCCAGGCGGGAGGCGGTCCTGCTACAAGCATTGGCCAGTGGTGCTACAGTCGACCGACATCGCTGCTACATGGCATTTTTTCTTATAAGTTTTTATCCGACAAAGTCGACTTTTGCTATATTAGCATAATTATTTTGCTACATATAGCTGTTTTCTTATTTTGCTACAATAGCGCAAACTTCTTGCTACGAGGTATCCGGCGAGGTCTCCGGTGAGATCTCCCGGCGATTCTCCGGCAAAGTCGATTTTGCTTCGTTAGTTCCGTTTTCTGCTACGTGTACCAAAAACGGGCTATTTAGACTAGTCACAATGGGGAGTATCATATAGTAGTATCATGCATTTGATACTACTATATCCACAATGCATAGTATCATATAGTAGTATCATAGTCTTGGTGTATTTATTGTTTTGTAAAATCTCAATGTAAAATTATGGACAAGATTTGTTTAAGGTTAATTTTTCTAGTTTTATGTGCTATGATACCGTATCTACCTATGATACCAACACAATCTCTTTCATCATTAATTGTTATAACACATAAGCATTTTGCATGCATGTAGTGCATGATACCACCTGCGATACTCCCATTGGGGCTAGCCTTATAGCAAAATACGATTGTTTTATAGCAAAACCGTTTTTAGGTATAGAAGGGTGGACATGTGGTTGGCTGGGATCCGGGAACGAAAACCACCGATCCCCGGGAATCGCATAGTAATGTCCTTAAATATATACATACAGTACCCAACCTTTTTACAACAGTTCATACTTTTGGATGAACCGGTTGTCCTATCAACTTAATAATGATTGATGCCCTTGTGCGCTCATGTTAGGGCATCCACTATGTGCAAAAAACCACACCTTAAGTCCTATGTGGCAATGCTTGTAGTCTACTTTATACATAGTGGAAGAAATAAGAGTTGTACATAAGCTTGTAGGTGACCTTAAGCTTATGGGTTGTCCACAAGCAATAGAAAATAATTTACTCTCTCTTCCCTCTCATGCATGAGTATGTAGGATGAGACATGTGGGTCCCAGCTTATAGCTAAAGTTCACCTTATACATAGTGGAAGATTTTGCAAGAAAGATGGGTCCCACCTTATGGCTAAAGTTTAGCTTATACATAGGTGATGCCCTTAGCAGATCAATCGGTGTTGCCTGAAAGTCTAGGAATGAGCACCGGACTACGACATGCAAACATGGTGCGGATGGTACGGACGTGATTGATTGTCCGGATGAATTCCAACCCAGCCTCTAGGAGAAAATATAGGCTGATAGGTTAGCTGGGTCCCTCCGCAATGTGACCCGCATGTCAAAGCAGTCCGGGACTAGGATGATGGGATGGCCAAATCGACTGTGTCCAACAAGCCAACATGTAGCACTCTTACCGGATAAAGTTGACTTCCTATGTATCGTGTTAATTCCTAAATCGGTTTACTAGCACACATAATACAGATGATACCAAATATAACTGTACATCATGAATATAACATACATGATCTAGAATTTACATTTATTGCATCTTGTATGGCTCTAGGCTATCTCATTTTACTGAAGTAGCAGCGGAAAAACGATAATTAAGATAGATCTCCATTTTTTAAATGTGCCACAAGTGAACAATTATTGAGTGAAGTCTTATGACCTATGAGCGATCACTCGGAAATAGAATAACCTTCAACCTGAATTGTTGCAACCAGGAATAGTCAATGCTTTAAATGCATTGGCAGGTATCAAGCAATTAGACTTATCATATATACTTGCATAATCCATAGAAAGCACACACTGTTTTGTTCTACTTTTTCAAACAATTTCTAAACCTTCAGCTCCAATAGATAAATTCCATATTCTAACTCTAATTCAATACTCCCAACTTTGCTAATGAACATGTCAATAAGTCGGGCTCAATGCCCCTACCATGCCACTCACTATTCAAGTAAAAATCTAGTCTACATGTCAGTAGTCAAGCTCAATGCCCCACCATGTCACTCTCCAAATAACTCGGTATGCTCATATCAGTAGTCAGGTTAACATTCTACCATGATCCTGAACCAAATATGCTATGCTCATGTCATTAGTCAAATTCAACATCGCTACCATGGCACTCAACCATCACTTGTGGACAATTCAGTAAGTCAGGCACGTGACCCTTACCATGACACTTAAACTATATATTTACTTTCGACCACCTAAGCAACCCCTTCCTTTCATTAAATCAAAACACACTTCCAAACTAATCATAAACAATACATACTTCTACACATGTAGCGAGGGGCGAAGCCAGTATTTAGATATAAGGGCGAGCAGGCGCGAAGCCAAAAAAATTCTGGTGCTAAAATAAAGCGTCGATTTTTGGGGGTTCTTTAGAAAAGTGTAGAAACAGTTCACTTGATAAATTTTATTATTTGCTGCTCTTTTCCTATTTAATTTTGAAGTATATATTTTTGAAAATCAAGCTTTTAACTAATCCTATGCTAGCTTGTAGCCTTGTACTAGGAGTTAGTAATTTGAAAATGGTATAACATAAATACCTGCTGATAGTTTGTATAGATTTAGTTGTAACAGATGACATACCTTGAGAGCTAGAATTAGACAATTGACACTACGGGAATAACAATATAGGCCGACGGCAATATGTCGGGGCCGTCGGCGTAGCTTGACGGGTCGTCGGTCCAGTTTTACCGCGTAGGATAAATAGGCCGACGGCAGCCATCGGCGTAAACGGGGCCATCGGCGTAGCATACTAGGCTAACGGCAGAGCGACGACGTCAAGTCTCGTAGGGCGTAGCCATTTTTTTTATCCCATTAATCTTAGAAAAATCGTAACTAAATCATTTAAATTCAGAAAAATACATATAATATATCAAAAATTGCAGAAAAATAAGATCTATCTATATAAACTCAAATATTACATATTTGTTTACAAATATATATATATATAATACAAATACTTTCGTATAACATATTTTTCATTTTTCGAGTGCAAAAAACGGAGTGTTTTGTGAAGCAGCTACCAAATGAAAGTTTCAAAATAATAATACCATATTTTTCAAACATATTAGACCATATTAAATGCAGAATTTCTCAACCTGGATATCTCAAACCTTTTCGTCCACCCCTCGTAAAAAGACAAAATCCTGCTGAATCGACAGGAAATGAGTTAGATTTGAACTATAGTACATGATATGATGCTCATGATTTAAAAAAAATCATTTTTAGATTCACAATATGCTATTTCATTAGAGATATAATGCAAGTTTAGTGAGGCTCAGCCCCGAGCTAAAAATCTTCATGCCCCTCGATTTACAAAGTTTGACGATAATTTGAAACAGACATAAAAAATTTAAAAACGATCGAAACAATGCAAAACTTTTGTGTGGTGTCATATTATGTGACATAGTTGCATGGAAAAATACCAAATTTGGTATATTGATTGTGTCTCAAAAAACCTTCACAAAATGACCTATCTCAATCGAGGGTTTCTGGATTTCAGGTCAAATGACCAATGTTATTGCTAGAATCGCGGTATAGTTTGCGATAATGTGCCCATATTATGCACGCATGTGTATCATGGGATGCCAAACAATGTTGCAGGTGGAAGTTTTCCTTTTTGTCACACCAAAAAGCCAATTTTTATTTTCTGAGTGCAAAAAATGGGGCGTTTTGTGACGCAACCACCAAATAAAAGTTTTAAAATGATAATACCATATTTTTCAAAAATACTAGACCATGTTGAATGTACAATTTTCCAATCGGGATATCTCAAACTTTTTCGTCCACCCCTCGTGAAAAAGACAAATTACTGCCGAATCGGTAGGAAATGAGTTAGATTTGAACTATAGGTACATGATATGATGCTCATGATTTTTTGCAAAAATAATTTTTAGGTTCACAATATGCTATTTCATCAGAGATCTGATGCAATTTTAATGAGGCTCAGCCCCGAGCTAAGAATCTTCATGCCCCTCGATTTAGAAAGTTTGACGATAGTTTGAAACGGACATAAAAAATTTAAAAACGATCGAAACAATGCAAAACCTTCGCGTGGTGTCATATTATGTGACATAGTTTCATGGAAAAATACAAAACTTAGTATATAGATCGTGTCTCAAAAAACCTTCATAAAATGATCTATCTCAATCGAGGTTTTCTGGATTTCAGGTGAAATTGTAACACCCTCAGAATCGGACCTATGCAAGTTTGAGCAAAATTCGCCAAACCCGCATAGAAACGATTCAAAGGTGCCCACCAGGCACTTTCGTGCGGGTGGAAAACGAAGTAATAACATTACACAACAGTCCTCGATGGGACCCACAGAACAGATATATATAACAGCGACTCGAAGAGTCAAGAATACAGATATAATATACAGAGATCCAAATCACCTTAAAAACGACAGAGCGTCCGGCTACGGACAAGATGCAAATGGGGCTAAGAGCCCTGAAGAATAACCAATGGCGTCCATAACCCTGCCCAGGCCAAGCCAGAAGGGTAACCCTGCTAACGGCGTCGATCTCAAAACCTGCTTAAACAAAAGGGGTGCCGACAAAGGGCAAAGGAAAAAGAAGGAGCGTCAGTACTGAGGCCAGTACACGGCGAGGCTAGAATTCGGCGGTCCTCGCCTACATAGGTATGGTGGACTGAAGCGGCAGCGGCAGCATGCACTAAACAACCTATAGAGACTCGATACAACTGGCGGATATCAGAGAGGGGTGAGAATGACCTATCCGGATCCAACCTGAAGCTAACACCAAACAAACCCATCCTGGTGTTTCCCCCTCGAGACCAAACGAGGAAGTCAACCGAGGAACTCACACCGTTGGCAGTTTTATGTATTCAGTTATCGTTGCAGCAATTACTAGTCAGGTTTAGATAATCATCCTGATAAAGTAAACAGTGGGCACTTTTAGTTAATCATTCCGTGATAGTGGCAACACTTACTAGTCAGATACATTTATCATGAGATAACCCAAAAACCCAGCAGTTGTTGGTACTTTTATTCAGTCATTCCGTTGTAGTTGCAAGATTTACTAGTCAGGTGCAATTGTCGCAAGCGACAACCAACAAGCAATTGTGGGCAGTATTAATTAGCCATTCCATTATAGTGAAGCTGATTACTAGTCATTATAAGTCAAATTTATAACAATAAACTTTAGTTATGCTTGTCTATGATCGAGATACTGTGCTCCAAGTCGTCCATATCCGCGGACACGGCTTTAAGAAAGTTTTACCCGGCCGGGGTGCACCAATAGCAACACACGCTCGATCAACCTCGGAAAAACCAAATCAAAACCCAACGAGGCTTTCACGACTGAACAATCACAGGATTCAGAAATATTTCAGGGGGCCACCCCTTAAGTAGAACCCGCAACGAAGCCGGCCGGCTCCGAGACGGGCTTAAGGTTGTGGGGACGGCTGTGAACGACTGGGAACCCGAAAGTGTGGCTTGGCTTGTCGACACCGCGGAATCGTGCCACGATCCTAAACAGTACAGTGTGCTCCTCGCACAATTTAAATACAGAAAGTAGCATGGCATAAGTACAGGATCGTAAATAAAACCTCAAACTAGTTTGTGGCCCCAAGAAATAAGAATGAATCAAGCTCTGGCTCAGGGGGGTCCCATATACCTCCCGGATGTGGATAGCGCGATAAATCAAGGAACATGTATCAAGTACTCGGGGTCTTACGGGACACAAGTGGGCGTTCGGAAACCAAATATTTTCTATCACCCACCGATGCCTCTGCTTATTTCAATTTTAGTTGTTAAACAGGAATTTAAAGTGACGATAAGTAAAACTATGAACATCTCCATCATCAACATGCGGCAATACATCAGCAACTGTGGCATATGACGACACACATCAGCACTTGAGCAAGCAACTACGACGCGCGGGTCCAACCATCTACCAAACAACAGGTAATAGGATGTGTCCAAGGCTATATATGGCTGCAAGGAATATCACGGGTACGAAACTAGAGCAACGCAACACAGATAGCAATAGATCAACAGGAGGGAAGTAAATACTATAAAAGTAAAATAGGTAGAAAGAGGGAGATGCTCGCCTGAAAACATTGTCGAAGGTTCAACCGAAGAACGGGGCGAAGCTCACATCAACTCAACGGTCTTATCCGCGAAGAAGCAAAACACTAGAAGAAACACCGGATGCAATATTTAATACAACGGCAGAAGATCGGCATGATGCATGCATGATGTATGACATGGCAAAGGTGCGATGCAATTAGGTCATGTTAAGCGGAACCGGGGTCCCGACAATTATTTAGATGGTTCAAGTTGTTTAGCTACCCCGCAATTTAAGTGTTGCGTTAGCGAGACAAAAGATGGCACCGGTTCGCGACACAAGTTTAAATGAGGCCAATATGAGACTAGATTTGCCCGCATATGGGCCCCATATTTAATTATTAGGTGAATCGGCATAAGGCCCCCAAACCAAAGATATGCGTGCAAGATGAATGACAATTTAATATGCATCAAGTTTTATGTTTGACATTTATAAAATAGGGGTTCGGATAAGGGTCACACATTGAGGGGTCTCGACGGTCTTGGGGATCCGGGGTTCGGGGTCGGGGTCCAGGGTTCGACGGAACGGTCTCGGCGGGATCGTTTTCGGATAACGGAGGTAGGTCTTGGCGTTCGCGATGAAGGGCTTGGTGGCTCTGACTTCACTTGTCGGCGCCGGACTCGGTTGCGGTAGCTCTTGGCCATGTCGAGGTTCTTGCCGGAGATTCGTCGAGGGTCACCGGTTCGGTACGGGCTTCATGTGGTAGATCTTGTCAAGTTCACTGCAACGGCCTTGTGGTTCCGGTGACGATCTTGGCGGTTATCCAGTGGCACCATGTACACCCCTCGAGCCCATCGGCATCAAGCCGGTCTTGTCGTTGAGCATCCCTGTTCGAAGTCCTGGGTGTTCTCGTAGACCGGTCCTCGGGGTCGATCTTGGATCTCGGCGCCGGAAGATCTTGGTGTGTCGAGGGTCCGGTCCCCGGATCCGTGAAGACGGTCATGGCGTTCGGAGGGCGATCATGGAATGTGGCGCCCGGTGGTTCATCGGATCCGCACGGAACATGTCGATCTTGTCAAGATGGGTCTTGAAAGAAAACTGCGAGGGCACTTGCACGCCTTGCCAAAACGCAGGCAAACTGCCCAGGCAGCAACCGTCAGGAACATCCACCTGGGATCACAGGGTGCATCGGTTCAGGTCGGGGCGACGGGTTGGCGATGGACACGGCAGCGACAGGTCGACGTCGCGAGCGGGAGGCGGAGAACCCACGATAGACAGAGCGAGGTCGCTGGGCAGAGGGCGCCGCACAGGTGGAGGACAGGGACGGGGCAGCGAGTCCAGAGGCGGGCCGACCTGGGCGGTGTCTGGCGAGGAGGACCGCAGCGGCGGCGGCCACGCCGGCGGAGGGCCGCGCGCAGGGCGACGGAGGCGGGCGGTGGTGTGGGTAGGAGGGGGCGGCGCGCGGGGCGGTGGAGGAGGTCGCGGCGGCGCGTGTCGGCGACGCGAGGCGACGAGCCTGGGCCGGAGGGGGGGTCGTGCAGCGCCGGCGGACGCAGCGGGAGCTCGGGGCGACCGCGCGACGAGGCGGCGAGGTCGGCGGCGCTTCGACGCGGGAGGAGGGGAGGAGGGACTCGCGGGGCGACGGCCGGCGGAGAGGGGTGGCGACGACGGCGAGGTGCCGGGGAAGGCGGGGCGGCTGGGCGCGCATGGCGGCTCCGGCGGGCAGGAGGGGAGCGATGCGGGGCGGCGCGGCCTGGCCGGCCACGGGCTCGCAGGCGGCGGGGGTCGAGGTCCGGGCGGCGCGCGCGAGGAGACGTCCTGGCCGCGGCCGAGGACGACGGCGAGAGGAGGTCGAGGCGGGCTGGGCCGAGGGAGCCGGTGGCGGGTGAGCTCGGCTCTGGCGGCGGCGGAGGTGGAGAAGGGGAGGGTTCAGGCTAGAGGGAGGAGACGGCGGCTCAGGGAGAGGAGGGCCGCGGTGGACGGCGGCTTGGCGGGTGGCCGGAGGGCGGTTGCGGCCAGCGGGAGGCGAGGTTGGGGGCGGACGGGGGCGAAGGAAGAAGAGAACCAGGGGAGGGGCGAGCGGTGCGGGGGCCAGGTGGGGACGGGGCCAGACGTGGGGACAGGGGAGTGGGTCCCGTGCGGCAGCGTGTGTGTGTGCTTGTGTACTGGGGTGTGGGGTGTGGGCACTGGGCGATGTGGGGCAGGGGCGGGGCCCGCGGGCAGGGGGAGTGGGGGGGCGCACGCGGGGCCAGGTTGGTGGTGGTGTGAGTGGGTGCTGAGTTGAGTGGGGTGGGTTTAGCACAGGTGGAGGGTTGGGGCTGATGTGGCAGGCAGGGAGTGGGTAAGGGAGAGAGGAGAGGTGAGGTGGAGAGATCTGATTGGGTGGAGTGAGGTGGCCAGGGGTGTGGGTAGGTTAGTGGGTAGCTTTAGGAATTAGCAGGGCAGACTAGTTGGACCGATTTAAAAACAGGGGTGGTCGTTCGGGTCTACTCGGCCCGTTCGACTGCCCCACCAAAACAATTAATTAAATATTTATTTTCAAACAGCGCTTTTGCAATCCGACAGCGGTCAAAACAAAATATTCTGGGGACCCGGTTTTCGGTGTTTGAATAAGATGGGGCGTTTTAGTAGTGGTTTTCTAGTAGTGGTTTTGCGGGATGCCACAATTCGACACCACTAACAATGGATCTCGCCCTCAAGATCCGCCTCATGGTACCGGAAGGAAGGTCGGCGATCTGCGTCTTCTCGCTTCGTGTAGATCCTCGCGACACCACTAACAAGAGTTCCTCCTCCATCTTGAAAACGGCGACACCACCAACAAAGGGTCGTTGTTCCTGATCGTCGAGAGAACACTCCGGAGAAACAAAGGACGAAGGTAGAGGTATCAAACGATAAGGCCACCTCTAACTTCCATTAGAAGAGGGAAAAGTTACATTGATCCACCAGTTCGATGTACAGAGCGAACAGTAAGAGTCGGGTAGGGTGATCAGTCCATCCCGTACCCACACTATCAATTCTATACATGAGTAGGAGAATCAGCAACTCAACTCTCGAGGTTTAGACTGAAGATCTTCACAGGGGGTATATGAAACAAAGGAATGTTGCCAGCAGAAATCGTATGAAAGACACAATGATTAGGTTCCGCGATGGTTCCATTGGCATGAACAACACATGCTCAAGGTATACTCCAACTTCACCATTGCTCGTCCTTCTCATATGTTTTTCAACGATACGGATATCCAGCAAGGAACACATATGTATAAAGAGCCCAAGAACAAAAGATCGGATGAAGGGCACAACAGACCAGCTGCAGATTGATGATCGTAGCACCTCCGTTACAAAAGGGAGAAAGCGAAACCCTGAAGGTACGACGGAAACCCAACCACGAGAAATCCTGGACTCGAAGAAATGATAAGAGGTAGATTCAAAACACGCAGGGGTAAGAGGAGAATAGCAGAGGGGTAAGGAGTAAAATCAGACCTAATCAGAACTATCCAACCGATTTTCAAAAAATAGTTTTGACACTCTACTTCGGCCGTTAGCTAGGTTATCCTACAGGCTGGACTTGTGGGGTATCGTAACTGCTGAGCTCTGATACCACTCTGTAACACCCTCAGAATCGGACCTATGCAAGTTTGAGCAAAATTCGCCACACCCGCATAGAAACGATTCAAAGGTGCCCACCAGGCACTTTCGTGCGGGTGGAAAACGAAGTAATAACATTACACAACAGTCCTCGATGGGACCCACAGAACAGATATATATAACAGCGACTCGAAGAGTCAAGAATACAGATATAATATACAGAGATCCAAATCACCTTAAAAACGACAGAGCGTCCGGCTACGGACAAGATGCAAATGGGGCTAAGAGCCCTGAAGAATAACCAATGGCGTCCATAACCCTGCCCAGGCCAAGCCAGAAGGGTAACCCTGCTAACGGCGTCGATCTCAAAACCTGCTTAAACAAAAGGGGTGCCGACAAAGGGCAAAGGAAAAAGAAGGAGCGTCAGTACTGAGGCCAGTACACGGCGAGGCTAGAATTCGGCGGTCCTCGCCTACATAGGTATGGTGGACTGAAGCGGCAGCGGCAGCATGCACTAAACAACCTATAGAGACTCGATACAACTGGCGGATATCAGAGAGGGGTGAGAATGACCTATCCGGATCCAACCTGAAGCTAACACCAAACAAACCCATCCTGGTGTTTCCCCTCGAGACCAAACGAGGAAGTCAACCGAGGAACTCACACCGTTGGCAGTTTTATGTATTCAGTTATCGTTGCAGCAATTACTAGTCAGGTTTAGATAATCATCCTGATAAAGTAAACAGTGGGCACTTTTAGTTAATCATTCCGTGATAGTGGCAACACTTACTAGTCAGATACATTTATCATGAGATAACCCAAAAACCAGCAGTTGTTGGTACTTTTATTCAGTCATTCCGTTGTAGTTGCAAGATTTACTAGTCAGGTGCAATTGTCGCATGCGACAACCAACAAGCAATTGTGGGCAGTATTAATTAGCCATTCCATTATAGTGAAGCTGATTACTAGTCATTATAAGTCAAATTTATAACAATAAACTTTAGTTATGCTTGTCTATGATCGAGATACTGTGCTCCAAGTCGTCCATATCCGCGGACACGGCTTTAAGAAAGTTTTACCCGGCCGGGGTGCACCAATAGCAACACACGCTCGATCAACCTCGGAAAAACCAAATCAAAACCCAACGAGGCTTTCACGACTGAACAATCACAGGATTCAGAAATATTTCAGGGGGCCACCCCTTAAGTAGAACCCGCAACGAAGCCGGCCGGCTCCGAGACGGGCTTAAGGTTGTGGGGACGGCTGTGAACGACTGGGAACCCGAAAGTGTGGCTTGGCTTGTCGACACCGCGGAATCGTGCCACGATCCTAAACAGTACAGTGTGCTCCTCGCACAATTTAAATACAGAAAGTAGCATGGCATAAGTACAGGATCGTAAATAAAACCTCAAACTAGTTTGTGGCCCCAAGAAATAAGAATGAATCAAGCTCTGGCTCAGGGGGGTCCCATATACCTCCCTGATGTGGATAGCGCGATAAATCAAGGAACAGGTATCAAGTACTCGGGGTCTTACGGGACACAAGTGGGCGTTCGGAAACCAAATATTTTCTATCACCCACCGATGCCTCTGCTTATTTCAATTTTAGTTGTTAAACAGGAATTTAAAGTGACGATAAGTAAAACTATGAACATCTCCATCATCAACATGCGGCAATACATCAGCAACTGTGGCATATGACGACACACATCAGCACTTGAGCAAGCAACTACGACGCGCGGGTCCAACTATCTACCAAACAACAGGTAATAGGATGTGTCCAAGGCTATATATGGCAGCAAGGAATATCACGGGTACGAAACTAGAGCAACGCAACACAGATAGCAATAGATCAACAGGAGGGAAGTAAATACTATAAAAGTAAAATAGGTAGAAAGAGGGAGATGCTCGCCTGAAAACATTGTCGAAGGTTCAACCGAAGAACGGGGCGAAGATCACATCAACTCAACGGTCTTATCCGCGAAGAAGCAAAACACTAGAAGAAACACCGGATGCAATATTTAATACAACGGCAGAAGATCGGCATGATGCATGCATGATGTATGACATGGCAAAGGTGCGATGCAATTAGGTCATGTTAAGCGGAACCGGGGTCCCGACAATTATTTAGATGGTTCAAGTTGTTTAGCTACCCCGCAATTTAAGTGTTGCGTTAGCGAGACAAAAGATGGCACCGGTTCGCGACACAAGTTTAAATGAGGCCAATATGAGACTAGATTTGCCCGCATATGGGCCCCATATTTAATTATTAGGTGAATCGGCATAAGGCCCCCAAACCAAAGATATGCGTGCAAGATGAATGACAATTTAATATGCATCAAGTTTTATGTTTGACATTTATAAAATAGGGGTTCGGATAAGGGTCACACATTGAGGGGTCTCGACGGTCTTGGGGATCCGGGGTTCGGGGTCGGGTTCCAGGGTTCGACGGAATGAACGGTCTCGGCGGGATCGTTTTCGGATAACGGAGGTAGGTCTTGGCGTTCACGATGAAGGGCTTGGTGGCTCTGACTTCACTTGTCGGCGCCGGACTCGGTTGCGGTAGCTCTTGGCCATGTCGAGGTTCTTGCCGGAGATTCGTCGAGGGTCACCGGTTCGGTACGGGCTTCATGTGGTAGATCTTGTCAAGTTCACTGCAACGGCCTTGTGGTTCCGGTGACGATCTTGGCGGTTATCCAGTGGCACCATGTACACCCCTCGAGCCCATCGGCATCAAGCCGGTCTTGTCGTTGAGCATCCCTGTTCGAAGTCCTGGGTGTTCTCGTAGACCGGTCCTCGGGGTCGATCTTGGATCTCGGCGCCGGAAGATCTTGGTGTGTCGAGGGTCCGGTCCCCGGATCCGTGAAGACGGTCATGGCGTTCGGAGGGCGATCATGGAATGTGGCGCCCGGTGGTTCATCGGATCCGCACGGAACATGTCGATCTTGTCAAGATGGGTCTTGAAAGAAAACTGCGAGGGCACTTGCACGCCTTGCCAAAACGCAGGCAAACTGCCCAGGCAGCAACCGTCAGGAACATCCACCTGGGATCACAGGGTGCATCGGTTCAGGTCGGGGCGACGGGTTGGCGATGGACACGGCAGCGACGGGTCGACGTCGCGAGCGGGAGGCGGAGAACCCACGATAGACAGAGCGAGGTCGCTGGGCAGAGGGCGCCGCACAGGTGGAGGACGGGGACGGGGCAGCGAGTCCAGAGGCGGGCCGACCTGGGCGGTGTCTGGCGAGGAGGACCGCAGCGGCGGCGGCCACGCCGGCGGAGGGCCGCGCGCAGGGCGACGGAGGCGGGCGGTGGTGTGGGTAGGAGGGGGCGGCGCGCGGGGCGGTGGAGGAGGTCGCGGCGGCGCGTGTCGGCGACGCGAGGCGACGAGCCTGGGCCGGAGGGGGGGTCGCGCAGCGCCGGCGGACGCAGCGGGAGCTCGGGGCGACCGCGCGACGAGGCGGCGAGGTCGGCGGCGCTTCGATGCGGGAGGAGGGGAGGAGGGACTCGCGGGGCGACGGCCGGCGGAGAGGGCTTGGCGACGACGGCGAGGTGCCGGGGAAGGCGGGGCGGCTGGGCGCGCATGGCGGCTCCGGCGGGCAGGAGGGGAGCGATGCGGGGCGGCGCGGCCTGGCCGGCCACGGGCTCGCAGGCGGCGGGGGTCGAGGTCCGGGCGGCGCGCGCGAGGAGACGGCCTGGCCGCGGCCGAGGACGACGGCGAGAGGAGGTCGAGGCGGGCTGGGCCGAGGGAGCCGGTGGCGGGTGAGCTCGGCTCTGGCGGCGGCGGAGGTGGAGAAGGGGAGGGTTCAGGCTAGAGGGAGGAGACGGCGGCTCAGGGAGAGGAGGGCCGCGGTGGCCGGCGGCTGGGCGGGTGGCCGGAGGGCGGTTGCGGCCAGCGGGAGGCGAGGTTGGGGGCGGACGGGGGCGAAGGAAGAAGAGAACCAGGGGAGGGGCGAGCGGTGCGGGGGCCAGGTGGGGACGGGGCCAGACGTGGGGACAGGGGAGTGGGTCCCGTGCGGCAGCGTGTGTGTGTGCTTGTGTACTGGGGTGTGGGGTGTGGGCACTGGGCGATGTGGGGCAGGGGCGGGGCCCGCGGGCAGGGGGAGTGGGGGGGGGGGGGGCGCGGGGCCAGGTTGGTGGTGGTGTGAGTGGGTGCTGAGTTGAGTGGGGTGGGTTTAGCACAGGTGGAGGGTTGGGGCTGATGTGGCAGGCAAGGAGTGGGTAAGGGAGAGAGGAGAGGTGAGGTGGAGAGATCTGATTGGGTGGAGTGAGGTGGCCAGGGGTGTGGGTAGGTTAGTGGGTAGCTTTAGGAATTAGCGGGGCAGACTAGTTGGACCGATTTAAAAACAGGGGTGGTCGTTCGGGTCTACTCGGCCCGTTCGACTGGCCCACCAAAACAATTAATTAAATATTTATTTTCAAACAGCGCTTTTGCAATCCGACAGCGGTCAAAACAAAATATTCCGGGGACCCGGTTTTCGGTGTTTGAATAAGATGGGGCGTTTTAGAAAAACAAAACGGGCTTGCGAACATAGTTTTATGCAAACAATGCATGATGATGACGATGCAATGCACAAATTCAACGCGATTTTCTAGGAGTGGTTTTGCGGGATGCCACAGAAATGAACAATGATATTGCTAGAATCGCGATATAGTTTGCGCTAATGTACCCATATTGTGCACTCATGTCTATCATGTGATGGCGAACAATGTTGCAGGAGGAAGTTTTCCTTTTCGTCGCACCAAAAAGCCATTTTTATTTTCCGAGTAAAAAAACTAGGCGTTTTGTGAAGCAACCACCAAATAAAAGTTTCAAAATGATACTACCCCATTTTTCAATGAATGGACAATTTTCCAACCGGAGTATCTCAAACCTTTTCGTCCACCCCTTGTGAAAAAGACAAATTTCTGCCGAATCGATAGGAAGTGAGTTAGATTTGAACTACAGGTACATGATATGATGCTCATGATTTTTTGTAAAAATTATTTTTAGATTCATAATATGCTATTTCATCAGAGATCTAATGCGAGGTTTCCTTTTTGTCGTACCAAAAGGCATTTTTTATTTTTCTAGTGCCAAAAATGGGGTGTTTCATGAATCTTGACATAGTTTCAGTTGGTCTAATATTTAAAAGTTACAATATATAATTAAATAGATGATATGGATGTCATATTTGGATTCCTATCATTTCTCTGATCGATTTGGATATATTATTTGTCGAATTGTGATTTACGGATTTATAGATATGAATTATTCAAATTTAAATAAAAAAGCAAAATAAATAAAATTTATTTTATTTTTATTTGAATTCAAGATTATTATTACTTATTCATTGTTGTTTACTCAAATAATTGTATGGAATGTAAAAAATAAATATGTCTAACATTATAGTGTAATGGTTAATAGGATTGATATGATAATATTCACAACAAGTTCTAGTTTCTTTGTCGAAAGGTCATGTGGAAGGAACGAAGAAGTTAAGTGTGTTGGGCTGGAGTAGTATTAGGATGGATGACCGGTTAGGAAGTTTGACTAATTGTACAATTTGACTTGAGACTAAGTATACTTAGAATTAAAAATGTCCATGTAAAATTAACAAGTTAAACAATTCAAAAATGTTTAAAAAATTGAAAACATCGGCGTAGCCAAACGGCCGTTAGTCATCTAGGTGGGTCCTATATTGTCTATGCCGATGGCTATATACGCCGACGGCTTTTCTACGCCGACGGGAAGAGGGCCTACGTCTACGGGACTGTACGCCGACGACAGCCGTTAGGCCAGCCTACGCTGACAGCATTTAGGGACTACGCCGACGGGACCCGGCCGTCGGCGTCGTATTCAGCTTCTTGTAGCGTGATAGCGCGTTTCGCACTAGATTTGGCCCTCTAGCCCAGCAGTTCGCCGCTGCAGTATCATGGATGGTCGACATAGCAGCATGGGGCGGGATGGAGGTGGCCGGATAGTATGGGATGGTGGTGGCTGTCAATCTAGACGGTGGCGGTTTTAATATAGGGTAGAACGGGATTTAGGATTGTAACCAGCCGTATAACTCTCATCGTTAGTTAGCAGTATGACCTCCAAAACAGTAAAATGTGTGGGTCCATCTAATTATTTTTTGGGCATGGGCCGTCGGAATGCCACGGAACTAATAGACTCTCAAAACCACATCCAATGCCCACCATTTTAATCATAATCAATACAAATTAGTACTAAGATCTACGACAAAATGGTTAGGGCGATCAGTGGGCGCAAGGGGGGGGGGGGGGGGGGGGGGGGGCGCCCCTCTGTCGCCGCCCTGCATGTGGCTCTACTAAAAACACACCACATGCATAGAATAATAAATGGAACTTAAAAGAATCAAGAAACCGTTAATACCTTCCATAATTGATGGGTATATATATGTTAAACCAGACTATAAATTGTAATGATATTTATTTATACCAAACAATAGTGTGAATTTATTTGCTACATGAAACAAAAATATTAAAATAATCAAGTGATTACACACACCTATTCGAGACATCATGAGACGAGTAAATCATGAAGTCCATGTGCACATAAGGAGACATGTGGTTTAAGGAGTTTCATCAAAAAAAAGGACGTAACATGGACTGGTATGTATCCATGTATCCACTAGGATGTGATAGGTAAAACTCGTACACAATTTTAAACCAAAAGTTTAAATTTTCATCCTAAAAACTTAGTTGTCCTAAACCAAGAAACCATCACCTCAAGCGTGCACTTGTATTCACCTTCAACGCCTCACAAAAGTTAAAAGAAACCGTAGAGATTAAAATCTTTTTATATGACACCATCTAAATTTTTAACATGAAAAATGTAAAATTGGGAGTATATTTGAATATTTTACTAGTCCTTAAAAAATCCAAACATTACCAAGAAATAAATCAGAACCATCCGGTTTTGTTTATTTTTCTTAGATTAAGCATGTGTTATCTAATTGAACAAAAAAGCATCAAGTATTATTAGGTGGGTTCTAAATATTATTTGGTCAACAAACAACATATCAATGCCGCTGATAAACACACACCATTCATACCTTCCGCAACCGATGGATACATATGTTGAACTATGTATTCTTTGCCGAAGTTTACAACTATTCATGTCGTGGAGTACAGGAGAAAAAAATGCTTGAAAATTCAAAGCTTGGAGTCAAACTGGTTGTTACTTCAAATTTTGTTGGTTGTTGTGATATATGAACTTATGAAGTTGGCTAAAACAAGCAAAGTAGGATGAGACATGTGGATATGCTCACAATAAACTCATATGGGTTATTGTAGTTCAATGATGAGCTTGCGGAGTGAACTTATTCAATATATTTATCTAATGCCATATAGAAACAACACATGTGGTCAATAAGTTATTTTTGGGAATACCATCATAATCATCCACACACAAATTTAAAAGATGTTCTCCACACAAGTGGCATTGTATTTAGCATAATTTGAGCTGGTGTTAGATTTGTATCATTTTTTGACAAATAATATAAATACATATAAATGAATTGATTTGTTTATCTGTTATTATTATTAGACACACTACTACGAACAAAAATCTCTTTTTTTTTTCCAAATTCAATGGAGAATCTAGGATCTTTTATGTTTTCTACCTTACAATTTTGCTAGATACAAAACAATAAAATAAATAATATACTACGCAGATGTTTAGATCAGACGCTGGGATGATTATCCTGGCCATTATGCCTAAATCCCGTCTGATCCAGGGATTTTTCCTAGCGTTGACGCAGACTGAAGCGTCGGTAGCTAGGACTCTTTTTTGCCATCGCACAAGAGTTTGATAAGCGCTCGTAGCCATCCAACTTAGCGTCGCGCGCTGGAGCCGAGGCGCTTAGCCCCTAATCCAATTTTTTGGTTTTTTACTTTGCATTTAAGCGTCTGTACAAGTGTCTGCCATAGTACATGCCCTAAATGCAAGGGCAACCTTGCTAGTTATTTTTAAAAGAAGCATACGCTGTATTTAGGTTCTATACAAAGTGCCGAGTCCTTTTTCGTGGCACATGTCATTTTAGAAGTTTTTTATGGGGGATTAGCAAGAGTTCAATGCGATGACGTCAGTCTTCTCTTATACTCGTCACGTTGGATTTTTGCTTAGTTGGAGGAGAGAGAAACAAGAGAGAGGGATTTGTCTTCCCTTAGTTAAGGAATGATCTCTTAACAATAAATAAAGACTATTTTCTTGTACCATATGCCTTTCCTTAGCCAACCAATTTTTTACTAAAAATAGTCAATCCTTATTAATTGCTAGAGATAGCAATAAGAGATAATGCATTGTACAAGTTATATATTGTGTCTTCTTTAAATGATATGGAGAGCTAAGAAAAGGCATGTCTTCTCTAGTATTGTACATGCCCTATAGAAGAGGGAACAAAGACTTAAAAAAGACTAGGCAAGAACAGATAAGGGCAATGCACAATGCTAGAGAGGGTATGTCTTCTCTTAATCCTCCACATCATCTAGAAGTCATTAGAGATAAATCATACAATGTATTATCCCTTAGTGCCATCTCTACAAATTAATGAGAATTGTCTATTTTTAGTAGAAATTAATTTGCTAAGGAAAGACATATGGTACAACCAAGAAATTAGCCCTCCCTTATTTTTAAGAGATCATCCCTTAGCTAAGGAAAGACAATCTCATCTTTCTTATTTCTCTCTCCTCCAACTAAGCAAATATCCAGCGTGGCAGTCATAAGGGAAGGCTGATGTCATTGTTGTACGTGCCATGAAACAAGAATACAGACGCCAGGCGTCGAGACGATTGCTTCCTAAAGCCATTTCCAGCACCCATTCAGGCAGGGGCGGAGCCAGGATTGGACCATAGGGGGGGCGAAAAATTATTGCACAAGAGAAAAAGCATCACTATATGACAAAAAAATTATTCATGGAACCGTTGGGGATTTTTCAAAGAAGTTTATAGTTGTTGCTGCTGGTTTACTCAATTAGTCTTTATCCTTGTGCATAAAATAATTAAATAGAGATACATTGCATTCAGTTAGTAAAGGAAATTATTATTGTTTGTGGTGTTTTCCTCTTCATCCTTACACATAAAATAATTAAAGATACATTAGATTCAGTTAGTAAAGAATTACATTTAGCAAGTATGTTAACTAACCAGACTAGCCTGTTGTAATGTAACCCAAACACGTGATCTATCCGAAAATGCTACCAGGGGAAACATGTGTACTACAGTGGCTTTAAAATGAGGTGCTTAATCAAGTAATCAGATACATATATCTTATGGGGATTGATGGTATCATGGTATGATGGCCTCAACGATGCAACCACACAACCCACGCCGCTGCTTGATCAACGTGACGAAGGCACGGCTAGCTGAAGCCGCCTGACGCGCGCAGAGGGCGTTGGAAGATGCCCAAGCAGCCATATCCAAAATTCGATCGATCTGACCAGAATACCAGGCGGCGGCTAGACTCATGCTTGGTCTAATAAGCAAAATCAATGGACAAGACCGAGACACAACAATGGCCTAGACTTCGGAAGATGGGCCATCTGTTCAGTTGGCCTTCATAGTCGTGGTACACATGCATAACTGCAGTGACTAAGCTAGGCATTAAGAATAATGAAATGATTATGTACTGTAATTAGCAAAAAATAAGAGTTAATACTTGTGTAAATTTGTTGAGGGGGGCGAACCATTAGGGGGGGTCTGACCCCTGCTAGCCCCCCTTGGCTCCGCCCCTGCATTCAGTCCCGTTCGTTTATGTGGGATTGAACTCCAGCATGGAATAGATCCAGGGCATGGATGTGGTTGATCCGCCCCCTTCACCCAATCCATATGGATAAGCTCTGCTAACCCCTGAGATCTATTTCCGTTTGTTTAACACACAGGAATCAGCCCCGGAGAGATCGTTTTGTCTGTCTCGGGTTGTGGTTGTGAAAATTTTCCAGATGTTGGATGGCGATAATTTTTTTCAATCCGAGTCAGTATAAATGGATGGGATGGGTTGGGAAAATTATTCAGTCTGACAGTAAACAAACACCAAAAATTTGCTGGGCTGGAAAAAATACCCCGCCAGGCTGCACGACCTGGATTGGTCTAAATCCAGGCCAATCACTGCCTCAGTGGGATTAACCGAACGAGGCCTCAAGAAAGTGTAAAGATCATGGACGAAGGCTACCATTGCAAGCTAGTCTGCCAAGATCGTCCTGAACCCACTATGGATATCGAATAGAAAGGAGCCGCCGCCTTCTACCGTCCCGCTGTACCATGAAATCAGCGGGCTTATAGCTCCTATGCGACGTCTTTACATGGAATTGTAAGGAAAGCGACATCGTTGCAAACAATAGCTGGCATGCGACGGTTGTGAGGCGGCAAATAGCTCCCGTGCGACACTTCTACTTAACCCCACGAGACCGTCAACGAATTTGAATCAGCTGAGCACAGTAGGACCCACAGCCTCTCCACGTCACGGCGGTGTCCACCTCATATCGTGGGACCCACCCTGTGGTCGAAGAGAGCCGTTGGCCCCGATCCGTCCCCGTACCTGAGCACTCCCGCCACCGTTCCAGCATCTCATCCCCTTCTGTTTTCTTCTCCGGCGAGCAAGTGCGGCAACGCCGGCGAGGGATGTCGAGCTCTGCTTCCTCCCACCGCTCATGGCCTCGGTATGGTGCGGTGCCGATGAGGAGGTGCCCCGATTGCCCCCGTACCGCGCCCCTGAAGCGGCTTGTCACATCCACCGACAAGAACGACAACATTGGTCGGGAATTTGTGAAGTGTGAGAGCAAGCCCGAGCCGGGAAAGGTGAGATCTGAGTGTTGCGAGCGCCAATTTCTCGCTTTTCTTTCGAAATTTCATGCATTTCATCGAATTTGGGATTTAGGGTTCATCTCTGCGATTTCAGGAACTGCCAAATGTGGGCATTTTGAGTGGCTTGATGAGTACATCGAGCGAATTGGGGTGGAGGTAGCATCCCGGGAGCTCGAAAACCCGTCTGTGGTGGAGCAATTGGGATGTGGCAACCTCATTTCCGCTGGTACTACGGTGGATGCGGAAGTGAAGGCCGAGCTAAAGAAGATGAACAAGCAGCTAAGGCAAATCATCGAATTGAAGAAGCAGGACAATCTGATGGCCGGTTTTTTTTATTTTTGTGTAATTTCTCTCGGATTAGTTTATCTCCTCATCGTTAGTCATTAGACAGCACAGTCAGTGTTCGAGTGATGCTTTGTAATGGATGTAATGGTCTATGTCTTTGGCTTGAATAAAATGCAACACAAATTCGGGCTAATTTTGAGCTGCTCTGTTTTCGAAATCAGTGTTTCTTCAGTTTCGTCAGTTTCGTTAGTGTTCCTTTTATCAGTGTGCAGGGGGCGCCCGTGTGCAGGGAAGGGGGAGGGGTTGAAAAGTAAAAAAACAATTGACGAGGATTGAAAAAGGCCAGGCCCAAATATAACTTAGCCATGCCAAAATGGACGTATCCAGGCCCAATAGTAACTATATGTTGATTGGGCAAAAAAAATGGTACTCACGTTACAATCTAAATAGGAACGTGTGGATCTGCAGATACTCGTGCTCAGGTTGCAATCTTTTTTTTTGCAAAAGTAAATATATAAATGAAGTCCAAGGACATCCATTTAACTAACATAACTTGGGCGCTCCTTTAACTTATGTAAATATGTAAATGTCTTATTTGAAAATGAACCATGTGTTGTATGAACTTGTTTTTGTGTCTTTTGTTTTATACACTTGTAAATATATAAATATTGCACGAGTATTATATGAACTTGTTTTTATGTCTTTTGTTTTATACACTTGTAAATATATAAATATTGCACGAGTATTATATGAACTTGTTTTTGTGTCTTTTGTTTTATACACTTGTTGTTTTGGGTGTTTTGACAAATGACAATACAATAAAACACAGATTACAATGAAACAAGGGATGGAATAGGCGCAATAATATTACAATAAAACACAGATAACATTACTTATATTAGATAGGGGGGATCGATAACATTACAATAAAAATAAAAAGGTACAATAATATAGAAGGGGCGGAATAGGCGCCCCGCCTAAACCCTGGGCTAGCCCCTAAACCCTAACCCCCTACTCCATCGGCGGTGGAGGCGGTGCCGGTGCAGCCGCATTCCACGCCGCCAGCCTCTCCCGCTGGTCCCGCTTCCGTTGCTCCTCCCGGAAGGCCCGGCCATTGGCCTTCCGTTGCTCCTCCTCCTGCCGTCTGCGCCTTTTCTTCAAGGAGCGCTGGGCCTCCTTATCCTCCCACCTGGCGATGGTAGCCTCCTGCCTTGCCTCCTCCTTCGCCGCCTTAGCCCAGTAGGCTTCGGAGGGGAGGTCGCCGCCGCCGGGGAGGTTGGGGACGGGGTTGTGGACGATGGGGCCCTGGTCTCCCCAGGGGCAGGGCGGGGACTTCTTCTCCTTCTTGCCACGCTTGGGGCGGCGCGTGGGCTCCCGCTCCCACCACTGCTTGTGGTCCGGGTGGTTGTCCTCGTTGCTTAGTTCGGTGTCAGAAGGGAGGCGGAAGGGGGAGGTCGCCATGGTCGGAGTGTTTGGGGGCGGCTGGGAGGAGGCAAAGGGACGGGCTCGAGGTTGAAGAGATGAGGGGCAAGATGAGATGAGGAGGCAAAGGTGTTTTGCCTATTTATTGAGGGCGGAGCGTGAAGGGCGGCGTGGGAATCCAGCGTCGCGTTGGCGCAGACGCCGAGACGAGACGCGTGCGCTGCGTTGCCCCTGCATGCATGATCAATGCGAAAGAGACGGGAAGCGGGGCAACGGGCGTGATCAATGCGAAAGAGAGAAAAAATTAGCTAGGATGCGACGCCCCCGCCCCTGCATGCATGCATGTGCATTAATGCGAAAGAGAGAAAAAAACGTCCAAGGTAGTTGTTCATTGGCAGTGAAAAATAAAAGGGAAAATATAATTTGGCCTTGATTTACTTCGGTAATAAATGCAGGAATCTAGTACCAAGGTACTCGTTCGTTTTTACACACGCAAGAAAAATCGGTGGGATTAATATTGACTTTTTGTATGGCGCATGAACCAGATGGAAGTAAATTTGACTGAAGAAAGTTGTTCGACGTACACTTATTTAATGGGGCAGCGCTGTTGCACGCAAAATAGCTAGACTGCGACGCTAGGGGCAGCTGCTGCATGCATGGTGCAGCCCGCCCAGACGCCGAGACGAGAAGCGTGTGCTGTGTTGCGTGTGGGAAGCGGGCGTGATCAATGCGAAAGAGAGAAAAAAAATAGCTAGGATGCGACGTACTGTAACCGCTGCATCGCCGCCCCCGACCCTGCATGCTGCATGCATGGTGCAGCCCGCCCCGCCCAGCGTCCGCGCATGCCACGCTCGGTCCAACGGTCTCGAGTGTGCCAACGCTATACGTTATATTTATTACATATTTTAGATTTTTATATTTTTTCTGCTGGTCATAGTGACATGCATACTCCCTCTGTCCACAAATAAGTGTACGTTTGGCTTCAAAATTTGTCCACAAAAAATGTACTTCTACCTTTCCAATGCACTTGGGCATCCACTATGTAGTCCATAAGGCTATCCACAAGCCAAAAAGTAGTCCATAAGACTAGTCATAGTGGGAGTAACTTAGGTAGTAACATGCATGTACATGCAATGCCAATTAGGCAAATTGGTGACATGGCATGACAATTAATGAAGAAAGAGAGAGAGGTAGTAACTTAGCTAGTTACCATAACATCACACATACCAATATCATATGAGTCTACAACCTAATTAATTATCTCTTGCATGACACCATACATATGTTATCACCCACTATGAAGGTAGTAACATCAACTAGTAACATGTGCAAGTTACTAGTCTTAGTTACTTAGCACTATGACCAGCCTAAGGCTATCCACAAGCCAAAATAACATAGATGTGGTATCATGCAAAGTCTCATTTATTACAATGAACCTGAGGGAAGTAAGTTTGATTGGAGAAAGTTGTTACACGTAAACTTATTTAATGCGACGGAGGGAGTAAATACGCTGCAGCGCTGTTGGACGTAAAATAGCTAGACTGCGATGCTAGGGGCAGCTGCATGCCCGCATGGTGCAGCCCGCCCCGCCCAGCGCCCTCGCATGCCACGCTCGCATGCCACGCTGTTGCACGTAAAAACGATGAAGCCAATCAGATTCCAGAATCATCCATCCCACGGATCGCCAAGAGCTAGCCACGAAATCCTTCTAAGAGACGCCAACCAATCAGGTTGCAGAACAAGCCCTTCCACGGATCGCCCAGAGCCACCCGCGGAATCCTTCTAGAAGACGCGATCGGACGGCCACAGTGTCGCGCTAGGGTTAGATCTACGGTCCTCATTCGGCCTTAGGGTTAGCGGGGTTTAGGATGTAGTCAACGGGGTTTCACAAGTTTGACCAAACATTCAAATGTGCATAACTAATTCAAAAAAATAAAAAAAATACAAAACCTTCGCATGGTGTCATGTTATGTCACATAGTTGTGAGGAAAAATATCAAACTTGGTCTATTGATCATATTTCAAAAAACCCTTCACAAAATGACCTATCTCCTCCGAGGTTTTCTGGCTTTCGGGTCAAATGACCAATGATATGGCTAGAATCAAGGCATAGTTTGTGATAATGTGCCCATATTTGGCATGCATGTCTATAATGGGATGACTAACAATGTTGTAGCACAAAGTTTTCCTTTTCGATGCACAGAAAAATCATTTTCTATTTTCTGAGTGCCGAAAGAGGGGGGGATTTGTGAAGCAACCACCAAATTGAAGTTTCAAAATGGTAACATCCTATTTTTCAAAAATACTAGACCACCTAGAATGTACAATTTCCCAACCTGAGTATCTCAAACCTTTTATTCCATCCCTGGTGAAAAAGACAAATCCTGCCGAATCGGCTGGAAGTGGGTAAGATATGAACTACAGGTACATGATTCCATGCTGATGATTTTTTGTAAAAATAATTTTTAGGTTCACAACATGCTATTTCATCAGAGATCCAATGCTAGTTTTGCGATCCTCAGCCCCTAGCTAAGAATATTTATGAAAACCCTTCAAGTTTGACCAGACATTCAAATGTGCATAACTAATTCAAAAAAAATCAAAAAAATACAAAACCTTCGCATGGTGTCATGTTATGTGACATAGTTCTGAGGAAAAATATCTAACTTGGTTTTAGAAATGGTCGAAAAAAACTTGCTTAGAAATGGGGTGGTTTACCCTAGCTTTGGAGCCCATTTCTACCCCATTTTGGGTGAGGGTGAGTTGTACTTCACAAAAGGGATCAGGGTGAGGATGAGTTGTATTGTACATATGAGAAAAACGTTGGAAGATCATACAAACATAGAAAAGTGACATAGCTACATATGTTGAAATTCAAATTTACCATCATATTTGAATTTTGTCCAAATTATCAACAAGTGACAAATTATTATAATAACAAATGTTTACAACAACAAGTGCCAAATTATTACAACAACAAGTGTCAAATGTTTACAACAATAACAAATGTTTACAATAACAAATGTCTATTTCTTTTGGCTCTTCTTACCCCTCGTTTTCTTCTCCTTCACAAGTTTCACACCACACAATAGGTTTATGCTCTTATTTTTCTTACCATTACCATCTGGCCTCCCCACAGCACGTCCAAGAGTCTCCTTCACCTCCTGCACCTCCTCAACAACCTCATGATCATGATCCAGAGCCTCATCAACATGGTCACTTTGCACTAGAGCCTCAACAACATGGTCACTTTGCACCAGAGCCTCAACAACTTGGTCAGTTTGCACCAGAGCCTCAACAACAGGCTCATTTTGCACCAGAGCCTCAACAACAGGCTCATTTTGCACCAGAGCCTCAACAACAGGCTCATTTTGCACCAGAGCCTCAACAACAGGCTCATTTTGCACTAGAGCCTCAACAACAGGCTCTTTTGCCCCTCATTTTGCACCAGAGCTTCCAAATCAGAAACGTTGTGCCCTAAAGCCTCAACAGTTTGCACATCATCCTCCAAAACAAGTTCAGATTGCACCTCAGCAGCACCAAACATGATCTGGTTAGTTCTCTTCTTTCTTTGGACATTGATTCTTGCCCTTTTCACTGGCCAGCATTCGTCAACAACAAGAGGTGGGCCTTTTTCTCCACGCTTCCTCCTGAAAACAAGCAAGTTAGCTGGGGGAGAAAAATCATCAACAAGAAATGGGATAGATTTTGGATGAACATACTTTGGCTTTTCAGCAGTGTATCTGCACTTGGTAGAGCCAGCTCGGTGTCCAAGTTCTTCACAGAGTTTGCATCTATTCTTGTTACCTTTTTGGGCCCTTTTTGGCTTGGCATCTTTCTTTTCATCTTTCTTTCCCTTCTTGCTGCTCCCACCTTTCTCAAACCAAGCCTTGAATCTACTCTGCTTGGGCCTGCCAGCCTTTCTTTTCATCAAAGGAGGACACAAGGAGAACTGAATGTACAATTCAGGCCACTGAGACTGATCTGTAAGTGCTGGAATTGGTGTTCCATATGCAGCCTTGAATTTTGCTACAGAATAATACTCATGCAAATATGGGTGCATATTTAGCTTGTGTTTGGAGGCCAAGAAAAGTATGGCATGCTCACAAGGCTTCCCAGTGTGTTGCCACTCAAGGCATGTGCATTCATGCAATTGAGTGTCAACAACATGCCTCCTGCCAGTCTTTATATCTCTGACTTCAGCACCCCACAATGAGGATTTCTCAACACGCAAATGTGCAAGATTTCTGCTCCTGTTGACCACCTGCTGCACAACATCAGGAAGCTTATCTCCTTGAAGAACATCACCAAGCCTTCTTCTCAATTCCCACAACCTCATGATCATGATCCTGATCTGGTCAACCATGTCATGGACAGGCAAGTCTTTTAACTCCTTCACTTTGTTGTTGAAACTTTCTGCCAAATTATTGTTGATATGATCACATTTGATGGCAGTGTTAAAACCAGACATGTACCATAAAAGAGAATGGTAGGTTTCCAACCATGTACAAAACTTGACCCTATCCTCCTCAGAGCATGCCGCCTTAATCTTCTCAAGGTGATATGAATGTGTCTGCCTGGTGTAAGATCTTGCTGCTGGCCACATGCGTCCAAAATCATCTCCTCTGAATTTTTTGATCAAATTCATCCACATATGGCCGAAGCACTCCCTCTGCTCAGCATGAGGGAAAACAATCTTCACTGCATTTTCTAAACCTTTACATGCATCTGTGTGCACTACCAATGGAGAGACTGGCCCTATGCATCTTTTCAACTGCATCATGAACCATGTCCATGATGCCTCTGTCTCAGACTGAAATATGCCAATAGCTACAGGGAACATCCAATTGTGTCCATCTAAAGCATTGCATGCTGCTAGTTGACCATTCCACTTTCCAGTCAAGAAAGATGAGTCTATACTCAAATATGGACGGCAACCTGCTTTGAAGCCATCGATGCAAGGCTTTAAAGCCATGAAGAATTTAGAGAAGAAGACTTTCCCATCAGATGTTACCTCAGTATCTATCTCCACAACACTGCCAGGTGACCTCTTCTCTACTTCTGCTTTGAAGTTATAAAGCATTCGAAAGGTATTTGCCCAATCACCATATAGCTCTTTCATTGCCCTTTTCTTTGCCTTCCACACTGTAGTATAATTCAGCTTAATGGGGTACTGCTTTTCCAAGTCTATTTTCAGTCTCTTTGCAGTGCTGTTTGGTGTTGTGGCTAAAATGTGCTTGATCTTTTCTGCAACCCATAATTGCGATGTCATCTTTGTAACTGTTTGAGAACTTGTAATGCAAGTATGAGGTTTTGGAATTTGATTCACTCTTATTGTCCTTCCATCAGGTTGGCGTCTAGCAGATATATACCACTTGCAAGGCTTGGCACCACCATCATAACCTATGCATTTTGCATAGAACTTCTTTTTATCAGTCCACATAGTCTTGGTAGCAAACTCACGTTTGACTGCATATGTCCTGAAACACATCCTGAATTCATCCATGCTTGGAAACAATCTCCCAACTTCAATAACTGGGTCCTCTTTGTCATAAACTGTTACTAGCTCATCATCATGTGCATCATCTACATGAACTGCAGCATTTTCCAACAACTCTAGATCTATATCTGCCTCTTCATCTCTTAAATGGTTGTCACCATCATTTGCAGCTTCATCCCTCTTCTTCTCCTTGTATCTGTCATCTATAGGAATGCCAAAAAGCTTTGCCATTTCAATGTCATCTATTGGTGCAATGACCAAATCAGTGCGGTCATGTATCTCAACTGAATTCCAATCAACAGTTACAATCCTTTGTGCATTACCATCTGCAGCCTCCCCTTGTGCATTAGCATCATCATCCTCCACTGTTAACACTTCCAACTCAGTAAGTATAGGCATTACTTGCCTTTGTGCAGCCCAATCATCCTCGACCATCTGAGCAGCCAGCTTCGAGGCCACATATCCAACCCTCGAATCAGGTTTCAGATCAATGAGCTCTGCTAAAAACAGAACAGTTTTGCTTGTCCAACCGTTTCGCTCATCGATTTTATCAACTATATGTTCCCCTGTCTCAACCCTAACATAGTCACATTTGCAATCATCAAATCGTAACACAGAAACTTCTTGCTCTGGCCCCCAAACCACACTATCCCCAATTTTTTCCACCATTTTCCTTACTGCTTCCTCTCCCATGTTTATTAGCTCTTGGGGATCAACATGTTCTAATTCCACCTCTCATTTAACAACCGTGTCTCTCTCAATGATCTGCGTGCTTCCATCAACTAAAACAGCCCTAGAGGGAAAGAAATTGATGCGAAATTCGAAGGTTTGGCGCGCAACATCGTCTCCCCTGTTTTTGGTGGGCACTGTGAGCTAGCGGAAGCGAACAGAGAGCTCAACCTTAGAGAAATTAAGTGCAGAGATACGGGATATACCGATTAGAAGTCCCCTCTCCATGCTCCATATCGTTCCCCCTCGCCCCGTTCAGCACACCCTCGCCTCCACAATCTAGCATCAATGGGCACGCTCAGATCTCGAATTGAGAAGAATGGGAGAGGAATTAGCTTTCAAATGGCACTCACCACCTTCGTCGTCGAACGAAAGCTCCGCCGCCTAAATTAATTACCGTGCCACCGTGTAACACCCTCAGAATCAGACCTATGCAAGTTTGAGCAAAATCCGCCAAACCCGCATAGAAACGATTCAAAGGTGCCCACCAGGCACTTTCGTGCGGGTGGAAAACGAAGTAATAACATTACACAACAGTCCTCGATGGGACCCACAGAACAGATATATATAACAGCGACTCAAAGAGTCAAGAATACAAAAATAAGATACAAAGATCCGAATCACCTTGAAAACGATATCGCGTCCAGCTACGGACAAGATGCAAATGGGGCTAAGAGCCCTGAAGAATAACCAGTGGCGTCCATAACCCTGCCCAGGCCAAGCCGGAAGGGTAACCCTGCTAACGACGTCGATTTCGAAACCTGCTCAAACAAAAGGGGTGCCGACAAAGGGCAAAGGAAAAAGAAGGAGCGTCAGTACTGAGGCCAGTACACGGCGAGGCTAGAATTCGGCGGTCCTCGCCTACATAGGTATGGTGGACTGAGCGGCAGCGGCAGCAGGCACTAAACAACCTATAGAGACTCGATACAACTGGCGGTGGTCAGAGAGAGGTAAGATAGACCTATCCGGATCCAACCTGAAGCTAACACCAAATAAACCCATCCTGGTGTTTCCCCCTCGAGACCAAACGAGGAAGTCAACCGAGGAACTCACACCGTTGGCAGTTTTATTTATTCAGTTATCGTTGCAGCATTTACTAGTCAGGTTTAAATAATCATCCTGATAAAATGAGCAGTGGTCATTTTAGTTAACCATTCCGTTATAGTTGTAACTCTTACTAATCAGATATGAATAGCATGAGATAACCCTTAAACCCAGCAGTTGTTGGTACTCTTAATCAGCCATTCCGTTGTAGTTGCAATACTTACTAGTCAGGTACAATGGTCGCAAGCGACACTCCAAACAAGCAATTGTGGGCAGTATTATTTAGCCATCCCGTTATAGTGAAGCTGATTACTAGTCATTATAAAGTCAAATTTATAGCAATAAACTTTAGTTATGCTTGTCTATGATCGAGATACTGTGCTCCAAGTCGTCCATATCCGCGGACACGGCTTTCAGAAAGTTTTACCCGGCCGGGGTGCACCAATAGCAACACACGCTCGATCAACCTCGGAAAAACCAAATCAAAACCCAACGAGGCTTTCACGACTGAACAATCACAGGATTCAGAATTATTTCAGGGGGCCACCCCTTAAGTAGATCCCGCAACGAAGCCAGCTGACTCCGAGACGGGCTCAAGGTTTGGGTATACGGCTGTGAACGACTGGGAACCCGAAAGTGTGGCTGGGCTTGTCGACACCGCGGAATCGTGTCCCGATCCTAAACAGTACAGTGTGCTCCTCGCACAATTTAAATACAGAAAGTAGCATGGCATAAGTACAGGATCGTAAATAAAACCTCAAACTAGTTTGTGGCCCCAAGAAATAAGACGGAATCAAGCTCTGGCTCAGGGGGGTCCCATATACCTCCCGGATGTGGATAGCGCGATAAATCAAGGAACAGGTATCAAGTACTCGGGGTCTTACGGGACACAAGTGGGCGTTCGGAAACCAAATATTTCTATCACCCACCGATGCCTCTGCTTATTTCAATTTTAGTTGTTAAACAGAAATTAAAGTGAACAATAAGTAAAACTAAGATCATCTCCAACAACAACATGCGGCAAGGCTCCAGCAACTGTGGCATTTGACGACACGCAACAGCACTTGAGCAAGCGACTACGACGCGCAAGTCCAACTAGCTACCAAACAACAGGTAATAGGATGTGTCCAAGGCAATATAAGGCTGCAAGGGATATCACGGGTACGAAAACTAGAGCAACGCAACACAGATAGCAATAGATCAACAGGAGGGAATAAAGGCTATAAAAGTAAGATAGGTAGAAAGAGGGAGATGCTCGCCTGAAAACATCGTCGAAGGGTTCATCCGAAGATCGGGGCGAAGCTCACATCAACTCATCGGCCTTATCCGCGAAGAAGCAAAACACTAAAAGAAACACCGGATGCACTATTCAATACACGGCAGAAGATCGGCATGATGCATGTATGATGTATGACATGGCAAAGGTGCGATGCGATTAGGTCAATATTAAGTGGAACCGGGGTCCCGACAATTAGTTAGGTGGTTCAAGTTGTTTAAAACCCCCCGCAAGTTAAATGTTGTTTAACATGGCAAAGATAGTACCGGGTTCGCTACACCAATTTAAATGAGGCCAATATAAGGTTAGATTTGCCCGCATATGGGCCCCATATTTAATTATTAGGTGAATCGGCATAAGGCCCCCAATCCACAGATATGCATGCGAGTATGACATTTCAATATGCAACAAGTTGTTATTATGTTATAAAATAGGGTTTCGGGAAGGGGTTCACACATTAGAGGGTCTCGGCGAACTTGGGGTTCCGGGGTTCGGGGTTCGACAGGGTCCAGGGTCTAGGGTTCGATCTTGGCGTCCGGGGGTTCGTCGGGGTTCAGGGTTCCGTGTCGAAGGCCTTGGCGTTACGCCTCCTCGTGATGGGCTCGGGGCGTCGAATCCGGGAAGGGGAGCTTGGTGGTCTTCACGTTCGGACTTCGCCTCCGGGAACGGGCCTCTCGTCCTCGGATCCGGGAAGGGGTCTTGGCGTTCCGTGAAGGAGGCCTTCGCGTTCCATGATGAAGATCTTGACACCGGGCCGTTCTTGTCGGGCATACTGCAGATTACCTCGCCACTTGTCGATCTTGTCGGGTTTTGCATCGGGAACCTTGCAACCGCGGTACTCATGTTCCTGGGACTCGAACGCGGGCCTTGCGAGGAAGGGCGGGCAGCCTGGACGCACCAACGGCGGAGGCCGCAGGGAGGGAGGTGGAGGAGACCGGCGCGCGGGTGGTGGCTGCAGAGGGAGCGAGGACGCTCGCTGCGGGGCCCGGCGGCGCTCGGGGCGGCCAGGGACGGAGGGGATGTGCGGGGTCGGCGAGGCAAGCAGAGGCGCGGTGAACGGTGGTCGAGGCGGGGCCGCAGGCGACGCCGGTGCGGCAGAGCGGCGGGGGCGCGCGGCCGGAGGCGGCGCGCGACCAGGCCGGAGGAGGCAGACGGGCCCGGCGGCGCTGGGGACCGTCGGCGGGGAGGAGGCGCGGCACACGGGCTCACGGGGGCGGGTCGGGCTGCAGCGGTCGCTGGCCACGGAGGCGTCGGAGACGCGGTGGCCGACAGCGACCCGGGGAGCAGAGGCGGAGGGGGTTGCGGGGAGAGCGTGTCGGGGAGGGGCCGGCGAGCGGGCGGACGCAGGTGGGGGCCGCGGTGGCCGACGCGGCCCGCGCTGCGGCGGACGCGGGCGGGGAGCGGCGGAGCGGAGGTGGACGGGGGCGACGGCCGGCTCGGAGGCGGGGTAGAGGAGCTCCGGCGACGCGCGCGGAGGCGAGGCCGGGGCTTGCGGGGGTCGGCCGGGGCGCTGCGCCGGCGAGGCGGAGCTCGCAGAGGGGCGCGGAGGGAGGCGCAGGGAGCGCAGCTAGACGCGACGGCGGCCGGAGGAGCGTCGCGGGGAGCGCCGGAGGAGGACGGTGACGCGCGCGGGAGGCGGCGAACGGCGGCGCAGGCGGGCAGAGAGAGGGGCGAGCGGAGGAGGCGGGGGTCGGTGGGACATGTGGTGGGGCCCAGGGGAGCGGGGTCCACGCGGGGGAGGTGGAAACTTGGGGGAGCGGCGGGCTGGCGTGCGTGTAGTGCGTGTGTGTGCTTTTGGGGGTGGGGCCAGCTGGGGGGTTGGTGGAGAGTGGCCAGGGGGTGCTGGCGCGGTTGGGGTGGGGCCCGGGAGTCAGGGGGGTTGACCGCGGTGGGTAGGGGCTGGCTAGGTGGAAGGGCAGGTGTGTGCTGGCTCGGTGGGGAGGAGAGAGGGAGAGAGAGGAGGGAAAAGGGGAGTGGGTGGGTCTAGGTGGCAGCAGCCGATTGGCTGGAGGGAGGAGAGAAGGTGAGGTGGCGGATGGGGATAGGCTGAGGTGATGTGGCTGGTTGGTGGGTAGGTTAAGTGTAGGTAGAAAAGGTTTTAGGGAGGGACCGATTCTAATTTTCTGGGATGGTCGTTCGGGTCGAAACGGCCCGTTCGACTGCCCCCGCCAAAATAATTAATTAAATTATTTATATCAAACAGCGTTTTGCAAACTGACAATGGACAAAACAAAACACTCCGGTGACCCGGGTTTGCGCGATAATTAAGGTGGGGCGTTTTAGAAAACAAAACGGGCTTTGCGAAATAGTTTTAAGCCAACAATGCATGATGATGACGATGCAATGCACAAATTCAACGATTTTCTAGTAGTGGTTTGCGGGATGCCACACACCGCTGCCGGCGCCGAGAACGATGGGTGAGGTCCGCCGCCGCCGTCGGGAAAGCTACAGTCAGTGTTACGCGCGCTCTCGGTCGGAAGCGGTTGGTTTGATTGGCTGTCCCAAACAACCGGTTTGGCTTAACCCTAATATTGGAACAAAGTTAAATGTGTCCTTACGACCGATTTAAGGCCCGTGTGGCCTTAGGATATTAGTTGCCTCACATCCATCGCATGCGAGCTATTCTTTTCAACGATGTCGTTTTCCTTCCAATTCCATGTAAAGACGTCGCATAGGAGCTATAAGCCCGAAATCAGCACATGGCCACACTCGAAAGAACAACCCTACTGATATCAAACCATGATCTAGTCAGGTGACCGAGATAACAAATGAACTTTAACACAGCTAGCTCACAAATCAACAAGCGGAAATTGTTTAATATCTCCCCAAGAGACATATTAAGAAAAGAATCTCTTGTTTTTTGAACAAGAGTTTTGCATACGTGTATCTCGCACAACTAATGCCAGCAAAAATCACATCAGAATTTCCAAGAGCGCATAATAGGTACTAGCTTGTTCCTCTACGTTGAATATCTGAATAGTCTACATGTGGTATATTGCTCAATGCCCTGACAGATAAATGTCAGAAAAATTATCAAATAATGAAATCACATTAACCAATAAATATAAAATATTAGCTAAGCAAAGCAACATCATCCGGGGCAGGACTAAGATCTCCCTGTTAGCTTCACTTCTGACCATGATATAGGTTGTCCAACAATTTCGAGGAGTCGGTGTTCTACTTGTTTCATATCTTGTCGTTCTTCTGGATTTGATTTTAGACAGTCTATTGCAACCCCACTAACCATTTCCAACATATTAATATCAACTTCACTTGTAACATCGTTGTCAATAAAGTTCCTTGCTCCTTTTTCCGCACAAGACTGAACAAAGTTTGCAACATAGCTCCTTTTGACATCATATGTTGCAGGCCTCCTTGTGATGAGCTCTATGAGAACAACTCCAAAGCTGTAGACATCAGTCTTCTGTGTAACAATCCCCTTCTCCATATATATTGGATCTATGTAACTCATATCCCCAATAACACGATCAGTCTCCTCATCTTTTCCTTTTGCGAGCAGCTTCGAGGTACCAAAGTCAGAAACTTTTGGGGTAAAATGTTCATCAAGAAGAATATTTGCAGATTTAACATCACCGTGACGTATGGTACTCTCCCCTGATGAATGCATATATGTTAGGCCTTCGGCTGACCCAATAGCAATTTCCAAACGCTTATTCACTGGAATACTATCTTTGGATTTGAAGAGGACGTCATACAAACTCCCTTTCTCCACAAACTCATACACCAACATGGGAACATCAAACTCTAGGCAACATCCTAGGAGCCTGACAATGTTCTTGTGCCTCATCTCCGATTGGATTATAACCTCGTCGGTGAATTCCTTCTTCATGTCCTTGTCAACTTTGATGGACTTCTTCACAGCCACTTGTTGATTATCTTTCAGAGTCCCCTTATAAACCTTGCCAAAGTGGCCCTGTCCAATGACAGTCTTATAATTGTTTGTTATCTGTTTTAGCTGTTTCCTTGTGTATATCCGTATATTCTTGACGCCATTTAGTATCGGACCACCATTTTGTTCATAAAACCTCTTAAGTTTTAGGTGTTGCTTGGCCATAACCATGATGACGAAGACAACAATCAAGCCAGAAATACCTATGAATAAGCAAAGTAATGAGACTTTAGTTAAACCGGGTGAATCTCCTTTTCACAATCCAACATGCATAAGACCCCCAACTAAACGATAGAAGTGTTAACCTTAAATGTGTTATTTCTCTCTAATCGCTTAAATAGCATAATAACCATATCAAGTCACATTTTATAAGTACCGATGTAGAAAATATTCTGGAAAATGGACGATATATTATCTGTGCCCTCTGCATAGGAGGTGCAGAGATACTCTCTTACTCAAGTAAGTAACTAGGTGAAATATTTTCAGTTGACCTGCGCATCACCAGATTATAATACTCCCTCCGATCCATATTAGTTGATTTGAATTTGTCAAAATTTGGATGAATCTATATACTAAATAGTGTCTAGATTCATTCAAATCTAAACAAATCCAAGTCAACTAATATGGGTCGGAGGGAGTATCTTTAATTGAGCAAGGGAATCTTGTCAAAAACATCAGTTATGTTTCTCACATGTATGTGACTTTCTTCTTTTTCTTCTTCTAAACATGGTGCTAGCCTGAGAACATGTGGGAAACTGACTGAAATGTATGTATGAAATTAATTAGCTAGTGAATCTGGTGCAGTAGATCAGCTCTTACAGTCTTACCGACGATGATCTTTGCAGGTAAGGGGAAAATTTCGGTGCAGTTTCCCTTTTTGGCATCGCCTTTCATCCCGCGTTTGCATCGACAGTCATATCCCCCGGGTATGTTGGTGCAGATCCCGTCACATGGATATAAATCACGGAACTCAGAACTCTGTTCTCGGAGCTGACACTCATCCATGTCTGGGAAAAGAAGATTAAAGATATGAAAGTTTGACAGTTGCATTGATGGGTGCAGCCAAACTTGTGGAAATCAGAAACTGAACCAGGTAGGTACTGATGATAGTACTAGTAATTAGATACCTTGGCATCCGTTGGCGATGTAGGGGTTGCCCTGGTAATGCTCCCAGCACTTGCAGACGTGGCCATTGCGGTCATTGGCTGCCTCCGCGCAAGAACTGTTGCCGCTGGCGCAGCTGTCTTGCTGACACCGGGCGTACCTGATAGCGAAATCGAGCACCAAGGGGAAGCCCCTGGCGAGTTTCCTGGATAGCACCTCGTAGCCGAACATGTCCTCAGCAGTGAAGTTGTACCACGACCTCTCCACCACCATGCCATAGGAGCACGGACTGATTTTCCATTGAATATTGATGTCATTGTCCTTGTCGTCGTCGTCGAGGGTCACCGCAGTCTCGGTGACGGGCATGGTCGGCCACGGCGGCGGCAGGGGGATGTGGCAGCAGCCCAGCCCCGAGCACGACCCATTCGGGGCCGTGAGCAGGAAGGGGCTGCTTGAAGTGCAGGAAACACGTCCCGACGAGACCTTGACCTGGTACGTCATGGCGGGCTTGACGTTCCAGCCGACGCCGACGAGGTCGTTGCCGGCCGACAGAAGGAACGGCCCGTACCCGTCCAGGTGCGTGTAGTCACCCTTTTTTAGACCCACGGTGTCGTTTGTGAAGCACCGCGAACTGACGCCGCCGTACACCCGTACCTCGCTGGTCTCCAGCGATATGTCGAACAGCTCCACCGGCTCATACCTGTACTCAGGGATGTCTGTGGCGGTCTCGGTGCCGAATGTGTTCTGGTAAATCACCTTGTATGGTGGTCCCTGCGCAGATCCTCCGCTGTAGGCGAGGAAGGCGCGAGGTGGGGTGAAGGAGGTGTTGCAGGTGACCTCGAAGAAGCCAGAGAGGAAGCAGTCGGGCTTGTCCATGCCGAAGGGGAACGGGATGCTCATGCCGCCGCACTTGTCCCGGCAACCCGGACGCCCCATCATCCCCTGCTGCAGCGCCTGATCTTGTGGTTCGTCCGAGGCGGCCGCAGCCTGATGCCTCAGGGTCAAGTGATCACTAGCTACCGCTGCTGCTAGGAGGAGCAGGATCGGTAGCAGATGAGGATACTGGATCAGTTGCGACGGCGGAGCCATCGTGGTGTAGTTTCTGCTCGTTCGCCAGGCTCACTCGACTCCTCTCTAGCAAGGTGCAGTAGCCCAGCAATACCAGTACCCCAAAACCCAAAGCCAGGCGTGATATAGTCCCAATCGATCAGTCTGTCATTTTCTTCTGTGAGGAGAGTGGATTTATTGCACACGGCGACATATGTGGACTGGCAATTTCTAAGATGTTTCCCAGTCATTTTCCTGGGTTTGAAACGGGCCGGGTGAGATGGTTTATGGGTCTTTTTTTTCTCAAGTCAGGGGTGATGTGGTCTTCCTGGTGCAGCACGAAAAGACACACCGGTCCACCTCGCGTAACAATTGTGTCTACCTATAACCATTTACAGCACGTTCTATGCATCTTCTTTCTCCATGTCTCCTCTTCATTCTCCATATGCATGCATCTCGTTTGCTTTTGTCCCGTCTCAAAAAGCACCCCTTCGTTGATTGACTCTGTCTAGGCAATAAACCTCAATTCTCATTTGAATTGTCTCGGTTTCGTCAAGAAGAAAATTTATGAGATGGTGAAAGCTGAGTGAGAGGATGTGACCCGTGGAAACACACCATTGGAGAGATGGCACAACAAAGTGAGGCATATCCATAGATTCCTAAAGGATGGGCGGAAAAATTAAGCGGCAATTATAAGAAAGAGAAAGAACGTTTATTGGCCATCATTGACGGTGTGGACCTCAAAGGCCGAATCCACCCCTTGTAGCTCCGCCGAAAGGGCTGGCTTAAGGGAGATAAACGAAAAATTATCTAAGCTGAGAAGAGATGAAGAAACAAAATGGGCTCAAAGAGCAAAAGTTAAGCATATTCAAGAAGGAAGAAATATACTAAATATTTCCATTTGATTGCAAATAGAAAATATAGAAGGAATAACAAATTCTAACTAGAGCAAGATGAAGTCACCATAGTGGGTGAAGATAATATGAAGGTTTGTATGACTGAATATTACAAAAAAAATGTTTGGGGATCTAGCCCCATCAGACTTCTCTCTGCAAGAAGATCTCAATTATGATATACCGCAACAATCTCCGAAAGAGAATGATATCCTTACTAGTGCCTTCGCGGAGAAGGAAATATATGATGATATTTTTTAGATTGAGTTAAATAAAGCTTTGGGACCTAATGGGTTTCCAGCCGAGTTTTATCAACAAAACAAATTGGGAGGTCACTAAGGGATACATGATGTCAATGTTCTTTCAATTGCAAAATAGGAATTTGTCATTGTTTAAACTAAACTTTAGTGTCATTACTCTCCTACTCAAAAAACAAGTAAAAATTCAACAATATAGACCAATATATCTTCTAAATGTCAGCTTTAAGATATTCACAGAAGTTGCCACGAATCGTATCACAGTGATCATGGAAAAAGTGGTTCGACCGACTTAGGCGGCCTTCATGCCTGAACGATATATCCTAGAGGGGGTTGTTGTATTGCATGAAACTATTGAGCTTCGTATGAAGAAAATGGACGGTATTCTTTTTAAAATCGATTTCGAGAAGGCATATGATAAATTAAAGTGGAATTTTTTGCAACAGATACGTATGAAGGGATTTGCGCTAGGATCATGTAAATTAATCGAGCGGTTTGTTCAAGGAGGAAGCATTGGCATTAAGGTAAATGATGATAATTGTCATTATTTCCAAAGTAGAAAAGGTTTGAGACATGGTGATTCTTTGTCTCTGATTCTTTTTAATATCATTGCAGATATGTTGGCTGTTCTAATAGATAGAGCTAAAAAATATGGCCAAGTTGGAGAACTAATCCCTCATCTAGTTGAGGGAGGTGTATCAATACTACAATATGCGGATGATACAATTTTGCTTGTGGAGTATGATCTAGTCAAAGTTGTTAATATGAAATAAATCCTTAATATTTTTGAACAACTGTCTGTTCTTTAGATTAACTTCCATAAGAGTGAGATATTCTATTTTAGAAAGGCCAAAGAGAAGGAGGAACAATATAAACAACTATTTGGTTGTGAATCTGGTTAAAAACAGAAGATAATAAGCATAAATATAGGTTAACTAAATGGATTATTGTTTTTTAGACCAAATGAACGGGGACTAGATATTGAAGTACTCGATGTTAAGAACAAATGTTTATTCGGAAAATGGTTGTTTAAGTTAATAAATTAAGAGGGTGTGTGGAAAGAGTTACTGCATAAAAAAATACTTGTTCCAGAAGACTTTGGATCAGGTACAGAGTAAACCATTCTAGAAAGGTCTCATGAAAGTTAAGGATGAATTCTTTAGCAAAGATATTTTCAAAGTTGGTGATGGTACTATGGTTCGATTTTGGAAAGATGTATGGTTAGGTTTGACGGGTTTCGCAGCATAGTAAATCAAAATTTTCTACGGATGCGAACGGGAAAACCAAGATCTAATCTAGGAGATGCAATCAACGAGAGGGATAGATGAGATCTTCATACCCTTAAAGAAATCGCACAGCAGAAACATTCAATAGAACGTGGGTGATGTAGTCGAACTAGCCTTCTCCTCCTAGCGATCCGATCCGATCCAAAGCCGCAAGTGGCGACGCCTCCGAGAGATGCACACGTACGGCACCGCGACGTCTCCTCCTTCCTCGGTCCAGCAAGCGGTGTGGAGAGATAGATTGGATCTACAGCACGATGGCGTGGTGCAATGGTGGAGAGTTTCTGCGGCAGGGCTTCGCCTACACGCAGTCGGGAGAGAGAGAGAGAGAGAGAGAGAGAGAGAGAGAGAGAGAGAGAGAGAGAGAGAGGTAGGGCAGCAGCTGGCGGCTAGGGTTTGGGTTGAGGGGAGGGTGCGCCCCCTGCCCACCTTATATAGGGGGCTGGCCGCCCACCTTGCCCCCTCCTCCAATCCCTAGGGCGGCGAACCCAAGGGTGGAGTGGGGGGCAAGTCTTCCCCCCTTCTAGAAGGTCCCCTAGGGTTTTGGCCGGCTGGGCCTATGGGGCCTTGTGCCCCTGGCCCAATGCGGCCAGGGCAATCCCTCGTAGGCCCACACACCCCTCCGACAAGTGGGGCCACGTTGGTCCCACTCCGGAAGCTTCTAGAACCTTTTGGTACAATACCGAACATTCCGAAACAATTCCGAAATCCAAAAACTGCTTTCCTTTATATAAATCTTATTCTCCGGACCATTCCGGAACCTCTCGTGATGTCCTGGATCTCATCCGAGAATCCGAACAAAAACTCATAAACCAATTATCCATTCTATCCTAGCGTCGAGACACATTAAGTGTGTGACCCTACGGGTTCGAGAATATGCAGACATGATCTTCTATCAATAATCAACAGCGGGATCTGGAAACCCATATTGACTCCCACATATTCATCGATGATCATATCGAATGAACCACGATGCCAGGATTCAATTAATCCCATATATATATATATTCCCTTCGTCACTGGATATTTTACTTGCCCGAGATTCGATCGTTGGTATCGGCATACCTAGTTCAATCTCGTTCACAGCAAGTACTTTACTCGTTCCGTAATCCGATATCACTTTGTGATTAACTCCTTAACCACGTGCTTGCAAGCGGTGTTGATATCGATTACCGAGTGGGCCCTAAGTATATCTCTCCGACTCGGGAGGGACAAATCCCATCTCGATACATACAACCCAACAAGTACTTTCCGATCACCTGAGAGACACCTTTATGATCACCCTCTCATAGGATGACGTTTGATGACCTCAAAGCTTTCTTCCGATACCAGGGAGTTGCATTATCTCATGGTCTAAGGAATACAATATTTGACATAGGAAAAATCTTCGCAAAGATGAACACGATGACACGATCTAATTGCTCTGCTTAATTTGGGTCTGTCCATCATATCATTCACCTAATGACATGATCTCATTATTAATTGACAACTCATGTATATGGTTAGGAAACCTTAATCATTATTAATAAATGAGCTAGTCCATAGAGGCGTACTAGGGAAACGGTGTTGTTCATAAACCACACAAGTATCAAAGTTTCCGCTTAATACAATTCTAGCATGAAATATAAACTTTATCATGAACAAGAATTATAACAATAACATCTTTATTATTGCCTCTAGGGCATAATTCCAACAGTCTCCCACTTGCACTAGAGTCAATAACCTAGTTTACATCTGGCAACAATCTAACACCCATGGAATTAAGGTGATGATCATGTTTTGCTCGTGGAAGAGGTTTAGTCAACGGATATGCGACATTTAGATCCGTATATACTTTGCTAATCTTCAGATCTCCATCTGATATATAATCTCGAATTATATGAAACTTGCGGTTGATGTGCTTGGTCTTTGGATGATATATTGGTTCCTTAGCCAGTGCTATGGCGCTAGTGTTGTCACACAATATCTCCAGTGGGTCCAAGTCACTTGGAACCACACCAAGCTCAGTGATGAAGTTCCTGATCCAAACTCCTTCACTTGATGCTTCTGCAGCAGCCATGTATTCCGCTTCTACTGTAGATCCCGCGATCACGCTTTGCTTGCAGCTTCTCCAGCTCACAGCTCCTCCATTCAAAATATAAACGTATCCTGTCTGAGATTTAGAATCATCCTTGTCGGTGTCGAAACTAGCGTCGACGTAACCTTTTACGACGATCTGCTCATCACCTCCATAGACCAAGAACATTTCTTTAGTCCTATTTAAATACTTTAGGATGTTCTTTACGGCTGTCCAGTGTTCCACTCCTGGATCACTTTGGTATCTGCTTGTCAAACTAAGAGCATTGGACACATCCGGTCTAGTAAACAGCATGGCATACATGATAGAACCTATGGCCGAGGCATATGGCACTTTGCTCATAGTTTCTCTATCGTTAACCGTAGCTGGACACTGATCCTTTCTCAATATCTTACCTGACAACATGGGCACTGAACCTTTCTTTGCCTTATCCATTCTGAACCTTTTCAGAACCTTGTCTAGGTATGTACTTTGGCTTAAAGCTATTAGGCGTCTTTGTCTATCTCTATAGATTTTGATGCCTAATATATAAGAAGCTTCTCCTAGGTCTTTTATTGAAAAACATTTGTCCAAATAACTCTTCACATCGTTAAGCATATCAATGTCATTTCCAATAATCAATATGTCATCCACATATAGTACCAAAAATGTCACTGAGCTCCCACTCACTTTCTTGTAGATACAAGCTTCGTAGCAATTTGGAACAAATCCAAAGCTCTTGATCACTTGATCAAAACGAAGGTTCCAACTCTGAGATGCTTGCTTCAGTCCATAAATAGAATACTGAAGTTTGCACACCTTCTCAGCATCCTTAGGATCGACAAAACCTTCGGTATGCATCATATACAACTCTTCATCAATGTTGCCATTGAGGAACGCAGTTTTGACATCCATCTGCCATATTTCATAATCATGAAACGCAGCAATTGCTAATAAAATCCGAATGGACTTGAACATCGCTACGGGAGAGAAAGTCTCATCGTAGTCAACACCTTGAACTTGTCGAAAACCTTTCGCGACAAGTCGAGCTTTATAGACAGTAACATTACCATATACGTCCACTTTCTTCTTGAAAATCCATTTGCACTCAACGGCCTTTAGGTCGCTAGGAGGGTCCACCAAAGTCCATACTTTGTTTTCGCTCATGGATCCCAATTCGGATTTCATGGCCTCTAGCCATTTATCAGAGTCTGGGCTCATCATTGCTTCCTCATAGTTCGCAGGTTCACTGTTGTCTACCAACAAGACAGTTAATACAGGGTTGCCGTACCACTCAGGAGGGGCATGTGACCTTGTCGACCTGCGACGTTCAGCAGTAGCATCGTCCGAAGTTTCATGATCCTCATCATTAGCTTCCTCTCTTGTTGGTGCAGACGGCACTTGACGAGGTTTAATCTCGTCAATGCCCATTGTTATGGACTTGGGTTTTGGAGAAGATGGGGATGCTGGAGATCGCGGAACGGTTAGCAAACAAGCAACACGGGACACGAGGTCTACCCAGGTTCAGGCCCCTGAAGGGAAAACCCTACTCCTGCTTGTCTGCTCTTGATTACGGCGAAACCGGTGATTACAGGGGTGCACAGATGCAATCTGGCGTGGAAGTGTTTATGCGAAAGTATGAGGTGCGGATCTGTAGATCTGTTGTAGTCTAGTCTATCGAAGGGTGCCCTCCTCGTTGGCCCCTCCTAGCCTTTATATATGGGGAGGCTAAGTCTCAGGTACCGATTCGAGTAGGTTACAAGTTGTATTCAAACTCTAGTCTTGAGGTTTCCTTGTCTTGTGCGCTTTGGAGTCCGTGTCCATATGGCTTCGTACCACCCGAACCGTCATGAGCGTTATGGACCTCGGTAGATCGTCGAGTGGGCCTTCCATCGGCCTGGACCAGGTAGGCTAACATCGGGTACCCGTAGGGTATATCCATGTCAGTAGCCCCCGAGTGTTCAGTCGAATCGTAGATTCGGCTGAGGACTCTTCAATCCTTCGAGTGCAACTCTGTCTTTCAAGAGAATGTGTAGGGATTGTTGATGCGTGTGCCTGACTCTCCCGACGGATCAGGGCCAGTTAACTGTCTTAGGACAAAACAACACAATCTTCTTCAGGTTCGAGTCCCTCGACTCGAACCTGGAACATATGCTGGCGTAATTCGACTCAGGCCACGGAGGATTTACAGGAGTGGAATTCCAGTGAATTTAAATGATGTATCCAACGCGTCCGTCGGGATTTTTCATCGCGCCTGTTGGCACGGATTCTTACTAGCAGAGCGCAGTCGTGTGCGTTACCAGGCCATCAGATGATATATGTAGGTCTTATCTTTGTGTCGCAGACACAACATCCGAATGTTTATCACCACGGAGGTGTTTCGGGTGGCCAAAGAGGACGTTGCTCACTTAGCGTTAATTAGGGCAGAGTTGCCGAAAAGTTTTGCATGCTGATCCGAAGGATCGCAGTCGAAGAATTCATAGGGTGCGCGACCAGCGCTCCCTATGGGAGTAGCCCCCGAGTGTCTGTTCGAGTCGTAGACTCGAGCAGAGACTTTAATTCAGCCGTTGTTCAGCTTCAGGTCCGTAGGACACAAATTTTTCTGATGCTTGAATCCATCCTCCCTATAGGAATAGCCCCCAAGTTCGTTGTGGAGTCGAAGACTCGACATAGGACTCGAAGAAAATAGGTCATTAGCGTAGTACGCTATTCATGCTTCGAGTGCGCAGCCAGCGCTCCTGATAGGAGTAGCCCCCGAGTAGTTGCTCGAATCATAGATTTGAGTGAGTACTTTTCGAGTGCGCGACCAGCTCTCCTGATAGGAGTAGCCCCCGGATGTCTGGCGGAGTCGTAGACTCGGGCAGAGACTCGAGTCTTATATCGTGCAGTTGTAGTTGACAATCTCGTAGGCGTACCGCTGACCCGGAAGTACATCGGGTGCGTGACTAGTGTCGCATCTATCGGGTGCGTGGCCAACATCGTGTCTTTGTAGCATCAAGAGATGCAACCATCCGAGGAGTGACTCGACTCGGGTCTTGGGTGTATGGCGTAGCCAGTTATTTTTATCGACTCCTGTTGGGGGATCCAATAGAATAGCTCGACGTATGCGACGTCCTTGTAATCTACAGAAAATATAAAAAATTGTGAAGTACTTGTATCTTGTAAGAAATATTTGCCTGTCGGCTTGTATAGTAATATTCTGGTGCCGATCGAGTCGACACTGTTGCAATATATGCTAGGCCTTTTCGTTATCCTGATTGCCCTTAGTCTCAGTACCTTGCTGAGGCGCTCGGAGTTCAAGGATTCGACGGTCGGGCAGAATTAGCTACTCGGGCTGTCGCGTTCGAGGTGCTCGAGTGCGTGGAGCCGATGGCACATTAGGTTACTCGAAGAGGGCGCAGCCCCCGAGTGTTTCGAGTGCGAGTTAAAAAAAATCATCTCTAAGTAGAGGGAAACTTAGCTTTGTTGGTTGTCATGGAGAACTTGACACGGTAGCGGGTCACGCGGCGGACGTAGTCGGCGCGGCGGACCATAGTCATAGCATCGACAGGTTCCTGGGGTTGATGGCGGCAGCGAGTTCTGCATCCGAAGATTGTTGCAATCGATGACCGCACCGGATCGTCACATCCGAACAATGCAGCGGGTCATCGCATTCGAAGAATGCAACGGTCACCGCAGCCGAAAGCCACACAGTTTGCCGGAGCCAAAGACCGCAACAGGTTGCTGGAGCCGAAGGTCGCGGCTGGTTGCTGAAGCGGAGGGAGCCCCCGAGTCGTTGGAGCCGAAGATCGTAGAGGATCGACGGAGTCAAAAACTGCAGCAAGTCGCGGGATCGATTCCAGATGAGTAGTCCACATGGCGGTCGAGAGTTGTGCAGTGGACATGTAGTTGACGTGGCAATGGGTCACGCAACGGACGTAGCCGACGCGGCGGACCGGAGTCGCGTGGTGAGGAATAGTTGTCGCATCCGGAGACGATAACGGGCCACAGTAGTTGAAGATCGCATCAGGCTGCCGCATCCGAAGACCGTAGCGGGTCGCGCGATGGAGTCATCAAATATTTGTTGGATGGGGTCGTCGCTATGTGATCCGCACTTTGTTTTTTCCATGCTGATATTTTAGATGTTCCAAAGCCATCTGTTTTACGCCGCCATTGAAGTTGCAGTGTCGTGGGGCCGTACATATACCTGGAGTAGGAAAGGGACTCGAAACCAATCCGAGAGATCTTAGATGTGATTAATCAGGTCTTCTCCGATTGATGTGTTGCTTTTTGACAGTGAAATCCATGCGGCTATATTGTCCTTCACCAATTAAAATAGGACTTTATGGCCAAAAAATCAATCTATGTAATTGATGGGCCCAGATTGCAAAAATCTTTGCGACGTAGCTTGCGTGTCCATATGTTTATATTCTTCTATCACCCCTTAGCTTCACAGGACGACATGATCTAACACAGCCTTTTCCTTTTGCCTTGAATCGACCTGACATATCTTTGCTTCGAATTGTCTTCTAGTACATGAATCGATGCCACATGTTGAACATACCCAGCGGACTGAATTAGTTTGCAAAGAAACTTGCTGTGCTCGGCGTGGTGTCACGTGAGGCCAGCTCCAAGCGCGCGCCTTGTCGCCTCCAGATTGGAACGAAGTATAGTGGTAGGTGACCTCGTCATGGACTCTACGGAGCCGGCCGGAGATACTATTTATTGAAGATGCGAATCCTGTTCGGATGTGCGCACGTACACGAGAACCGCGGGATCTATGAAGCCGATCAGATCCGGTGTCACAAACAATTGACGAGATCACGGACGCTGCTGTGATGAAGACGAAGTACACCGTGCCGCCAATGAAGATGAATTGTAGATTGCTTTGGACATGACCGTCACGATCGCACAATCAGCGTCCCCGATTCCCACAGACGGCACCAATTAACGAGGTTTAATCTCGTCGATGCACATTGTTATGGACTTGGGTTTTGGAGAAGATGGGGATGCTAGAGATCGCGGAACGGTTAGCAAACAAGCAACACGGGACACGAGGTTTACCCAGGTTCAGGCCCCTGGAGGGAAAACCCTACTCCTGCTTGTCTGCTCTTGATTACGGCGGAACCGGTGATTACAGGGGTGCGTAGATGCAATCTGGCGTGGAAGTGTCTATGCGAAAGTATGAGGTGCGAATCTGTAGATCTGTTGTGGTCTAGTCTATCGAAGGGTGCCCTCCTCGTTGGCCCCTCCTAGCCTTTATATATGGGGAGGCTAGGTCTCAGGTACCGATTCGAGTAGGTTACAAGTTGTATTCAAACTCTAGTCCTGAGGTTTCCTTGTCTTGTGCGCTTTGGAGTCCGTGTCCATATGGCTTCGTACCGCCCGAACCGTTATGAGCGTCATGGACCTCGGTAGATCGTCGAGTGGGTCTTCCATCGGCCTGGACCAGGTAGGCTAACATCGGGTGCCCGTAGGGTATATCCATGCCAGCACTGGAACAATTTCAGGTGCTGCGCTACTCTCCAACTCGAGAGAAGGTTCAATAACCTCGTCTAGCTCTATCTTCCTCCCACTCACTTCTTTCGAGAGAAACTCCTTCTCAAGAAAGGATCCGTTCTTTGCAACAAACACTTTGCCTTCGGATCTGTGGTAGAAGGTATACCCAATTGTTTCCTTAGGGTATCCTATGAAGACGCATTTCTCCGCTTTGGGTTCGAGCTTGTCCGGCATCAACTTCTTGACGTAAGCTTCGCATCCCCAAACTTTAAGAAATGACAACTTAGGTTTAGCACCAAACCATAGTTCATACGGTGTCGTCTCAACGGATGTAGATGGTGCCCTATTTAAAGTGAATGCAGCGGTTTCTAATCCATAACCCAAAATGATAACGGCAAATCTGTAAGAGACATCATTGATCGCACCATATCTAATAGAGTTCGATTCCGGCGTTCAGACACACCATTGCGATGTGGTGTTCCGGGTGGCGTGAGTTGCGAAACGATTCCGCTTGCTTTAAGATGCGTGAGAAAATCATAACTCAAATATTCACCTCCACGATCGGATCGTAGAAATTTAATTTTCCCATTACGATGGTTTTCCACTTCGTTCTGAAATTTTTTGAACTTTTCAAACGTTTAAGATTTATGTTTCATTAAATAGATATACCCATATCTACTTAAGTCATCAGTAAAAGTGATAAAATAGTGATATCCACCGTGCGTCGAAACACTCATTGTTCCGCATACATCGGTATGTATGATTTCCAACAAGTCCGTTGCTCGCTCCATCATTCCGGAGAATGGGGTTTTGATCATCTTGCCCATGAGGCATGGCTCGCACGTGTCAAATGATTCAAAGTCAAGAGACTCCAAAAGTCCATCAGAATGGTGTTTCTTCATGCGTTTTACACCAATATGACCTAGAAGTCAGTGCCACAAATAAGTTGAATTATCACTATCTACTTTGCATCTCTTAGCCTTAATGTTATGGATGTGTGTTTCATTGCTTTCGAGATTCAGAATAAATAAACCATTCATAGCAGGTGCATGACCATAAAAGATGTTATTCATATAAATAGAACAACCATTATTCTCCGATTTAAATGAATAACTATCTTGCAATAAACATGATCCAGATATAATGTTCATGCTCAACGCAGGCACATAATAACATTTATTAAGGTTTAAAACTAATCCCGAAGGTAAAACTAAGGAGAGCGTGCCGACGGCCATCACATCAACTCTTGATCCGTTGCTAACGCGCATCGTCACCTCAGCCCTTGCTAGCCACTGTCTATTCCGTAGCTCCTATTTCGAGTTACAAATATTAGCAACTGGACCAGTATCAAATACCCAGGCACTACAACGAGCGCTAGTAAGGTAAACATCAATAACTTGTATATCAAATATACCTTTAATGGTGCCAGCCTTCTTGTCCGCTAAGTAGTTCGGACAGTTGCGCTTCCAGTGACCCTTGTCCTTGCAATAGAAGCATTCAGTGTCCGGCTTAGGTCCAGACTTGAGCTTCTTCTCAGCAGGGGCAACGCGCTTGCCGCTGCCTTTCTTGAAGGACTTCTTTGCACCCTTACCTTTCTTAAAGCTAGGGGGCTTGTTGACCATCAACACATGATTATCTTTCTTTATATCCACCTCCACAGCTTTCAGCTTAGCGAAGAGCTCAGTGATCGTATCAGTGGAACCAATCTGATTGTGAGTAACTACAAAACCTTTGTAGCTAGGAGGGAGTGATTGCAGAACTCTATCAATCTTGAGCTCTTCTGGAATCTTGCAGTCCAGTTGCTCAAGACGTTGAGTGTAGCCCGACATCTTAATGGTGTGCTCACTAACGGAACTCCCTTCCTACATCTTGCAGTTAAATTATTTTTCAGAGATCTCATATCTCTCAGAACGGGCCTGAGTCTGAAACATGGTTTTAAGTTCCTCAAGAATCTCAAAGGGCCCGGCGAACTCTTCAAAACGATTTTGAAGGTCTGATTCCATAGCAAACAACATGGTGCTCTTAATCACACCATAATCATCTTTGAGCGACTGATAAACAGCTTTTTCATTAGCCGGCGCATCTATAGCAGGCGCGTCACCTAGCGCTTTCTCAAGGACATGGTCCTTTTGTCCGCCAGCGAGAATGATTCTCAGATTGTGGAACCAGTTGGTGAAGTTAGACCCATTGTTCTTAAGCTTTTCTTTCTCAGCAAAAACGTTGAAGTTGAAGTTGGACTTAGCCATTTGATCTACAAAATTTGCAAGTACAATTTAGACTATGTTCATGATAACTAGTTCAACTTAATAAAATTACATATGAACTCCCACTAAATTCAACATCCCTCAAGTTGTTTAGTGAGCATGATCCAAATTCACCACACCTAATCCGATCTTCACGAGAAGAGATGTGGTTTCAATGGTGGACAGCAAAGTGTTGATCATATCATTCATATGACTCATGCTTAACCTTTCGGTTCGTGTGTTCCGAGGCCATGTCTGTACATGCTAGGCTCGTCAAGTTAAACCCAAGTATTTCCGTGTGTGCAAAACTGGCTTGTATCCGTTGTATGTGAACGTAGAGTTTATAGCACCCGATCATCACGTGGTGCTTGAACACGATGAACTTTCGCAACGGTGCATACATGGGGAGAACACAATTTTATCTTGATCTTTAAGTGAGAAATCATCTTATAATGCTACCGTCGCGATCTAAGCATAATAAGATACATAAAAGGATAAACATCACATGCATATTATTTTATGTGACATGGTATAGCCAATCTCCACGCAATGATCTCCATATTGTGCGCGCCAGCATGATCTCCATCACTCCACCATGATTGCCTCCACCAAGAATAGCAACTACAACTATTGCTAACTACTTAGCTATAAAGTAAAGCTATTACATGGCGTATAAGAAGTTGACACACAGGTCATACACAATTATAAAGACAACCATATGGCTCCTGCCGGTTGTGTACTCATCGACATGCAAGTCGTGAAATATTACAAAACATGATCATTGCATACAACATACACATCATATCTTGGGTCATACCATATCACAGAAACACTCCCTGCAAAAACAAGTTAGACGTCTCTACTTTGTTGTTGCATGTTTTACGTGGCTTATGGGAGTAACAAGCTAAGAACGATTCTTACCTACGAAAAGCCATAACGGTGATATTATGGTTGCCAACATCCGGTGTAAATCCCATGACAACTATATTGAGAGAAACTGGCATCCACCAGCCGCATGTGTGGAACAAGCCACACGTCAAGTGCGGAGCCGGTCTCGCGAACGAGGTCGCATAAAGTTGGCCTGGACCGCTTCGATCTCACTATCCCGCGTCATAATAAGTACACAACAAGAGGCTTGCAACAGCAACGCCCGCAACAAGCATGTTGCGTTCTACTCGTGAAACACATTTACGCATAGATCTAGCTCTGATACCACTGATGGGTTTCACAGCATAGTAAATCAAAATTTTCTGCGGATGCGAACGGGAAAGCCAAGATCTAATCTAGGAGATGCAATCAACGAGAAGGATAGATGAGATCTTCATAACCTTGAAAAAATCGCACAGAGGAAACGTTCAACAGAACATGGGTGATGTAGTCGAACTAGCCTTCTCCTCCTCGCGATCCGATCAGATCCAACGCCGCAAGTGGCAACGCCTCCGAGAAATGCACACGTACGGCACCGCGACGTCTCCTCCTTCCTCGGTCCAGCAAGTGGGATGGAGAGATAGATTGGATCTACAGCACGACGGCGTGGTGCAATGGTGGAGAGTTTCTGCGGCAGGGCTTCGCCTACGCGCAGTTGGGAGAGAGAGAGAGGTAGGGCAGCAGCTGGCGGCTAGGGTTTGGGGTGAGGGGAGGGTGTGCCCCTTGCCCACCTTACATATGGGGCTGGCCGGCCCCCTTTCCCCCTCCTCCAAGCCCTAGGGCAGCGGCCCCAAGGGTGGAGTGGGGGGCAAGTCCCGCCCCCTTCTAGAAGGTCCCCTAGGGTTTTAGCCGGCTGGGCCTATGGGGCCTTGTGCCCCTGGCCCAATGCGGCCAGGGCACTCCCTCGTAGGCCCACGCACCCCTCCGACAAGTGGGGCCACGTTGGTCCCACTCCGGAAGCTTCTAAAACCTTCCGGTACAATACCGAACATTCCAAAACAATTCCGAAATCCAAAAATTGCTTTCCTTTATATGAATATTATTCTCCGGACCATTCCGGAACCTCTCGTGATGTCCTAGATCCCATTCGAGACTCCGAACAAAAACTCATAAACCAATTATCCATTCTGAAAGGATAGTATGGGCACCTAGAGGGGGGGGGGGGTGAATAGGTGCTACTTCAAATTTTCTTCTTTTTCAAATTTAGGTTTGACAATAAGGTAAATTCTCTAGATAATGCAACTATGGTGAATTTACCTATATGACAATTATGCAAGAGCTACCACAACACAAAGTAGTAACGAGCAAGTATGGTGCGGTAAAGGATAGAAGTAACCGAAGAGTGGACGCGGAGACACAAGGATTTGTTTCCCGTAGTTCCTTCCTTTTGAAGGGAAGTACGTCTACGTTTGGAGAGGGGGTGGTTTCAAACCACCAACGCCACGAAAGGCCTCCCTTGTTCTCTGATGAATCTCACCCCAACGGGATCAATTCACCTTCCACTATATCGGCAACCTTCAAGGTGGAAGCCGGCACCATTACAAGTTTGCGGCACACATCCACAACTTAATCGGAGGCTCCCAAATACAATCAAGATGTCAAAGCAATCAAAGACAAGCTTGTAAGAACCAAAACACGAACTAGGGTTTCCAATAAAACACTAGAGCAAAGGGGCCCTCAATGAAATGAGGGGGAAATGAAGATCTCTTTTGGTGAAGTAGTAGATCGGGGCCTCCTCCTTCGATTCCCCAAAGATCAAAGACTTTGGGTGGTGGAATGAGGAGATCTTGAGATTTGGTGGCTCCAATGGTGGTCTTGACTTTAATGTGATTGAGCAGCTTGTCCCAAGGTAGGTGGAGGGGTATTTATACCCCTCCAAGAAATCTGGCCGTTGGAGCCTTTAATGCAGCGGTAGTACCGGAAGTTCAAGCGATACTACCGGAGAACTCCGGTACTACCGGACCTGGTACCGGACCACCCCTTTTTCAAATTTCATCAAATCCTGCCCACAGCGGTACTACTATTGCTGCTACCGGGAAGCGGTAGTACCGCCAGTGGCAACCGGTACTACCGGACAGGGAGAAATCAGCAGTTTTTAGACGAAAAACTCTCTGTCACGCCAGGTAGTAAAATGCGGTACTACCGCATTTTGCTACCGGCGCAGACAGAAGCTTTTTGCAACATACAAAAAGTCTCTGTCACGCCAGGTAGTAAAATGCGGTACTACCGCATTTTGCTACCGGCGCAGAAAGAAGCTTTTTGCAACGTACAAAAAGTCTCTGTCCCGAGCGGTACTAAAATGCGGTAGTACCTAGCGCGGCAGAAGCTTTTTGACAGCTTGTCAAAAGCTTCTTCCTGTTCTGGTACTAAAATGCGGTAGTACCGAAGCAGGCAGAAGCTTTTGACAAGCTGTCAAAAAGCTTTTGTCGCGCTAGCTACTAAAATGCGGTACTACCGCTTTTTAGTACCTGGCGCGGCAGAGACTTTTTGACAGTTAGTGACAGGCTTCTGTCTGGTTCGGTAGCAAAAAGGGGTACCGCTTTTTGGTACCGTGCCAGGCAGACAGTTTTTGAATGTTTGCGGATCTTTTTAATGTACCTGCAACACACTTAGCAAATCATTAGTCCGATTGTGAGTTATTATCAAACACCAAAAATCACTGGGGATAGCAAATGCTCTTTCAATCTCCCCCTTTTTGGTGTTTGATGACAACACACATTTTGCAGGGAAATCTAGTGATGACAAGATATAGATGGGGCTCCCCCTAGATATGTAGAAACAAGCCCCATACACACTAACACGCTAATTGGGAGTAGAATTCGCACATAGAGCACATACCTTTGCTAAATAACACGTGATGACCAATATTGATTCGGAATGGGGAAGGTCGTCACATAGGATGGATCCAAACTAGAATAGCCATATTACACACAAGATGGATCCATACGATAACCACATAGTCCACACATAATGAGTCGCACATAATAAGAGGCAAACAAATAAAGTTCACAAGCGAATAAAAACAATGGCAAGAACGAGCTTGTGACTTTTTCCCTCGCAAATCCCGCATACCTAATGTGCAACTTCTCCCCCTTTGGCATCAAGACGCCAAAAAGGGACAAGAGCAACACTAACGTCCCGGAGATCACTCGTCATCATCATCAACCCAGTCTTCCCATGCATCATCATGAGGTGGCGGGGCACGGAAGGAGGAGGTGGCATCATCTTCCCAGTTGCTGTGCTTGGAGATCCATTGGTCTTCTGGGGTAATGTTGTTCTCGGAGCCCTTGGAAACGGTCAAGCCTTGAGCCTCCATCATTTCCTTTTGACGAACAATAGATTTCTTGGTATAGACATGGGCCTCGTCCATGCGTTTCTGATTGTCCACTTAGAAGCAGAATATCTTCTTGAGTTTGGCCTCAAACCTCTTAGCCCAAGATGGCTGTGCGGACTGGCGACGTGAGACCACAAATGCAGCAGCCTACTGCTCATCAGCTGCATCACCTGACTCCCCCTCAGCTGGGTTCCCATCCTCATCAACAATCTGACCGTCTGCATTGCGTGGTTTGAGATGGGTCTTGATCAACAGATTCTTGTGGCGGTGAGTGGCAAGATGAAGAGAAGGCAAGTCACGGGCAATCACAGGGCACTTGCTAATGATGAGAGCCATGATGTATGGAGCAAAAGGAGGCACCCTCCTCTGAAAAGTGGCGCAGACCATTTCATTCCAAATAACATACATCACATCCATAGGTAGGCCAGAGTCACGTTGATGATGGGTGGCCATCATAATATCGACCATGAAAGCATGTATCTCATCAACATTCCCAGCACGAGGGGCGACAGTCTCGCGAAAGATGCGGTGCAAGATGTCATAAGTAGGAAGGAGCCCTTTGATCTTTCCAGGGATTCCGCGCCCCCGGATGTACAGTGGGGCAAGCACATCTTTCTTCATGGGACGATCATTGGCGTGGCACCGAAAGCCAACGGGAATGTCCTTGCCACGGTCTTCGTACCCAAGGATAGCCCCAAACTCAGCCAACGTTGCTTGCCTGACAACACCCTCGTCATCCAAGTGAGAGTCCTAGTATCATTCTTGGCAAAGTGAACGGTTGCATAGAACTGAGCAATGAGCATTGGATCATAGTTGCACCGGAACTCCATAATGGGAAGCAATCCAATGTTGGTGCAAATGTCAGGGCCTCACCAAAGTAGTTCAGATTCTTCCTCACATGATTCATCTCGATCCATTTTTGAGGAACCACAATTTTGTCATCTTTCATAAGAATCTCATGGAACACCCGCTCCTGAAAATCTGTAAAGAAGAGGCTATTTTCACGAGCATAAGAGCGAGCTGTCCCATATGGACTGACCACCCGCAGGGCATGAAATTCAGTCTCAGACAGATCAGACAACAGTTTTGGCCCAGATGGCTCGGAACTTTGACTCTTGCGAGGACCAGAAGGAGGAGGAGGTGGAGGAGCTTTACCACGACCAGCACTTTGCTTGACCCCCCCCCACCCCTGCGACCACGACCACGAGTTGTTGGCAGTTTCAGACGGGCACTAGGTTGAGGCATGACCTCCTCTTCTGACTCAGTCTCAGATTCTGACTCATAGTCCTCGATCTCATAGTGAGCTTTGGAGCGCTTGCACGATCCCCGGGAACCCCCTGCACCTGTGAAAGAACGAGGGAGATAGCATAGGGGTAAGGGCACAAGAACCTGAGGAAAACAGAGGATGGAGCTTGGTGTTTTTTTTAAAAAAATTGCTGCCAGTACTGGGCGGTAGTACCGGACCTGCACTAGCGGTAGTACCGCCAAGCGGTAGTACCGGAAAAGATTCCCGGTACTACCGGCCCGCGACTATAGTGCAGATCTGAACTAGAGATCCAAGTACGGGCAATAAATTTGTTGTAAAACACGATTTCCATCGGACCAAGTGATAGATCTGGTAAATAGCACACGATACAACCTCAAGAATGCGAGTTTTAACCAAGAATCAAAGTGACCCTAGATTCAATGGAGACAACAAGTGAGAAGATGAGGAGGGCGGTAGTACCGGTGTCCATGACGGTAGGGAAGATAGAGGAGCCCGCAGGGAGACCGGATCCTGTGTGAATCCGGGAGAAGGAGGGAAGGGTGGGGCTCCTCCGGCGTCCTCTTGCTCTGGTGGTGGTGCTGGTGAGGAGTGGAGAAGAGGGATGAATGAGGCACTGAGGGGTGCTGTAGCATCCCATTTGTCTAACAACTGTAATGCTACTTGGTCTAGTAATATAATGGCTACTTCAAATATATAATTGTCGCATCATAATTATATCATGCTCATGTCATCATGCCACCTTGCATTTGAGCATCATATAAAACCCTTTTCATTTGGTTCTTATCTCATATGCATTGTTAATTGTAATTGCCTCTTGATATTGTAGTTGGCTCTTGATATATTGTTAAATGCCCAAGTTGAGTTGGGGGCATATCTTTTATTAACTCCACCACCTTTTCTTTCACCACCTTATAATTCCACCATCCAATTAATATGAGCTTTGCATTTTATTTGAGTTTACCTCTAGATCATGTGGGTTGGGATGGATCCAATTCTTTTCCACATGCTCTCATCTTGGCATCATGTTGTTTTCACATTATTGATATATGAGAGCCACATGGCCACCTTGGCATGCCTTGTGAGTGGAACCCTTTGTCCTAGCTTCCATATGGATTATTTTGGGTTCATGCTCATGTGGGAATATTTTTGGGACTAATAATCATCTAGTGGAATATACACACTAGCAAGTCCCAAATATAATCAAATGTGATCATCTCCATCTACTCTGCTTGGAACTTTCTCTTAAATCCTTTTGCTTAGGCCTTACGCCACATTTTGGAATGCATAAGTATAAGTGCTATGGATATTCATTTTTGTTCTCACAAGAGGAAACCTAGCATTTAAGGCATTTGCATGGGCCATGCAACCATCACCAACTTTGGTCATCTTTTGGTTTTATTTGAATTCTTGAGTGGTTCATCTCTATCTCTATCCCTTCTTTTGGGCTTGATCTATTTTGATCTTGCTTAAACCTCATCACCATCTCTATCTACCCCATCACCACCTTTTCTTATCTTCTCTCTTTTGGCTATCTTGTTTGAGCTTGTGTTGATCATGCTTGATCTAGTCAAAAGGAACCACTCCATCTATCTCTCTCTCTTACCCTCTAGCTAAGATCCTCCATATCACCTACCCATCTAACCATACCCCATCCTCTCTAACCATACCCCCATCTAACCCTAACCCTCACATCCCCCTCTCACCTAAACCCTAAGTCTACCCCCTCTCTCGGCCTCTCTCTCTCTCTCTCTCTCACCTAGCTGGCCCCACCATGCCACCTAGCTACCCACCCAATCAAGCCCTAGCCCGAGCCATACCCCTCTCCCCTCCTACCCTAGCTCTAACCCGAGGCTACTCCTCCCTCTCTCTTTTTCTCTCTATGCCATAGGGGCCCCTCCAGCCCGAGCCTGTCCCTGCCTCCTTGCCCTCACGTCGACCCCACCTAGAAGCCTCCCACCTGCCCTGCCCTGGTCCAGCCCGAGCCTGCCAGCACGTGAAGGAGGAGCAAAAGCGGCCGACGCCACCTTTCCCCTCCACCACGCCAACTACCCCTCCCTTCCTCCGTTCCTATCCACCCCACCACCTCTCTGCCTCTCCCAGCTACCCCCAGATCTACCCAGGACGCTCCCCTCTCTCCCTGCCGTCCCTTACCACAGCCACACCATCGCCGGCAAAACCCTCGGCCTCCACCGCCCCCTCCTTATCCAGCCGGTGGCGTGGCGCTCTAAGGTGTTGAGGAAGACCACGCAGCTCCCCTACGTCACCCTGTACACGGAGCCAGGAAGGAGAAGGCCAGGACGCTGGACACCGTCGACGCCCGAGCCCAAACCCTAGCTTTGCCGGCGTCTGCCTCGCCGCCGATCCGCTGCTTGCCGACCCGATCCAACACTGTCAACCAACTCTCGGTGAGCCCTAAACCTCCTGGACATGCTCCTCCGCGATGTCGTCGTCTAGGGCCGCTATGCGTTTCATCGAGCACGCTCTGTGCGCCGGCGAGCGCAGCGTCTGCTCGCTTCCGCCCCGCATAGCACCCTATCTAGGCCGCGCCGACCCTCCCTGACACCAAGCCCAGGCCAGCGCAGTGGCTCCGCCCTCCGCGCGCGAGCCCTAGGTCCCGCGTTCGATCTCCCACCCCGCTCTGCACCGCGCGCGAGCACCGATCTGTCCGCGAGGAAGATACACAGTGCCGCGCCCTCGTTTTGCAGATACCCCCCTTGCGTCTTTTTGATGCTTAACCCGCGGTCCGCCTGGCCCACTAGTCAGCCGCCGCGGAATTCTCCCAGAAAACCCCCTGGCTTTTTGTAACCCTTAACCCGCGCTCCAGCCCAGCCCCACCTGTCAGTCCCTGGCCCGCTCGTCTCTGTCACGTGGTCCCCTGTGGCCCTGACCCCACCTGTCGGCCTCTGTGGCTGGCTTAGCTCGCGGTGACAGAAGTTTTCTGTGCGCCCGTGTCGTCCAGTCAGCATGACCCCACTGGCCAGCGTCTGTGGCTAGATCTGAGCTAAGTAACAAAAGTTTTTGTCTATTCTGTTTTAATTCAAATCTTTTCAAATTTAATTCAAATTCAAATTTATTTCTGTTTTTAAATATCTTTCAAAATATAAATCCAAATAATGCAAATAATATATGTTTTCAAATCAGAAAAATGTGAGGAATTCAATCATGCCATCCAAAATATATTTTGAACACTTTATTTTCCAAGTTGATTAAAATAACAATAAAATGCCCTTTATCCTTAATTATTTAATAACTTTTGTTTTATAACTCCAAATTTAACAAATGATATGTCTAAAATGATCAGCTCGACGAGACCTTTCTGTTTATGCAATCCTTTATCTGTTTTGCAGCATGCATCATATAAATATATTGTGAACATCAACTAATATGAGGTTAAAATGTGACCAAAACTCAATATAATGATTATTCCTTGTATTCCACACCTCACCCATGCCATGCTACTTATTGCCATGCAAATTGTGCATCATTCATCATGGCATGATTGGTTGCTTGTCGCATTTTACTCATATGCTTGTGCGCTGTATTTATATTGGCCCTTGTTTGTTTGGTTCTTCTTCGAATAGACGCTGAGCAGGGGATATATCAAGAGACCCAGGAGCACTACCCAGATCCTTCTCTCGCTTCAACTGAGCTGCCAGGCAAGCACTACCACATGCTTGCATACATACAGTACCTATTGCCTCTATCTTATTCTTGCATCATTGAGTCGCGATTGCATTAAACTGAATCCCAAGTATTGCATAGCCTTTACTTTTAAACCCCACCGAAGCTTGTTCCTCCATCCCATGAGCCACTACTACAGGAGTTGTTTGAGCCATGCGAGTCGTAGAACAGCATGTGTAGGAAATGTGAGTGTCTGATGGACAACGAGGTACCTAAACAACTTAACCTGAGTAGTAATGGGATAACTAATGAAAGTGGCACCGGTGAGCAATATCTGCTATTTGGTTTTTCATGCTCACTTGCGTCCCGTAGGACCCCGAGTACTTGATTCCTGTTCCTTGAATATTCGCGCTATCCACATCCGGGAGGCTTATGGGACCCCCCTGAGCCAGAGCTTGATTCATTCTTATTTCTTGGGGCCACAAACTAGTTTGAGGTTTTATTTACTATCCTGTACTTATGCCATGCTTTACTGCTTTATTTAAATTGTGCGATGTACTGCACCTGTACTGTTTAGGTAAGCGGAGTGTTTTCGCGGTATCGACAAGCCCAGTCACATTTTCGGGTTCCCAGTCGTTTACAGCCATTGGCGCAAACCTTGAGTCCGTTTCGGAGTCAGCTAACTTCGTTGCGGGTAGCTTAATGGGGTGGCCCCTGAAATATTTCTGAATCCTGTGATTACTTTGTCGTGAAGGCCTCGTTGGGTTTTTGATTTGGTTTTTCCGAGGTTGATCGAGTGTGTGTTGCTATTTGTGCACCCCTGCAGGGTAAAACTTTCTGAAAGCCGTGTCCGCGGTTATGGACAACTTGGAGCACAGTTTCTCGATCATAGACAAGTAAAACTAAAGTACCGCTCTTAATTTGACTAAGTAACTGACTAGTAAATAGTGCAACACTCATGGAATGGATCATAAAACTGCCAACGGATGGGTGGGTTGTTCGTCCGCTTCCTCGTTGGTAAGCGAGGAGGAGGATGGATCTGGTGATATTACTGTAATAACTGTTGTCATTAATTCACGGACATCCATCTATCTTTGGTTAGGCGGATGGTTAGCGAGTGTCTGTAGAATTGTTAGGGTTTATCTTTTGCTGCAATTGCGTCACCCCAGGTTGTGTCCCCTTTAGAGGCATAAAGACTTGCTGAGTACCCCTAGGGTCTCACACGATAAATTGTTTGATTCAGATGAACATGTACACTCACGAGATGGATACTGGGTGGAAGAGACGGACGATGTGGGCAACGATCATTCGGTGTAGAGATTCCGGGAACGGGGATCCGTGAGATCTGTGGGCGGGATGTGCTTATTTATGGGGCATCTTATGCCGATTTGCTTCTTATCCGTACTCGGATCTTGTTTTCCGCTTCCGCCTGATACTCTGATGTTTGATGTATGAGGAGATATCCTAAACTATATATCTATCTAGGACATTTGAATCTTGCCGTATGGCGTTGCTATATTTCCTTTCTTTTTAGATGGTATGGCTCTGATGTACTGTTGTATGGTGGCTTGCATACATACTCATTTGTGTATGTAGTTGATCCCTTTGCCTGCCGATTACGCCGCCCGTTCTTGTCCCGATGTTTGGAAATGGTTGGGACGGCCGAAAGGTCTACCTGTGAGTGGCATTTGGGCCCCACCGTACTATTTCAACCATTTCCGCTCATCCAGGCTTGAAAACTAGGAGCGTAATTCACCGAGGTAGTTACAATTGGTATCAGAGCGATCCCGCCCTTCAGGGTCTCAGCCAAATGGTCGTTGTCAGTCTAGCAAATATTTTGGTAGTTATGTATACTAAGGAAAAACAAAACGTGAGAGTAGGACTGCTTCCACTTTTCTTCTTACCCACCCACCCACCCTTTTCTGGTAAGGAAGTGTAACGTTTTCAATCCTCTCCTTAAAATTCAAACTAGGATTCACGTGTTCGGGGTTTCCGTAGTACCATAGGTTGTGTGTGTGTGTGTGTATGTGTGTGTGTGTGTAATTCCTTGTCTATCTGTTGTATCCAAGTTGTTATCACAATCGGCCTTTTGTTTATCAACTGTTGGTACATTCCATACCGACAGGTTTTTGCAAACCGACGCGATCTATCTGATTCGTTGTAAACCGCCGCGATATGTCTTACTCTTTGTTATCCGACGTTATCTTGTTTGGGGTGTTCGTTTCCGTAGTTACCAATCTTTAGGTTCATCGTGAGAAGAAGGGGTTAGGATATGTGTTCTACTTGTTCATGTGCGGAGTAATGATTTGAGTGCGGGATGGAGTCGCGACCATACCACTACTCTTATCATTCGCTTTTGTATATTGAATTGGTAGAGTCACTAATCTTGATTCGTTAAGTGATTTTGCGCGTCTATTGGTATTTTAATGCCGAAATTTGTGGAAAATTTTTCTTTGATATATCTGTGTACCACACTCCTTTTCAGTCGTGTGCGATATGCTTAATATCTTCTAGGTGCTTTGAACTTTGTTGATATTGTAATATCATCTTAGTAAATTGTATCCTTTAATCTTGGTTAATTCCATCTTGGTACTATTTTGGATTATTATTATTCTCCATTATAGTACTGACTTGTGTTTTATATCAATCACAGGATGGCACCAACACGCCGTTCTGAGGAGGACATACCACCTGAACTGGGGTCCGCGTTGTCAAACATCGCCAATGCCTTGGCAGCAATGCAGCAGAACCAGCAGCGTTTTGAGGAAAGTGTTCGGAGGAATGAGTTTGCTCCACTACCTCCACCTCCCAAGCGAGGATACATCAAAAGCTTTCTGAAGTTCAACCCACGCCAATTTGATGTTTCTGATCAACCACTTGATGCTGATGATTGGTTGCGTGAGATGTCAAGGCTACTGGAGACTGCTGATGTTCCTGAGCAAGAATGGGTAAAGTGTGCTACTCACCTTCTGAAGGGAGATGCAGCTCTCTGGTGGGAGAATTACCTGAAGGCAAACTGCATTGGTTTTCAGCCTACTTGGGAACAGTTCACTGGAGCGTTCAAAGAGCAGTATCTGTCAGAAATTGTCATGGAAAGGATGAAGGAAGTGTTTCTCAACCTCAAGCAGGGAAATGACAATGTCAATACCTACATCAGGAACTTCATGAATCTTTCTCGTTATGGTGGCGATGAGATCTCTGATGACAAGAAGAAGCAAAAGAGGTTCCGGCAAGGGCTCAATGCATCGATTAAATATGCAATCACACATGCAAGGCCGGCGTCTTTTCTGGAACTTCAGCATACAGCTCTGCAGGAAGAAGCAAGTAAGCAAGTGTTTGAGGAGTCAAAGAAACACAACCGTGATGCAACAAGCTCTTCAGCTATGTCATCTCCTTCTAAGCGTCGTGTCTGGGTTCCTAACACCCCACCGTCGCTCCCGGCTTCACCAAGACCTTCAAGCTTCGCGGCAAGGCCAACAAACTTCCTCACTGCTGCTCCCAGGGGCTACAACCACCACTACCCTGGAGCGCCTGGCGGAGTCCCTGGCTACGTTGCTCCACGTCCAACTGGTGCTTGTTTCACGTGTGGAGACACTGGGCATCAGTACTGGAACTGTCCGATGAAAAACAAAGCTCTTCCTCCACCCCCTCCAAGATCTGCGGCAAGCTCTCCTTTGGTTCGTGCACCAGCACCTCGGGCTCTCAACATCAACACCAAGCCCGGGTCTACTGTTGCTCGTGCCAACTGTGTCAACGCCGCTCAAGCTGAGCATGCACCTGGAGTTGTGATGGGTATGCTATCCGTTAACTCAGTCCCTGCACGAGTTTTGTTTGATTCTGGTGCATCGCATTCTTTTGTTTCTAACAAGTTTGCAAATGAGAATGGGTTAGCATTGGATCCTCTCCTTAAGCGGTTAATGGTCCTTTCTCCTGGAGCAACAATGGCAGCTTCAAAAATCAGCCATGGCAATCAAATTGAGATTGGTGGCTCTTCGTTCTCGGTATCCTTAATTGTTCTGGGCAATTCTGACATTGATGTCATCTTGGGAATGGATTGGTTGACAGCAAATGCAGCTGTGATTGATTGTGCTGAACGCTCGGTTTCTCTGAAGATTCCTGAAGGCCATATAGTCTATTCTCCAAGTCTGACTCCTGCTATCCAGCTTTTCTCTTTGGCGGCTCTGAATGATGATGCTATGGAAACTATTCAGAGTGTTCCGGTGGTCTGTGAGTTCCCAGATGTCTTTCCTGAAGAGTTGCCGGGTATGCCTCCGGATCGTGAGGTTGAGTTTGTAATTGAGCTTGAACCTGGAACGGCTCCTATCTCCAAGCGGCCTTATAAAATGGGTCCTGCTGAGTTGGCTGAACTCAAACGACAGCTTGATGAACAAGAGAAGTTGGGTTTCATTCAACACAGTACTTCTTCTTGGGGTAGCCCAACAATCTTTGTGAAGAAGCGAGACAGGACTGATAGACTTTGTGTTGACTATCGGGCTCTCAATGCTAAAACCATCAAGAATAAATATCCCCTTCCGCGGATTAATGATCTCTTCGATCAGCTAGCTGGAGCTGTGGTATTCTCTAAGCTGGACTTGAGAAGTGGTTATCACCAAATCAAGATTCGCAAGGAAGATGTTCCTAAAACATCTTTCACCACCCGTTATGGCCTGTATGAGTACACGGTCATGTCTTTCGGTCTCACCAACGCACCTGCTACCTTCTCGAGGCTTATGAACTCGGTTTTCATGGAGTATCTTGATAAGTTCGTTGTGGTCTATCTGGATGACATCCTAGTCTATTCTAAGTCAAAGGAAGAACATGAAGAACACCTTCGGTGTGTCCTAAACAAGCTTCGTGAGAACCGCTTGTATGCAAAGTTCTCCAAGTGTGAGTTTTGGCTGCCTCAAGTAACCTATCTTGGTCATGTCATCTCTGCCAAGGGCATTGCAGTCAACCCGGAAACCGTGAAGACAATTGTTGAATGGCTTCCTCCTGTTAATGTCAAAGAAGTGCGGAGTTTCCTTGGTTTGGCTAGTTATTGCCGTCGCTTCGTTCAGAACTTTTCGAAGATAGCGAAGCCTCTTACCGATCTCCTCAAGAAAGGCAAGAAATACCTTTGGACTCCTGCATGTCAAGCAAGCTTTGAGACACTCAAAGAGAAGCTCACTTCCACGCCAGTCTTGGTTCCTCCTGATACATCTAAGCCTTTCCAGATATTCTGTGACGCCTCTTTGCAAGGATTGGGTGCGGTCCTTATGCAAGAAAAACAAGTTGTTGCTTATGCCTCTCGACAGTTGAAGACGCATGAGATCAACTATCCTACACATGACCTCGAGCTCGCAGCAGTTGTCTTTGCTTTGAAGCTATGGAGGCACTACTTGCTTGGCAACCGTTGTGAAATCTTTTCTGATCACAAGAGTTTGAAGTATATCTTCACTCAGCCTGATCTCAACCTTCGGCAGAGGAGATGGATTGAAGCAATCAATGATTTTGATTTGACCATCAACTACACTCCGGGCAAAGCTAATGTCATGGCCGATGCTCTCAGCCGCAAAGCTTATGTCAACAACCTCATGATGGAAGAACAACAGCCTCTCTTGTGCGAGGAATTCCGTCAGCTCAACCTTGAAATTGTGGAACAAGGGTATCTCCTGAACCTCCTAGCAACCCCTCTCTTGGAAGAAAAGGTTCGCTCTCGTCAGCTTGGCGATCCGCACACCAGAAAGATCATCTCCAAACTTCAGCTTCCGAAGTATGAGTCCTTCCACGTCGATGATCAAGGCACGCTTTTCTTTGAACACCGGATGTTTGTTCCGAACTACCCGGGTTTGAGAGATCAAGTTCTCAAGGAGGCGCACGATTCTGTTCTTTCTATCCACCCTGGCAGCACAAAGATGTACATGGACTTGAAAACACAATATTGGTGGCCGGGTTTGAAACGATATTGTGCCAAGTATGTCTCGGAGTGTGATGTCTGCCGCAGAGTGAAAGCTGTCCATCAGAAACCTTACGGTCTTCTACGGCCATTGAAACCCCCGGAATGGAAATGGGAGAAAGTAGAGATGGACTTCATCACTGGTTTTCCAAGGTCGCAGAAGGGCAACAATGCAATCTTTGTTGTCATTGAAAGGCTATCTAAAGTGGCTCACTTCTTCCCCGTCAAGGAAACAATCTCTGGAATTCAGTTGGCTGAGCTCTATATCAACAGAATTGTCTCTCTGTATGGGGTTCCGCTTGAGATCAGTTCAGACCGTGGGAGCATCTTCACTTCCAAGTTCTGGGAGAGTTTCCAAAATGCTTTGGGAACAAAGTTGAACTTCAGCACAGCTTACCACCCTCAGTCACAAGGACAAGTTGAAAGGATCAATCAGATTCTGGAGGATATGCTTCATGCTTGCGTCATCTCTTTTGGCATGAAGTGGGAGGAATGTCTTACTTATGCTGAATTCTCTTACAACAACAGCTTCCAGAAAAGTCTGAAGATGGCACCATTTGAGGCTCTCTATGGCCGCAAGTTCAGAACTCCGATTGGTTGGTCAGGTGCAGGGGAAAGAATATGGTTTGGCCATGATATTGTAACTCAAGCGGAGGAGAAGGTGCACATCATTCTTGAAAATCTGAAGATTGCTCAAAGTCGCCAGAAGAGCAATTATGACAGGAAGCACACAGACATGGTGTATGTCCCTGGTGATCCCGTTTACCTTCGTGTCACTCCCATGAAAGGCACGCACCGTTTTGGTATCAAAGGGAAGCTGGCTCCTAGATACATCGGTCCTTTCAAAATTCGTGGAAGAAGAGGAGAAGTTGCTTATGCTCTTGAGCTCCCGGAAAGACTCAAGGTCCATGATGTTTTCCACATCTCTCAACTCAAGAAGTGCTTCAAGGATCCCGGCAGGACCGTGGATCATGAGCTAATCAATCTCCAAGAAGACCTGTCTTATCAAGAACACCCCACAAAAATCCTTGAGACCCCAGAAAGAAGGACTCGCAACAAGTCCATCAAGTTCTGCAAGGTGCAGTGGTCGCACCATTCCGTTGATGAAGCCACTTGGGAGCGTGAAGATGAACTCCGTGCCAACTATCCTACCCTCTTTGTGTCTTCTTCTTCTTCCTAGAATCTCGGGGCGAGATTCCTGTTTAGTGGGGGAGAGTTGTATCATCACATTTGTCTAACAACTGTAATGCTACTTGGTCTAGTAATATAATGGCTACTTCAAATATATAATTGTCGCATCATAATTATATCATGCTCATGTCATCATGCCACCTTGCATTTGAGCATCATATAAAACCCTTTTCATTTGGTTCTTATCTCATATGCATTGTTAATTGTAATTGCCTCTTGATATTGTAGTTGGCTCTTGATATATTGTTAAATGCCCAAGTTGAGTTGGGGGCATATCTTTTATTAACTCCACCACCTTTTCTTTCACCACCTTATAATTCCACCATCCAATTAATATGAGCTTTGCATTTTATTTGAGTTTACCTCTAGCTCATGTGGGTTGGGATGGATCCAATTCTTTTCCACATGCTCTCATCTTGGCATCATGTTGTTTTCACATTATTGATATATGAGAGCCACATGGCCACCTTGGCATGCCTTGTGAGTGGAACCCTTTGTCCTAGCTTCCATATGGATTATTTTGGGTTCATGCTCATGTGGGAATATTTTTGGGACTAATAATCATCTAGTGGAATATACACACTAGCAAGTCCCAAATATAATCAAATGTGATCATCTCCATCTACTCCGCTTGGAACTTTCTCTTAAATCCTTTTGCTTAGGCCTTACGCCACATTTTGGAATGCATAAGTATAAGTGCTATGGATATTCATTTGTGTTCTCACAAGAGGAAACCTAGCATTTAAGGCATTTGCATGGGCCATGCAACCATCACCAACTTTGGTCATCTTTTGGTTTTATTTGAATTCTTGAGTGGTTCATCTCTATCTCTATCCCTTCTTTTGGGCTTGATCTATTTTGATCTTGCTTAAACCTCATCACCATCTCTATCTACCCCATCACCACCTTTTCTTCTCTTCTCTCTTTTGGCTATCTTGTTTGAGCTTGTGTTGATCATGCTTGATCTAGTCAAAAGGAACCACTCCATCTATCTCTCTCTCTTACCCTCTAGCTAAGATCCTCCCTATCACCTACCCATCTAACCATACCCCATCCTCTCTAACCATACCCCCATCTAACCCTAACCCTCACATCCCCCTCTCACCTAAACCCTAAGTCTACCCCCTCTCTCGGCCTCTCTCTCTCTCACCTAGCTGGCCCCACCATGCCACCTAGCTACCCACCCAAGCAAGCCCTAGCCCGAGCCATACCCCTCTCCCCTCCTACCCTAGCTCTAACCCGAGGCTACTCCTCCCTCTCTCTTTTTCTCTCTATGCCATAGGGGCCCCTCCAGCCCGAGCCTGTCCCTGCCTCCTTGCCCTCACGTCGACCCCACCTGGAAGCCTCCCACCTGCCCTGGTCCAGCCCGAGCCTGCCAGCACGTGAAGGAGGAGCAAAAGCGGCCGACGCCACCTTTCCCCTCCACCACGCCAACTACCCCTCCCTTCCTCCGTTCCTATCCACACCACCACCTCTCTGCCTCGCCCAGCTACCCCCAGATCTACTCAGGACGCTCCCCTCTCTCCCTGCCGTCCCTCACCACCGCCACACCATCGCCGGCAAAACCCTCGGCCTCCACCGCCCCCTCCTTATCCAGCCGGTGGCGTGGCGCTCTAAGGTGTCGAGGAAGACCACGCAGCTCCCCTACGTCACCCTGTACACGGATCCAGGAAGGAGAAGGCCAGGACGCTGGACACCGTCGACGCCCGAGCCCAAACCCTAGCTTCGCCGGCGTCTGCCTCACCGCCGATCCGCTGCTCGCCGACCCGATCCAACACCGTCAACCAACTCTCGGTGAGCCCTAAACCTCCTGGACATGCTCCGCCGCGCTGTCGTCGTCTAGGCCGCTATGCGTTTCATCGAGCACGCTATGTGCGCCGGCGAGCGCAGCGTCTGCTCGCTTCCGCCCCGCATAGCACCCTATCTAGGCCGCGCCGACCCTCCCTAACACCAAGCCCAGGCTAGCGCAGTGGCTCCGCCCTCCGCGCGCGAGCCCTAGGCCCCGCGTTCGATCTCCCACCCCGCTCTGCACCACGCGCGAGCACCGATCTGTCCGCGAGGAAGATCCACAGTGCCGCGCCCTCGTTTTGCAGATACCCCCCTTGCGTCTTTTTGATGCTTAACCCGCGGTCCGCCTGGCCCACTAGTCAGCCGCCGCGGAATTCTCCTAGAAAACCCCGTGGCTTTTTGTAACCCTTAACCCGCGCTCCAGCCCAGCCCCACCTGTCAGTCCTTGGCCCGCTCGTCTCTGTCACGTGGTCCCCTGTGGCCCTGACCCCACCTGTCGGCCTCTGTGGCTGGCTTAGCTCGCGGTGACAGAAGTTTTCTGTGCGCCCGTGTCGTCCAGTCAGCATGAACCCCCTGGCCAGCGTCTGTGGCTAGATCTGAGCTAAGTAACAAAAGTTTCTGTCTATTCTGTTTTAATTCAAATCTTTTCAAATTTAATTCAAATTCAAATTTATTTCTGTTTTTAAATATCTTTCAAAATATAAATCCAAATAATGCAAATAATATATGTTTTCAAATCATAAAAATGTGAGGAATTCAATCATGCCATCCAAAATATATTTTGAACACTTTATTTTCCAAGTTGATTAAAATGACAATAAAATGCCCTTTATCCTTAATAATTTAATAACTTTTGTTTTATAACTCCAAATTTAACAAATGATATGTCTAAAATGATCAGCTCGACGAGACGTTTCTATTTATGCAATCCTTTATCTGTTTTGCAGCATGCATCATATAAATATATTGTGAACATCAACTAATATGAGGTTAAAATGTGACCAAAACTCAATATAATGATTATTCCTTGTATTCCACACCTCACCCATGCCATGCTACTTATTGCCATGCAAATTGTGCATCATTCATCATGGCATGATTGGTTGCTTGTCGCATTTTACTCATATGCTTGTGCGCTGTATTTATATTGGCCCTTGTTTGTTTGGTTCTTCTTCGAATAGACGCTGAGCAGGGGATATATCAAGAGATCCAGGAGCACTACCCAGATCCTTCTCTCGCTTCAACTGAGCTGCCAGGCAAGCACTACCACATGCTTGCATACATACAGTACCTATTGCCTCTATCTTATTCTTGCATCATTGAGTCGCGATTGCATTAAACTGAATCCCAAGTATTGCATAGCCTTTACTTTTAAACCCCACCGAAGCTTGTTCCTCCATCCCATGAGCCACTACTACAGGAGTTGTTTGAGCCATGCGAGTCGTAGAACATCATGTGTAGGGAATGTGAGTGTCTGATGGACAACGAGGTACCTAAACAACTTAACCTGAGTAGTAATGGGATAACTAATGAAACTGGCACCGGTGAGCAATATCTGCTATTTGGTTTTTCATGCTCACTTGCGTCCCGTAGGACCCCGAGTACTTGATTCTTGTTCCTTGAATATTCGCGCTATCCACATCCGGGAGGCTTATGGGACCCCCCTGAGCCAGAGCTTGATTCATTCTTATTTCTTGGGGCCACAAACTAGTTTGAGGTTTTTATTTACTATCCTGTACTTATGCCATGCTTTACTGCTTTATTTAACTTGTGCGATGTACTACACCTGTACTGTTTAGGTAAGCGGAGTGTTTTCGCGGTATCGACAAGCCCAGTCACATTTTTGGGTTCCCAGTCGTTTACAGCCATTGGTGCAAACCTTGAGTCCGTTTCGGAGTCAGCTAACTTCGTTGCGGGTAGCTTAATGGGGTGGCCCCCTGAAATATTTCTGAATCCTGTGATTGCTTTGTCGTGAAGGCCTCGTTGGGTTTTGATTTGGTTTTTCCGAGATTGATCGAGTGTGTGTTGCTATTTGTGCACCCCTGCAGGGTAAAACTTTCTGAAAGCCGTGTCCGCGGTTATGGACGACTTGGAGCACAGTTTCTCGATCATAGACAAGTAAAACTAAAGTACCGCTCTTAATTTGACTAAGTAACTGACTAGGAAATAGTGCAACACTCATGGAATGGATCATAAAACTGCCAACTGATGGGTGGGTTGTTCGTCCGCTTCCTCGTTGGTAAGCGAGGAGGAGGATGGATCTGGTGATATTACTGTAATAACTGTTGTCATTAATTCACGGACATCCGTCTATCTTTGGTTAGGCGGATGGTTAGCGAGTGTCTATAGAATTGTTAGGGTTTATCTTTTGCTGCAATTGCGTCACCCCAGGTTGTGTCCCCTTTAGAGGCATAAAGACTTGCTGAGTACCCCTAGGGTCTCACACGATAAATTGTTTGATTCAGATGAACAGGTACACTCACGAGATGGATACTGGGTGGAAGAGACGGACGATGTGGGCAACGATCATTCGGTGTAGAGATTCCGGGAACAGGGATCCGTGAGATCTGTGGGCGGGATGTGCTTATTTATGGGGCATCTTATGCCGATTTGCTTCTTATCCGTACTCGGATCTTGTTTTCCGCTTCCGCCTGATACTCTGATGTTTGATGTATGAGGAGATATCCTAAACTATATATCTATCTAGGACATTTGAATCTTGCCGTATGGCGTTGCTATATTTCCTTTCTTTTTAGATGGTATGGCTCTGATGTACTGTTGTATGGTGGCTTGCATACATACTCATTTGTGTATGTAGTTGATCCCTTTGCCTGCCGATTACGCCGCCCGTTCTTGTCCCGATGTTTGGAAATGGTTGGGACGGCCGAAAGGTCTACCTGTGAGTGGCATTTGGGCCCCACCGTACTATTTCAACCATTTCCGCTCATCCAGGCTTGAAAACTAGGAGCGTAATTCACCGAGGTAGTTACAGGTGCCTCTCCCCCGTCTTCAGTCTTAACCGACACGCACAAGCGGTAGTACCGGGTCCATGGGCGGTAGTACCGGAGGTACCGACCGGTAGTACCGCACCTAGGAAGTTATCAGGCAGGAACCTGGAAACAAAACCAGAGGCGGTAGTACCGCTGGTAACGTCCGGTAGTACCGTTTGGCGGTTGTACCGCGTATGATATCCGGTAGTACCGTAACCATCAGAATGGAAGGTTCTTGTGCAGAGAAGATGGGTTTTGTTGGGGGATAAGAATGCCATGGGTTTAGAGAGTCACGCTGATATGGGCCAAGGCACTAAAAAAATTGCAAAAAAACATATGGAGAGCCAAATGTGAGTGCACGACCAAAGGAACAACACCAACTAGAGGATGACAAACATGAGTAAGAACCAATTCAAAAAGTGACAAACACGAGTAAGTACAACAACCTCTCGATTGAGAGGGGGCGGTGGCCTAGGCCACCATATTTGAGTTTACTCGGCTTGGCACCACGAAGATATATCTTGGGTCCATTACCAAAACTCATCATTAAGCTCACATATCACAAAATGATATTAAGAGGAATGATTTTGTTTACTTTGCGCATAATGGGGGGAGGGATGGTCCAATCAATTAGGACCGCACTCCCCCTATGTCCATGCCTACACCTAAACCAAATATGGGTCGAGTATTAGGTGAGAGTGCAAGATAGTCAAGTCAAGCTCCTTGAATCTATGATATTTAGTTCATTCCTCAAGTAGCAAAACATTGCTTCATCAAGTGGCTTCGTGAAGATATCGGCAAGTTTATCTTTGGTTGATACATAGGATAGATCAATATCACCTCTAGCAACATGATCTCTAATGAAGTGATGTCGAATCTCAATATGCTTTGTCCTTGTGTGATCCACCGGGGTGTATGCAATCTTGATGGCACTTTCATTGTCACATAGAAGAGGCACTTTGTCACAATGGACACCGTATTCCTTTAAAGTTTGCCTCATCCATAGCAATTGGGTGCAAGCACTAGCAGCAGCAATATACTCGGCTTCGGCGGTGGAGAGAGATATACAATTTTGTTTCTTAGAAGACCAACATACCAAGGACCTACCAAGGAATTGGCAAGCCCCGGATGTTGATTTTCTATCATCCTTGTCTCTCGCCCAATCTGAATCCGTGTATCCACAAAGAGCGAATGTTGAGCCTTGAGGGTACCAAAGACCATAAAATGGGGTATGAACTAAATATCAAAAGATTCTCTTGACCGCCATTAAATGGCTTTCCTTAGGAGCCGCTTGATATCTTGAACTCACACCTAAACTCAACACAATATCGGGTCTAGATGCACAAAGGTAAAGCAAAGAACGAACCATAGACCGGTATACCTTTTGATCCACATCTTTACCATTTGGATTTTGTTCTAGATGAGTCTTTGTTGCCATGGGAGTTGGAGCTCCATTCAAATCTTGCATTTTGAATCTCTTGAGCATATCTTGAGTATACTTGGCTTGATTGAAGAATGTTCCTCCTGTAACTTGCTTGATCTCAAAGCCAAGAAATACTTTCAACTCCCCCATCAAGGACATCCGGAACCTACTAGTCATAAGCTTTGAGAATTCATCATTAAAATCTTTGTTAGATGAGCCAAAGATAATATCATCAACATATATTTGGCATACAAAAAGCTTCCCATTAACCCTCTTAGTAAAAAGAGTGGGATCGATTTTCCCAACCTCAAAGCCACGATCAAACAATAACTCTCTAAGGTGCTCATACCATGTGTGTGGGGCTTGCTTGAGCCCATAGAGCGACTTATCAAGTTTGTAGACATGGTTTGGGAAGTTGGGGTCCTCAAATCCCGGGGATTGCTTAACATATACCAATTCATTTAAAGGACCATAAAGGAATGCACTTTCTATATCCATTTGTTTTAACTTAAAGTTATGATGTGCCGCATAAGCAAGAAGGATACGGATGGACTCAAGGCGAGCCATGGGTGCATAAGTCTCTCCATAATCAATGCCTTCAATTTGAGAATACCCTTGTGCAACCAATCTAGCCTTGTTCCTTACAATAATCCCATGCTCATCTTTCTTGTTCTTGAATATCCACTTTGTTCCAATAACATTGCGGCAATCTTTTGGCTTCCCAACTAACTTCCACACTTTGTTTCTCTCAAATTTGTTGATCTCTTTGTGCATAGCTTCTAACCAATCCGAATCTTCAAGGGCTTCCCACACTTTCTTTGGTTCAATCATGGAGATGTGTGCTTGATGTTCACTGAACCTCTTCAATTGTGCTCTTGTGGAAATTCATTTCCTTAGATCTCCAACAACATTTTGGAGGGTGTGGTATCTTATTTCCAACATTCTTTCTTTTCTAGCTTTGCGACGAGCGTGGATCTCCTCATTGTTTCTTGGAGGACCCTCTTCATCATTTTGATCCTCGTCTTGACCATCAACTTGACCTTGATCATCATTGGAGTCATCCTCTACATTAGGAGGCAAGGATTGACCTTGGTCTTGATCAAGTGCTCTTCTTGCATCAATTTGAGCTTGTCTCAACACAGTTTGGATGGATCTTCCTTGACAAATTGACTTGGCACCACTTGACAACCCATCGAATGGACCAATCTCCCTTTGATTAGAGTTCACACATTGATCACTATGTTGAGGGTCCACATCTTGTCTTTGGCTTGAGTCAATGTCCTCTTCGGTAGATGGAGCATGTTGAAGTTGTGAAGATGAGGGCTCCACTCGAGTGGAGCATAGTTCTTCTCGATCCGCCATAAGGGGTTCCTCAACAGGGTGGATATAACCCACACCCATTCTTCCTATGGCATCCTGAGGCATTTCATCATCTGCATCACAAGCATCAACACGCCCCCCTTGGGGACCATCATATTCTTCAAAGGTCACACTACAAGATTCTATGACGGCTCCGGAGAGCTTGTCATATATTCTATAAGTGTGAGATTCGAGACCATAGCCAACAAAAATACCCTCTAATGCTTTAGACTCGAATTTAGACAAACGAACACCTTTGATGAGATAGAAACACTTACAACCAAACACCCGGAAATAAGATATGTTGGGCTTGTTACCGGTAAGTATCTCATATGGAGTCTTGTTGATTTTCTTGCGGAGGTAGAGTTGGTTTGAAGCATGGCAAGCGGTGGAGATGGCTTCGGCCCAGAAGTTTTATGGAGATTTAAACTCCGCCAACATGGTCCTAGCCATCTCAATAAGAGTCTGGTTCTTCCTTTCGGCCACACCATTTTTTTGAGGGGTGTATGCAGCAGAATATTGATGTTTAATCCCCTCATCACTAAGGAAATCATTCAAGGTGTAGTTCTTGAACTCGGTGCCGTTGTCACTTCTTATAATCAACACGGGAACATTGTGTTGCCGTTGAACCAAGTTGATGAAGTCGATAAAAGTCCTTTGAGTTTCACTCTTCAACTTGAAGAAATAAACCCAAGAGTATCTTGAAAAGTCGTCAACAATCACCAAACAATATTTCTTCCCTCCAAGACTTGCATGAGGTTGAGGACCAAATAGGTCCACATGGAGGAGTTCCAAGATCTTGTTAGACTTGATTTGGTTCGTGGGCTTGTGAGGAGCGTCATGCATTTTCCCTAGAACACATGCCCTGCAAACACGATATTTGGCAAAGGAAACATTTTCTTTTAGTCCAACAATATGGCCCTCTTTATGGAGACTTTGCAAAGTTCTCATATTGACATGGGCTAGTCGGCGGTGCCATAGCCAACCCATATCGGCCTTTCCGTATAAGCACATCGGACCTGCAGTGGCTTGCCCTGAAAAGTCCACCACATACAAGTCGTTTTCGACGTACCCAACGAAAGCGACCTTGAGAGACTTGCTCCACATGAGGACCACAATATCATCATCAATAAAGACGTCAAAGCCCATATTTCCAAGAGCACGGACAGAAAGTAAATTGTATCCAAGGGTTTCAACAAGCATGACGTTCACGAGTGTAATGTCGTGAGCCACCACTACCTTGCCGAAACCCATTAACTTATACTTTGACTTGTCGGCATATGTGACGGTGATTTGATCTTCATTTGACACCAAGTCCTTGACCATAGACGAGCTTCCGGTCATATGATTTGTGCAACCACTATCGATCACCCATTTTGACCCTCCGGAAGCATAAGTCTACAAGAGATCAATCTAGTTTTTAGGTACCCATTTTTCAATGGGTCCTCTTTTGTTAGCAACAAGGGTCTTGGGAACCCAAATAGACCAAGCAATATAACCATCATAAGGGCCAACATATTGTGCATACACCTCACCATAATTATCACGCATTAGAACATAGTGAGGGTTAGCACTACCCGCAAAGTCATCATGAGACATGGTTTTACCACTTGTGGTCTTACTACCCACAATGGCCTTGTTAGTTTCTTGTGTGGGTTTTACCTTCTTCTTCTTGTTGTTGTTCTTCTTCTTAGACTTGGAGACAAATACAATGCCCCCTTTATCACCACTAGGCCTTTGCTTACTCAAAAGATCATCAATAGACTTGTTGCCTTGTGGAAATGTGGCCTTAGCAAGCTCCCCCTTCAACCTAGCATTCTCTTCAAGAATAGTTGTGCTACTAGATGGAATGAAGTTACTAGGTGAAGGTATTTTGGCCAATTGAGTTTGAAGCGTTTCATGGGACTTTGTGAGAGACAAGAGTTCACCCTCCAAGTCCTTGTGAGCCTTGTAGAGCAAACTAAAGTCCTCGGCAAGTTTTTCATGAACCACACCAAACTCAATCTTGTCCTTTTTAGCCTTTTTGTATTTAGCAATAGCATGATCACACTCTTTGATGAGTTTGTTAACAATGATGTCATTGGCCTCATCAAGCCCTTAAAGTTTTGACTCAAGGGACAACCTAGTCTCTTGTTCTTCTTCTAGAGCATTGCTTAAAGCCTCTAGTTCAATCATATGTTCATGCCCAAGTTTACATCTAACATCTAGAATCTCTTGAGTATGGGAGAGTTGATCTAAGATGTTCCCAAAATGTAGTTTAGCATCGCCTTCTATTTTAGTCATGAACTCATCAAAGGCAATTAATTACTTTTTAACATCAAGAGACATTTCATCATCAATCTCATCATTATCTAATTGAGTAGAGTGGGATGATGAGGATACCTCCGTTCCTCTTGCCATAAGGCAAGTGACGTTCTTGGTGGAAGAGATCTCATTTGGAGAATCGAAGAGTGAGAGTGTCGGAGTAGAGGTGGTAGCTAGAGCAGCCACACCATGTGAAGTTTCTTCTTCCTCATATTCATCATCTTCATTGTCGGAGGAGTATTCTTCATGAGTGATCAAGAAAATTTCTCCCGACTTCTTGTTGACGGGATTCTTTTTGATGAAGGGTTTCTTGTAAGGTGCCTTGATAGTCTTCTTCAACACAAGCTTACCACCATTATCTTCTCTCTTCTCATAGGGGCAGCTTGCCACAAAGTGGTAGCGGCCACCACAATTGAAGCACGTTCTCAACCTAGTGGTATTCTCTCTTTTCCCATTTGGATTGCTTCTTCGTTGCATTTCCATCTTGGCCTTGGCGGGGTTCTTCCAAAAGTTCTTTGCATAGAAATCCATATATTGACCATGAGAAATCTTGACTTCATCGGGATGGTCCAAGGAGAGTCCTTCATCACTATCATCTTCATCTTCAAGTTATACAACTTTGGCCTTCAAAGCAACATTCACCACATTGCTCATACCGAGGGCACGAGCACGGGCATCTTTGGCATTCTTGGCGGCGACCTTGAAAGCGGCCATCTCTTGCATAACTTCATTTGAGGTCATGAGGTGGTAGTTGTGTCTTCCTTGTAAGCTCTTCAAGTCGGTGGGCTCAAAAGGCATGAGTGCACTCACATATTTCCTTTTTATCCATGCATCATTGTAACACCCTCAGAATCGGACCTATGCAAGTTTGAGCAAAATTCGCCAAACCCGCATAGAAACGATTCAAAGGTGCCCACCAGGCACTTTCGTGCGGGTGGAAAACGAAGTAATAACATTACACAACAGTCCTCGATGGGACCCACAGAACAGATATATATAACAGCGACTCAAAGAGCCAAGAATACAGATATACGGTACACAGATCCAAATCACCTTGAAAAGACGGAGCGTCCGACTATGGACAAGATGCAAATGGGGCTAAGAGCCCTGAAGAATAACCAATGGCGTCCATAACCCTGCCCAGGCCAGGCCGGAAGGGTAACCCTGCTAACGGCGTCGAACTCAAAACCTGCTTAAACAAAAGGGGTGCCGACAAAGGGCAAAGGAAAAATAAGGAGCGTCAGTACTGAGGCCAGTACACGGCGAGGCTAGAATTCGGCGGTCCTCGCCTACATAGGTATGGTGGACTGAAGCGGCAGCGGCAGCATGCACTGAACAACCTATAGAGACTCGATACCACTGGCGACTATCAGAGAGGGATAAGAAAGACCTATTCGGTTCCAACCTGATACTAGCATCAAACAAACCCATCCTGGCGTTTCCCCCTCGAGATCAAACGAGGAAGTCAACCGAGGAACTCACACAGTTGGCAGTTTTACTTATTCAGTTATGGTTGCCGCAATTACTAGTCAGGTTTAGATATTCATCCTGATAAAGTAAGCAGTGGGCACTTTTAGTTAACCATTCCGTTTTAGTTGTAACACTTACTAGTCAGATACAATTAGCATGAGATAAACCCGAAACCCCAGCAGTTGTTGGTACTTTTATTCAGCCAATTCGTTGTAGTTGCAATACTTACTAGTCAGATACCTTTGTCGCAAGCGACAACCAAACAAGCAATTGTGGGCAGTATTAATTAGCCATTCCATTATAGTGAAGCTGATTACTAGTCATTATAAAGTCAAATTTATAGCAGTAAACTTTAGTTATGCTTGTCTATGATCGAGATACTGTGCTCCAAGTCGGCCATATCCGCGGACACGGCTTTCAGAAAGTTTTACCCGGCCGGGGTGCACCAATAGCAACACACGCTCGATCAACCTCGGAAAAACCAAATCAAAACCCAACGAGGCTTTCACGACTGAACAATCACAAGATTCAGAAATATTTCAGGGGGCCACCCCATTGAGTAGATCCCGCAACGGAGTAAGCAAGCTCCGAGACGGACTCAAGGTTTGCGACAATGGCTGTAAACGACTGGGAACCCGAAAGTGTGGCTGGGCTTGTCGATACCGCGAAAACATTACGCTTACCTAAACAGTACAGTGTGCTCCTCGCACAATTTAAATACAGTAAGTAGCATGGCATAAGTACAGGATCGTAAATAAAACCTCAAACTAGTTTGTGGCCCCAAGAAATAAGACTGAATCAAGCTCTGGCTCAGGGGGGTCCCATATACCTCCCGGATGTGGATAGCGCGATAAATCAAGGAACAGGTATCAAGTACTCGGGGTCTTACGGGACACAAGTGGGCGTTCGGAAACCAAATATTTTCTATCACCCACCGATGCCTCTGCTTATTTCCATTTTAGTTGTTAAACAGAAATTAAAGTGACGACAAGTAAAACTAGAATCATCTCCAACATCAACATGCGGCAATACATCAACAACTGTGGCATATGACGACACACATCAGCACTTGAGCAAGCAACTACGACGCGCAAGTCCAACTATCTACCAAACAACAGGTAATAGGGTGTGTCCAAGGCAATATAGGGCTGCACGGTATATCACAGGTACGGAAACTAAAGCATCGCAACACAGATAGCAATAGATCAACAGGAGGGGAATAAATACTATAAAAGTAAGATAGGTAGAAAGGGGGAGATGCTCGCCTGAAAACATTGTCGAAGGTTCGACAGAAGATCGGGGCGAAGCTCACATCAACTCAACGGCCTTATCCGCGAAGAAGCAAAACACTAGAATAAACACCGGATGCGATATTTAATACAACGGCAGAAGATCGGCATGATGCATGTATGATGAATGACATGGCAAAGATGCGATGCAATTAGGTCAAGTCAAGTGGAACCGGGGTCCCAACAATTAGTTAGGTGGTTCAAGTTGTTTAGAAACCCCGCATTTAATTGTTGTTTAACAAGCCAGAATATATCACCGGTTCGCTACACAAGTTTAAATGAGGCCAATATAAGGCTAGATTCGCCCGCATATGGGCCCCATATTTAATTATTAGGTGAATCGGCATAAGGCCCCCAAACCACAGATATGCATGCGAGATGACAATTCAATATGCAACAAGTTTTATGTTTGACATTTATAAAATAGGGGGTTCGGATAAGGGTCACACATTAGGGGCTCGACGGTCTTGAGGTTCCGGGGTTCGGGTTGGCCTCAGGTTCCGGGTCTAGGGTTCGGCCTTGGCGGGATCGTTCTCGGACTCAGGGGTGGGTCTTGGCGCATCCGGGGTCTTCAGGTCATGTTGACGGTCACGGCGTCCGGAAGACGATCTTGGCGGTCTAGGAGAAGCTCTTGTGGTTCCGCGTCGGCGGCCTTCGGTTACGGGGGTCTTGGCGACTTGATGTTCAGGGGGAAGTTCTCGGTGTTCTCGAGGGAGTACTTGTCGTTCCGGGCCCTCGATGAATCTTGGCGTCCGAGAAGATCATGCCGTATCCGTGTCGTCGACCTGGGTGTTCTGGGGCGTTCTCGGTGTTTCGCGGTGTCGTTCTTGTCGTTGCGAAGATCTCGTTGCTCCGGGAGAAGATCTTGATACTCCGGTCTATTGTCGACCTCCGGATACCGCGAGTCTATGGCGTTACTTTCTCGGGTGGCTCCATGTACCTCCTTCGGAATCATCAGCATCAAGCCGGTCTTGTCGGGTCCCCGAATCCGATCGGTCGTGGCGGTCGGGGTGAAGATCTTGAAGTGTCGTCTCGATCATCCGTGTGGTACCGTAGATCTTGCCGGAGGTCCGGATACTGTGAGTGACATTGTCTTGCAGGACCAACATGGCCAGAGACGCACATGAAGCAGTGGCGTTGTCAACTGCAGGGGCTCAGGTCGATCGGAACGGACCAAGGTGACGCGGCCAGGGACGCGCGGGGCGCCGGAGACCAGAGGCGGGCAGGCGGCGAGGAAGATGAACGGCGTCGGTCGGGCTCGTGCAGACGACGGCGAGCGCCAGGGGAGATGCCCGCTCTGGCGGCGGGGCACCACGGACGAGGCGGTGAAGGGGAAACCGGCGCAGAGGATGGAGCGGGGCCGCGTCGGCGGAGTCCTGCGGCGGCGTGGCCGAGCTCGGGCCGGCTGAAGGAGGAGGCGCGCGGGGTCGGGTCGTCGAGGGTCACGGCGGCGGCGGCGGCTTGGCTCGGCCGGGCGCGAGCAGGGGCGGTGGAGGGCTGCTGCGAGCCTGCGGGAGGAGCAGGGCGGCGCGCGGGACCGACGGTGGCAGCGGGGTCACGCAGAGAGCGGCGGGGCGAGCGGAGCGGCGGCTCGCGAGCGGAAGGGGAGGCGCGTGCGGGGCGAGCGGGTCTGGGGCGGACCGAGCGCGCGGCCGGAGGCGGTAGGCGGCGGAGTGAGGTGCTCGGTGGGAGCAGCGGGGGCGGTGGACGGAGAGGGTGGGGCCGGCGCGCGGGGCAGACGGGAACGCCGGCGGGCGGAGGCGCCATGGCCGGTGAAGGAGGCACGGGCGGCAGGGCGCGAGGTGGGGGCGCCGGCGGTGAGGGGGTAGCTGGAGAGGGGAAGCAGGTGAGGGGCAGGCGGAGCCCGGGGAGGATGGCGGAAGGAGAGGGCACGCGGTGGCCAGAGGGAGAGGCGAAGGAGGAGGGGAGACGGGGTGCGGGGCGCGCGGAGAGAGAGCCAGGTGAGAGCGGGCTCGCGAGGGAGATGAACAGGGCAGGTGGGGTGAGGGGCCTGCAAGGTGGGGTCGGGGTGGAAGGGTCTCTGGGGTAGGCGGGTATGAGCGCGGTGGGTGAGAGAGAGAGGGGACAGGCGTGGGGCCGGGGTGGGGCTGTGAGCAGGGAGCGGTGGGTGGACGGGGTCGATCGGGAGGGATGTGGAGGCGCTGTGCGGGGGAGGTGAGATCGGGCCAGGGCGGCAGGTGGTGCTGGGTGGGGCCCGTGGTGACAGGTGAGAGAGGGTCCAGGGGCGGGTGTGGCGCGTGCGTGTAGCTGGGTGGGTTGAGAGGGTCCAGGGAGAGAGAGGGAGGGACAAGTGGCAGCGTGGGATTGGTGGGGGTTTGGGGTGTGCTGAGGTGGCGAGAGCTGATTGGAGGGGGTGAGGTGGCCAGGGGTGTGGGTAGGTTAGTGGGTGGCTTTAGGAATTTAGGAGGTGGACCGTTCTGAAAAATATGGGGGTGGTCGTTCGGGTCGATACGGCCCGTTCGACTGCCCCCGCTAAAATAATTAATATTTTTATTTATTTTAAACAAGGCTTTTGCAAACCAATATCGGGCAAAACAAAATATTCCGGCGACCCGGATTTTGGCGTTCGAATAAAGACGGGGCGTTTAGAAAACATATTAGGTTTTTCGAAATTAGTTTTTGACAAACAATTCATGATGATGACGATGCAATGCACAATTCAACGCGATTTTCTAGTAGTGGTTTTGCGGGATGCCACAATCATCCACATGCGAGGCACCCACATTTCTAAAAGCAGTGGCAGTGGTCTTGAGCCTTCGATACAAGTCTTCGTGGTCTTCACCTTTTTTCATGTAGAAGCCTTCGGCCTCATTGCTTAGAGCATCAAATCGGTTCCTCCTCATACTCTCATTTCCAACAAACAACACAGTGAGAGCATCCCAAGCTTCCTTGGCAATGCTAAAGTGCTCAATGTGTGGATAATCCTTTGTCCCCAAGCCTTGTTGAATCATGTGCAAAGCAGTGGCATTGAGTTGACTATTGACAATCTCTCTTCTTGTCAAGTTTGTTGGATCCCCAATAAAGAGTCCATGCTCGATGATGTTCCATAGTTCAATGCAAGAACTGCGCACATGAGTTCTCACTAGTGATTGCCATTGAGCAAAAGTAGCAGACTCTGAAAGCTTAGGTGGGTCACCCCTATTGTACACATGAGGGTGTGGGATGGGAGGATCGGGAGAGTACCAAGAATCACGGTGCTCACCCTTCCCCCCCATCATGTTGTGTGGAGGAATTAGCGTGGTCTTGTTTACCCACCACCATTATACCCTCAGGGGATACCGACGTATTCCCTTTAGGTAGAATGGATGGTTGATCCTCTTGAAGAGGAGGGGGAGGTGAGCCTTCTTTGTCTTTAAGAAGTTGCTCGAGCATCTTCTTGACTTCGTTGACCAAGGAAGAGCTCAATCTTGTTTCCAAGTTTTTGATATCTTCCATGGTCACCGGTGTTGGCTCACTACCACCATCCCCATCGTCGCTACCCATATTCTCTTAGGCGGTAAAGCCCGAATAAAGAGTCGAGGCTTTGATACCAATTGAAAGGATCGTATGGGCACCTAGAGGGGGGGTGAATAGGTGCTACTTCAAATTTTCTTCTTTTTCAAATTTAGGTTTGACAATAAGGTAAATTCTCTAGATAATGTAACTATGGTGAATTTACCTATATGACAATTATGCAAGAGCTACCACAACACAAAGTAGTAACGAGCAAGTAAGGTGCAGTAAAGGATAGAAGTAACCGAAGAGTGGACGCGGAGACACAAGGATTTTTTTCCCGTAGTTCCTTCCTTTTGAAGGGAAGTACGTCTACGTTTGGAGAGGGGGTGGTTTCAAACCACCAACGCCACGAAAGGCCTCCCTTGTTCTCCGATGAATCTCACCCCAACGGGATCGATTCACCTTCCACTATATCGGCAACCTTCAAGGTGGAATCCGGCACCGTTACAAGTTTGGGGCACACATCCACAACTTAATCGGAGGCTCCCAAATACAAGCAAGCTGTCAAAGCAATCAAACACAAGCTTGTAAGAACCAAAACAAGAACTAGGGTTTCCAAGAAAACACTAGAGAAAAGGGGCCCTCAATGAAATGAGGGGGAAATGAAAATCTCTTTTGGTGAAGTAGTATATCGGGGCCTCCTCCTTCGATTCTCCAAAGATCAAGGACTTTGGATGGTGAAATGAGATCTTGAAGATTTGAGTGGCTCCAATGGTGGTCTTGATTTAATGTGTTTGAGCAACTTGTCCGAAGGTAGGTGGAGGGGTATTTATACCCCTCCACAGAATCTGGCCGTTGGAACATTTATTGAAGCGGTAGTACCGGAAGTTCAAGCGGTACTACCAGAGAACTACGGTACTACCGGACCTGGTACCGGACCACCCCTTTTTCAAACTTCATCAAATCCTGCCCACGGCGGTACTACTATTGCTGCTACCGGGAAGCGGTAGTACCGCCAGTGGCAACCGGTACTACCGGACAGGGAGAAATCAGCAGTTTTCAGACGAAAAACTCTCTGTCACGCCAGGTAGTAAAATGCGGTACTACCGCATTTTTCTACCGGCGCAGATAGAAGCTTTTTGCAACATACAAAAAGTCTCTGTCACGCCAGGTAGTAAAATGCGGTACTACCGCATTTTGCTACCGGCGCAGACAGAAGATTTTTGCAACGTACAAAAAGTCTCTGTCCCGAGCGATACTAAAATGCGGTACTACCGCACTTTAGTACCGGAGTAGGCAGAAGCTTTTGACAAGCTGTCAAAAATCTTCTGTCGCGCTAGGTAATAAAATGCGGTACTACCAGAGAACTCCGGTACTACCGGACCTGGTACCGGACCACCCCTTTTTCAAACTTCATCAAATCCTGCCCACAGCGGTACTACTATTGCTGCTACCGGGAAGCGGTAGTACCGCCAGTGGGAACCGGTACTACCGGACAGGGAGAAATCAGCAGTTTTCAGACGAAAAACTCTCTGTCACGCCAGGTAGTAAAATGCGGTACTACCGCATTTTGCTACCGGCGCAGACAGAAGCTTTTTGCAACATACAAAAAGTCTCTATCACGCCAGGTAGTAAAATGTGGTACTACCGCATTTTGCTACCGGCGCAGACAGAAGATTTTTGCAACGTACAAAAAGTCTCTGTCCCGAGCGGTACTAAAATGCGGTACCACCGCATTTTAGTACCGGAGCAGGCAGAAGCTTTTGACAAGCTGTCAAAAATCTTCTGTCGCGCTAGGTACTAAAATGCGGTACTACCGCTTTTTAGTACCTGGCGCGGCAGAGACTTTTTGACAGTTAGTCACAGGCTTCTGTCTGGTCCGGTAGCAAAAAGCGGTACTACGGCTTTTTGGTACCGTGCTAGGCAAACAGTTTTTGAATGTTTGCAGATCTTTTTAATGTACCTGCGACACACTTAGCAAATCATTAGTCCGATTGTGAGTTGTTATCAAACACCAAAATCACTGGGGATAGAAAATGCTCTTTCACATTCTATCCTAGCGTCGAGACACGTTAAGTGTGTGACCCTACGGGTTCAAGAATATGCAGATATGATCTTCTATCAATAATCAACAGCGGGATCTGGAAACCCATATTGACTCCCACATATTCATCGATGATCATATCGGATGAACCATGATGCCAGGATTCAATTAATCCCATATATATATTCCCTTCGTCACGCGATATTTTACTTGCCCGAGATTCGATCGTTGGTATCGGCATACCTAGTTCAATCTCGTTCACGGCAAGTACTTTACTCGTTCCGTAATCCGATATCACTTTGTGATTAACTCCTTAACCACGTGCTTGCAAGCAGTGTTGATATCGATTACCGAGTGGGCCCAAATTATATCTCTCCGACTCGGGAGGGACAAATCCCATCTCGATACATACAACCCAACAAGTACTTTCCGATCACCTAAGAGACACCTTTATGATCACCCTCTCATAGGATGACATTTGATGACCTCAAAGCTTTCTTACGATACCAGGGAGTTGCATTATCTCATGGTTTAAGGAATATAATATTTGACATAATAAAAAGCTTCGCAAAGATGAACACGATGACACGATCTAATTGCTCTGCTTAATTTGGGTCTGTCCATCTTATCATTCTCCTAATGACATGATCTCATTATTAATTGACAACTCATGTCTATGGTTAGGAAACCTTAACCATCATTAATCAATGAGCTAGTCCATAGAGGCATACTAGGGACACGGTGTTGTTCATAAACCACACAAGTATCAAAGTTTCCGCTTAATACAATTCTAGCATGGAATATAAACTTTATCATGAACAAGAATTATAACAATCACATCTTTATTATTGCCTCTAGGGCATAATTACAACAAGGTTTAACACCGTTAACTCATCAATACCCTTGCTTGTATAATATTGCACAAAGGAAACATGATTCTATTCCACATGCTCTACAATCGGTTCCTCTAAGCATTTGTTTCAGGAGGCTTATGATTGGAAGTAAGTGTAATTCATGGTTGCACTTATACCCACATTTGATGGAGGTATACTTAAGTACCAAGCTTAATAAATTTATATGGAAATTAACAACTTCAAGTGTTTTTTCTGTAAATCTATCTATGCAGATTTAATGAATGGACATACAAAGTTCCTTTGAAAGTATATTTGGAAATAAAAATCCTACTAAAGATAAATATTTTCATGTGGTTCCTAAATAATAAAGTTTTGCTTTTGCAAGATAATATGGCTAAAGGAAATTGGAATGGATGTAAGAAGTGTGTTTTCTATGACTCTATGGAAAAATTATACCATATTTTTATTTCTTGTACTTTCGCAAGATTAGTTTGGAAAGTTGTGCTTTCTATATATAATATTCCACCACCGGATAATATCACCAATATGTTTGGAAATTGGTTGAATGGTATCAACAAGAAGAATAAGGCTAGTATGCGCATATGTGTTTCTACTTTATGTTGGTATTTATGGAATTGTAGTAACAATATTGTTTTTAACATGAATGTTTCTACCAATTTCTTGTAGGTTATCAGTATGTTTGTTCACTGGATTCATCTTTGGCATTTTCTTCTCTCAGAGGATCATCAGGAGTGCATGGTTTCTGGATGCAATTGGTTGTTGGTGGTTGTATAGGATATCTTCTATTTAGCCCTTTCACTACTTTGTTAATCTTTTGGTCATTGATTTTTGTATCAATCCTCTCTGATCCTTGAATTGTAAACTTTGTTATTCTAAAACGTTGCAATAAAATATTGTGTGCATCCATGGATGAAGACACCTGTGTTCTAGCCTTTTTTTGGAAAAGTGGCGATGACTCTGCAAGTTCCAATCAAATTACTATCGTTGGTCACCTACTCGCTAGATCCGACTGGGTTGCTCGTAGTTCGGAACCTGGCTTCGGCGATGTCACCCATAGTTTGGAACCTAGATTTGGAGGTGGAAAGTTTCTAGTGGTTGTTTTTGAAATATATAAGCCTAAACCTTTCCATCGTGTAGTTATTTTCAACATACTGGCTAGAGCATGCAATTTAACATGGTATTAGAGTGGTTTAACTCACGGTGTCGATCCTAGGGTTCCTCGTCATTTCCACGTCACCCTGGGAAGAGGAAGATTTCGATGAAGAAAGAGAGGTTTTTGAACATGAGCTACCAAACCAACACTCACAAACATAACAACACACTAAGAGGACTCGGTCATACACATAAGATGAAGATAAGATTTTTTGTGATGCTTGGTTATAAATTTCTCAAAACCCTATTCAAGGCACCGAGAAAAATGGACATGCATTTTGGAAGTATGTGACCAATTATTTCCATCTTTACAAGCTCCTCCCTACAAGATTACAAGCGACAACAACGAATTCATTGACTCATATGTGGGAACATATCCACCAAGAGTGTATCAAGTTCTCCACCACCTATGATGGACTCATGATGCATCCTCAAAGTGAACTTGGGGTGGCCATCCTAATGCCACAAGCTTTGGGGGCTTTCAAGGCCCAAACCCAAGGAAAGACCTACTTGGTATATTGTTGACTCAATATTCACTGATGTCTACGCACTTCTATTCTTGTAGAAAGTTGTTGGGCCTCGAAGTGCAGAGGTTTGTAGAACAGCAACGAGTTTCCCTTAAGTGGATTACCCAAGGTTTATCGAACTCAGGGAGGAAGTGGTCAAAGGTATTCCCTCTCAAGCAACCCTGCAATCAAGATACAAGAAGTCTTTTGTGTCCCCAACATACGCAATATAGGTGCACTCGTTCGGCGAAAATATAGTGAAATACAAGTGGTAACGGTGCCAGAAAAGAGCTTGACGGTGAGGTAAAGACTAAAGGAAACAAAAAGGAAGCAAGCAAACATGCAACAGATCTAGATGCAAACGGTGTTTCAATGTTTAGAAACAAGTCCTAGGGATCATACTTTCACTAGTGAACACTCTCTCATATAAATATCCTCTCTTCATGATACTACTCTTAACTACTCTCTGGTTGGACACTCTAATCCATGGTAGGGCCTTCCCCAATCTAGATAACCCAACACTGTCACCTTGAGCGCTAGATGGTTCCAACAAACACCACAATTTCATACAGACATCCAACTCCAAATATAACTCATAACAAATATTCAATCTAGCCAAAGTGCCACACACGGTATGCACGCTGTCACTTTCACACACGTGGGGAAAAGCATAGATCTATTAAAGCACAAAGAGTATTTATGTAGACTCAAACCTAAGTGCCACCATGGCGTGCACGCTGTCACTTTCACACACATGGGGAGAGCAGATATCTAATGAAGCACTTGAGTAGCAAGGTAGATCTACTTGATTACAAAGCTCATGACCACAACATGATCATGCATAAAGAGAGAGATGAACACATAGCTACCGGTAGAGACCTTAGCCTCGAGGAAGAACTACTCCCTCCTCATCATGGGAATCATAAACGGTGATGAAGATGGTTATGGAGATCAATGGAGATGGCTCCGGGGGCACTTCCCCGTCCCGGCAGGGTGCCGGAACAGAGACTTTTTGTCCCTCGAATATCCCCTTCGGTGGCGGCGGCGCTACAGAGGTTTTCGTGGATTTCTTCTGGCTTCGGGAAAAATAATAACTTTGGCTTTTGTCCCGTCCAATTCCGAGAATATTGATTTTCTGCCTTTCTGGAACCAAAAACAGAAGAAAACAGGCAACTGGCACTGTGGCAACTTGTTAATAGGTTAGTTCCAGAAAAGATATAAAAACACCTCAAAGTGTAGACAAAGCAAAGCAAAGTAGATACAAAACAAGCATGGACCATCAAAAATTATAGATACGTTTCTGACGTATCAAGCATCCCCAAGCTTAACTCCTGCTTGTTCTCGAGTAGGTAAGTGATAAAAAGTATAATTTTTGAGGTGACATGCACCATCAAAACCAAAATCAAACCATTTGCAAGCATTGAAAGTTGGGATCAAAGAACTCTAAACATGTGCATGAAATATGGAGTTCTAGCAATAGGACATAGTAACTATGCAAGCAACATGTCAAGCTACAAACAAAGATCATGAATAATATGCATTGAAAAACGTTTGTTTGTTTCACATACAGAAAACATAGCACAGTGGCAATCAGCTTGTCCCTCATAGAGTAGCAATATAGATGTATAGGACACCTTCAAAGTTCACAAGGGTGACTAGAAACAAATAGCACAAGAACATGTAATGTCACAATATGCATCAATCAATAAGTTTTGGGACACTGCACACAGAATGACAACTATGCTCTCTTAATGGTGCATAAAGGTAGAAGGTGGAGACTCAATAATGGTGGAAGAAAGGCCTTTTTGTAAAGGAAGCAGGGATTACAAGTTTCAAAAAGAGCTTCCAAAAATTATGGTACTATTTAGCTTTCAACCCCCATTGCCCCTATCATAAGCATCTTGAAGTGGTTAAGGTTAAAGTGGCAAAGATGGAGTATATGCTTGACGAAGTATAAGTTGGCAATCTCAAGTCCCTTGAATACGAGGGCCACACCTCATGCATACTCAACTTTGGGCACAGGTAAGTTCTTGTCATTGTAAGTATTTGCATATCATTGAGAACCGCCAACGGGGTACCCCTTGCACATGGTACAGGAGCTTTCCCATAACCAAAATGACAAGGCAAGCAGACAATGAGCATCTCTGCAATCTTTTTATGTACCATGGTAATATGGTGCTTTTTTCTCTCTTTCCTCTTTTCTCAATGTGTCTCTTTTTTTATAAGAAGAATGCTTCATAGATGTCACTGTTGGAGATATGCCCAAGAGGCAATAATAAAGTGGTTATTATCATATCTTCACACTTATGATAAATGTTTACATACCATGCTATAATTGTATTAACCGGAAACATTAATACTTGTGTGATTTGTAAACTAAAATAAGAGTCCCTAGTAAAGCCTCTTGTTAAACTAGCTTGTTGGTTAATATATGATCATGGTTTCCTGATCATGAACATAGAGATGTTATTAACAACAGGATCATATCGTTAGGAGAATGATATGGTGGACATACTCCTATAGATAAGCGTAGCATAAAGATCAAGTCATTTCAATAGTTCAATTGCTATATGCTTTCTGATACATAGTAACCTAATTCCTTCGACCATGAGATCATGCATATCACTTTTACCGGATGGATGCTTTGATGACATCAAACACCACACCGTAACTGGGTGGCTATAAAGGTGGCATTAAGTGTTCGGAAAGTATTGGTTGAAACACATGGATCAAGAGTGGGATTTGTCCATCCATATGACGGATAGATATACTCTGGGCCCTCTCGGTGTAATGTCATCCAATTAGCTTGCAAGCATGTGACTGGCTCACAAGGGATCACATATCACGGGAACGAGAAAAGAGTACTTATCGGTAACAAGGTTGAACTAGGTATGCAGAGATACCGACGATCATAACCTCGGATAAGTAAAGTATCGTGAGACAAAGGGAAATTGGTATCGTATGTAAGTGGTTCATTCGATCGCAAAGTAATCGTAGAAATATGTGGGAGCCATATGAATTTCCAGATTCCTCTATTGGTTATTGTTCGGAGAAGTGTCTCGATCATGTCCGCATAATTCACGAACCGTAGGGAGACACACTTAAGGATTCGACGTTGTTTGAGTAGTTATGGTATTATGAGAAAGAGACCGAATGTTGTTCGGAGTCTCGGATGGGATCCGGGATATCACGAGGTGATCCGGAATGGTCCGGAGAATAAGATTCATATAAGGAAAGTCCCGTTTCGGAGTTTGGGAATGATTCCGGTGTTTTCATCGGGAATGTTCTAGAAGGTTCCGGATTGTCCGGCACTCCGGGGGGGAGGGTACATGAGTGTGTCATTGAATGATTGCATCATGTACTAAGTGTTCTTGCTGTCCCAAATAAAGGATTAAATTGAATCCTAAAACAGAAAAGTCAAATGTCCAGTTTGAAAGTCAAACTGCCAAAACAAGAAACTGTGGGAAACAAGCAAGAGGAGTTGGAACCAACCTGGAGGAGGAGTTGGACTCCTCCAGGCCGGCGCCCAAGCCCTAGGCCGAGTTGGGGAGGGACTCCCTCCCTCCCTGGCGCGCCAAGGCCCCTCCACCCATAAAAGGAGGGGCAGGGCTCTCCTCCTAGACACAACTTTCTACTCTAGATCTCCGGTTTAGAGCCGTTTTGGTTTAGAGCTTCTAATTGCTTTAGCCAACGGTTTAGAGCCTTCTAATTGATTTAGAGCCTTCTAATTGGTGTGTCTAATTACTAGACCACTAATAGCCTCTCTCATAAAGCTCCACCATACTCGCACCGGCTTAAGGCGAAGCCCTGCGGGATTTCCCCTCTACTTCCGGTACCACGCCGTTGTGCTGCCGGAATCGCGAGGAGAGTGCTACAACCTCCGCTGCCTGCTGGAACAAGGGAGAGGAAGGTCTTCGTCGAGTACCGAACGTGTGACCGACTGCGGGAGCGCTGCCGGAACGTGGCGCTGGAAGGATCGTCTACACGATCTTGAGATCGGAAAGAGTACGACTACATCACCCACGAGAATCTGCTCTCGTTAACCGCTTTGGAATCTTCGAGGGTGAGTTCCTCTATCAACTCGTTGCTACAATCTAGTAGATAGATCTTGGCTTGTTTGTTTGTATGCGATAGAAAAATTTTGTTTTCCATGCTACGAACCCCTACAGTGGTATCAGAGCCAGGTTTATATGTAGATCTGTTGCACGAGTAGAACACAATGGTCATTGTGGGCGTTGATGCTTTTATTGTCGATTGCTTCTTGTGTACTTTGCATCTTGCGGTATGTTGGGATGAAGCGGCCCGGGCTAACCTTACATGACATCGTTCATGAGACTTGCTCCACGCTTGACATGTAACTTGTATTGCATAAGTGGCTTTGCGGGTGCATGTTTCTCCTAGCATAGTTAAGATCCAATTTACAACGGGTGATCAACAATGCTAGTATCAATGTTGTGGTTCATGTTCGTAAGTTAGAACGACACTTATTGAAAGCCCCAAACCACGTAAAACATGCAAAGAAAGTAGAGGCGTCTAACTTTGTTTTGCAGGGGTGTTCAGTGATGTGATATGGCCATGATTGTGATTATATATGATGTATGCAATGTTCCTTATTGTAAGTTGGCAACCGGCAGGAGCCATATGGTTGTCCTTAATTTATGTTAAGACTCGGGTGTCTATTCAAAGTAGTTGTAATAGTTGAAACCGGTGGACGACAACCATGGAGAGGCGTCATTGACCTTGATGCAATGCCGGTGATGATGGAGATCATGTTCGTGCTGGAAGATGGAGATCGGAAGCACAAGAAGAAAGGCCATATCATATCACATATTATGAATTGCATGTGATGTTAATCCTTTATGCATCTTGTATTGCTTAGTAGACGACGGTAGCATTATAAGATGATCCCTCATACACATGAATTTCAAGTCATAAAGTGTTCACCCTTAGTTGGCACCGTTGCTAAAGCTTGTTGTTTCGAAGCACCACGTGATGATCGGGTGTGTTAGATTCTGCAAGTGTATACAACGTGAGCAAGCCAGATTTGCTCATGCGGAAACTAAGGTTTGATCTTGACGAGCCTAGCATGTACAGACATGGCCTCAGGAACACAGATTACCGAAAGGTAGAGCATGAGTCATATAGTAGATATGATGAACATGTTGATTGTTCGCCATTGAAGCTATATCAACTCTCGTGATGATCGGTTTTGATGTGGTGGATTTGGTTCGTGTGATCACTAAAACAATGTGAGGGATATTGTTTTGAGTGGGAGTTCACCTAGATTAATTTAATTATTAATTAGAACTCAATTTATCATAAACTAAATCAAAGTGAATTTGCATAGTTGTTGTAGTCATTGGCATCCGTTTACCACCTTGCGCTTAGTTATAATTGAGATGATAGAACTATAGAATTCTGGTTAGTTACTTTACGAACTGGTATCGTATTGTTTTGAAGTGTTAATCTAAAGTTTAAAAGTCCTATTGCAAACTTTCAGTAAGTTCCGGTTACTCCATGAAGTTTAATAATTGGTATTAAAAAAAGGGGTAACAATTCCAATGTTAGTATATAAGTATCATGTTTGTCTCCATGATTCTTGATATTCAAAGGATTGTCTTAATATCAAGGTTATCTACGATCTGAAAGAGTTGTTTCAGAAACCATGATGTGTGGAAGATAGTGTGATATCTGAAACAAAGTTTTGGTTGCAACATGATAGAGTATAATATGGCTAAAGTCATGTTCTCATATTTGATGAGAATTTGCGAAAGGTTGTAGACATTTGTTGTCCTAATCCTCCAAAAGGTTTTGGATAGCAACATTATACTCGTAATTCATCGTTATAAGCTAAAGGTAGTTTGATCATGGACGATTCCATGATAAGGATGAATATTTGATGTAGGTAAAATGTTTACTACACCAAGAGATTACTAAATAAAGGAATTTGAAAGAACACCAAACATTTGATGATGGTGATCTACTTCAAGGTGCAAGTCCAAAGACATTGGTATTTAACTATACACGATTTGGACTATGTGTCATATGTATGACTCCACTATTGATATTGATAGATTCTTTCAAACAGAAAAGGAAATACTGAAAGAGAATCTCATAAATATATGGTAGAAAAGAAAAGATTAGAATTGTTCAATTTAAGTATATAGATGATATACATGTTATGGCTATATTCTTTGCTTATTAAACAATGTGGTTCTTAAGTATTTGATACTGAATTTGTTGGTATGAATCGTCATACAAAACAACAGAATTCATGAACTACAGTGGCCTAAGTAATTAGCAAAAGAATATGTGATGATGTTCATCGAGAACAAATAAAGGGTTATTGTGTTGCTCGTTAAACATCATAGCTTGCCTTCAAGATTTGTTTTATCAGGTGTTATGAGAACAAAAGGGTTGTTCAAATAATTGCCGTAATCCATAAAAGATGGATGATTCACAAATCTCGTTGGAAAAATCACATCCATAAAGCTAATGCTAAAAATGTCGAAAGACAAATTGATTGAAAAGATCACTTAGGAAGTGACATCGCCGTTTAAATTATATTGGAAAGAAAACATGAAGAAACTCCATATGTATGGAATTTTGGAGTCTTTTGATTTTGATCAAATGACGCTTGTGAAACTTTCCTAAAGATAATTAAAACTTCGTTCATAGGCCAAAAGGGAACGAAAGACTAGCTTATTGGAATTTGTACACATTGTTGTACGAAGTCCATTATGTGTAGTCAAGAGCGATGGATTTCAACTTCATATGCTTTCTCCGAAAATTTGAGTGAATATATGAATATTTACTTAATAAGGATGAAGTATGAAACATTTGAAAAGTTCAAAGACTTTCAAGATGAAGTGCAAAATCATTGTAACAAGAATATAAACAGTTTATGATAAAGATCATAAAGGAAGATATTTGAGTTACAGAGTTTAGCATAATACCTAAGATTTAAGGAATCGTTCCGTGGATTTGCATTTCCCGAAACACCATAAGAGTATGGAGCATTCGAGATATGTAATTAAACCTTGTTTGACATGGTGAGATCAAAGGTGTAATTCATAAAATTTCCATTGTATTTTAAAGATTAAAAGCTTTAGAGATTACCGTTTTTCCACTGAAAAGAGCTTCATCATAATCCGTTGAAATGACACCATATAAGGTTAGGGTTTGGGATAAAACCCAAGTAGTACTTTCTTAAACATTGGTATGCTATACATAAGAAAGATGTTTGCAACCAAAGTCGGATGAATCTGTCTTTGTTAAGTATTTCTCCATAACACCGGAGACAAAAGTGTTTGTCGCTTAGAACGTCAAGTTTCTTTAAGAAGGAATTTTTCGTGAAAAGTTAAGTGGGAGGACAATAGAACTTTGATAAGGTTAAAAGAACCTTAGCTATATGTGCAGAGTTGCGCAGCGTCAAAAAGTGTTTCGGAGGCAGCAACAATGCTCATGGCTCACGTGCCTCAAAGGTTGTGGTCACGGAGATCTAAAGTTCCTATTGAAACAAGTAGATCGGGTAAACAATCAAATACCAAGATTTGAGGGTTGAATCATTATTTGAGAATAATGAACCGACTACATGCAAAGAAGCGATGATGGGCCCTGACTCCGTCAAATGGCTTGAAGCCATAAAATCCGTGATAGTTCCATGCACGAAAAATCAAGTTTTGAACTTGAAGGACCCTCGAGAAAGGTGTAAGACCTTACAGTTGTGTTTGGATCTATAGACATGGATGTTGCACATCTATGAAATTGTCGACATGTTGGGAAAGAGTTCACAACAATGTTCAAAGGTTGACTATGACAAGATTTGATCTTTCATAGCGATATTTAGTCTAGACGGATTAATTTAGCAGCCACTACATATAATTTGTTATATGGTAGTTGAATAAACAAAACAAGTTCTTCTAATAGAATCGTTACCTAGGACGTGTGCATGACACAGTCCATAGGGTTTTTGTTAATTCAAAGGATGCTAAAGGCATATGCAAACTTCAATGGTTAAAGTTAGCATCGCGGAGTTGGAATCTTCACTGTGATGAAACTGTTAAAGGAGTTTAAAAGTTCATCAGAGACAATGGAGATGCTTGCATTTGCAAGAAATTAAGTGGGAGCGCTAAGACATATTTCTAATACATTATGTGGAAGACATATTGCTGATTGGAAATAATGTATCTTTTATTAACACATATTAAGAATTTCATCCCGATGAAAGACTTAGGCAAAACCTAGATATTTGGCATCAATAGATTCTAATATGGTTGTGCCAGAAGTACATAGGCGAGATATTGAATGAGTTCAATATAGAAACTACAAGAAAAGGTTCTTATCGCACAGAAAGGATTGAAAGAGTTCAATGTTGATGATATATTCAAGTGTATTGACATTTGGTAAAGTGAAACAGATGATCAAGTATAGTTTGATACTTGATGTATAAAATCACAAAGAGTATTTATATCAATCATACTGTGATATGTACAAATCCAGATATGTCCTATGCTCTAAATGTTGTGAGCATATACCAGAATGATTCATAAGATGATCATTGGACAATAGTAAAGATATTCTTATGATTTTTGGAAGAACTAAGAGTATATTATTTGTAAAAGTGACAAATAGATGGTTGGTTCATTGTAAAAGTACTACATTGATACTAGTTTTGTCACAAAGTACAAATTAAGTTTATCTCAATCTAAACTAAGGGTGGCACAATATAATGGAAAGTGAGTTCCATAATGAATTTGGATGAGTTCCAAAGTTAAGACATTGTGACAGATACTACAACAAAAGGCTAAGTATATGACTGCTATTTTAGCAGCAAAAGAGGGCATTTGTGTCAAGTAGTTTGTTATCAAACTAGGTGTAGTTCACAGTGGGATAATACTATGAAGATATATTGTGCGACAATATTATCAACATGTTTTAAAAGAACTAAAGGTCACACCGAAAGACCAAATTTATACAAAGCCATCTCATTAGAGAATGAGTGATGCGTAAAGACGCAGAGACATGCAATTACACACGGACCTGGAAGTGTCAGATCCGGAGATCATTTGACCACTAGCAATCGTGTACATACAACACCGGAAAGCCATAGGTGTCGAATACACAAAGGTTTGAAACTAGATTATTGACTCTGGTGCAAGTGGGAGACTGTTGGAGATATGCCTAAGAGGCAATAATAAAGTGGTTATTATCATATCTTCACACTTATGATAAATGTTTACATACCATGCTATAATTGTATTAACCGGAAACATTAATACTTGTGTGATTTGTAAACTAAAATAAGAGTCCCTAGTAAAGCCTCTTGTTAAACTAGCTTGTTGGTTAATATATGATCATGGTTTCCTGATCATGAACATAGAGATGTTATTAACAACAGGATCATATCGTTAGGAGAATGATATGGTGGACATACTCCTATAGATAAGCGTAGCATAAAGATCAAGTCATTTCAATAGTTCAATTGCTATATGCTTTCTGATACATAGTAACCTAATTCCTTCGACCATGAGATCATGCATATCACTTTTACCGGATGGATGCTTTGATGACATCAAACACCACACCGTAACTGGGTGGCTATAAAGGTGGCATTAAGTGTTCGGAAAGTATTGGTTGAAACACATGGATCAAGAGTGGGATTTGTCCATCCATATGACAGATAGATATACTCTGGGCCCTCTCGGTGTAATGTCATCCAATTAGCTTGCAAGCATGTGACTGGCTCACAAGGGATCACATATCACGGGAACGAGAAAAGAGTACTTATCGGTAACGAGGTTGAACTAGGTATGCAGAGATACCGACGATCATAACCTCGGATAAGTAAAGTATCGTGAGACAAAGGGAAATTGGTATCGTATGTAAGTGGTTCATTCGATCGCAAAGTAATCGTAGAAATATGTGGGAGCCATATGAATTTCCAGATTCCTCTATTGGTTATTGTTCGGAGAAGTGTCTCGATCATGTCCGCATAATTCACGAACCGTAGGGAGACACACTTAAGGATTCGACGTTGTTTGAGTAGTTATGGTATTATGAGAAAGAGACCGAATGTTGTTCGGAGTCTCGGATGGGATCCGGGATATCACGAGGTGATCCGGAATGGTCCGGAGAATAAGATTCATATAAGGAAAGTCCCGTTTCGGAGTTTGGGAATGATTCCGGTGTTTTCATCGGGAATGTTCTAGAAGGTTCCGGATTGTCCGGCACTCCGGGGGGGAGGGTACATGAGTGTGTCATTGAATGATTGCATCATGTACTAAGTGTTCTTGCTGTCCCAAATAAAGGATTAAATTGAATCCTAAAACAGAAAAGTCAAATGTCCAGTTTGAAAGTCAAACTGCCAAAACAAGAAACTGTGGGAAACAAGCAAGAGGAGTTGGAACCAACCTGGAGGAGGAGTTGGACTCCTCCAGGCCGGCGCCCAAGCCCTAGGCCGAGTTGGGGAGGGACTCCCTCCCTCCCTGGCGCGCCAAGGCCCCTCCACCCATAAAAGGAGGGGCAGGGCTCTCCTCCTAGACACAACTTTCTACTCTAGATCTCCGGTTTAGAGCCGTTTTGGTTTAGAGCTTCTAATTGCTTTAGCCAACGGTTTAGAGCCTTCTAATTGATTTAGAGCCTTCTAATTGGTGTGTCTAATTACTAGACCACTAATAGCCTCTCTCATAAAGCTCCACCATACTCGCACCGGCTTAAGGCGAAGCCCTGCGGGATTTCCCCTCTACTTCCGGTACCACGCCGTTGTGCTGCCGGAATCGCGAGGAGAGTGCTACAACCTCCGCTGCCTGCTGGAACAAGGGAGAGGAAGGTCTTCGTCGAGTACCGAACGTGTGACCGACTGCGGGAGCGCTGCCGGAACGTGGCGCTGGAAGGATCGTCTACACGATCTTGAGATCGGAAAGAGTACGACTACATCACCCACGAGAATCTGCTCTCGTTAACCGCTTTGGAATCTTCGAGGGTGAGTTCCTCTATCAACTCGTTGCTACAATCTAGTAGATAGATCTTGGCTTGTTTGTTTGTATGCGATAGAAAAATTTTGTTTTCCATGCTACGAACCCCTACAGTCACTATGGTGATGCTGCAAGTTTCCACCATGATTAGGCATTGCTTAGGCTAGCGGCCCAGGCGTTTCTCTACACAGGATGCAAACTCCATGGACTTACAAGTTCCCTCTTTATTTCACACCTGTGACATCCATATACAAAAGAACATTATATCAACTAAGTACAAAGTACAAGTGCAATGTTGAAAACGTTCCCCATGACAGCACGGTTCTGCTAATTCCAACTTATAAGTGCAAGCATATACAACAAAGTTGTCACAATGGTTCAAGTTTATTAGGGTAAAAGAATATAAAGTGTGCCATCAAGTTTGTGAGGGCTTTAATCACTAAGTTTTCACATAACAAAATAGTTTTTAATTGGAAAATAGTTGAAAACAAGAATATACTTGGAATGGTGTAACATACCATGCATAGGAGTTTATAGTGAACACTTTGGAATAACTTGGTTTCTTGGGAGTTGGAAGCATGAGTAGAGCTTACTCATACAAGTGGAGGTTAGCAAAAGACTGGGAGCAACCAACTAAGAGAGCAATAATGATCATAATCATGCAGTGCAACAAAGCATTACGAATCAAAGCATAGAGTGGTACTACAAGTCAAGGAATAAATGATCATAGAGGCTAATGATGACTTGTCATAGTCATAACATGGTGTCAGCATGTGCCAAGTCAACCCAAACAAAGCATCAAAGAATGTAACACCCTCAGAATCGGCCCTATGCAAGTTTTAGCGTACTGACACCCTGGGCCCGCGCCTGCTAGCCCGGCCCCACCCCCTGCCCCTGTTCCTCTTCCCTGCAATCTCCTCTCTGCCGTCTCTCTCTCGCATCCCCAATCCCACGCGCACGCTCCCTCCTCTCTGCTTGCTCCCCCCCTCCAGCTCGTGGCCCGGCGTGGCGCCGCCCTCGGCCGGCTTTTCCTCTCCCCTGACCGCCGGCTCCACGGCCTTCCTCGCCCTCCGCACCTCCGCCCCGTCCTCGGGCCGACCCCGCCGCCCCGACCTCTTCCGCGCCCCGGCCCCGACCCATCTCCCTTCTCCCGCACGCCTCGTCGCGCCTCCCCTCTGCAAGCTCCTCACCGGCACCCCGCCACCAGCCGCCGACCTCCTCTTCACCCTCGGCCCCACCATCGCCTCCCTCTTCTTCTCCCCTGGCGCCGCCTCCTCCGCGCGGATGCGAACTGGCTCGCCTTCCTCAGGGGCTTCAACGCCTGCTGCGCGCGCGCCCGGGCCTCGTTACCGCTGGCGCAGCTCCTTCGCGTGAACGCCGCGGCCCACGCCTCCGCAGGGGCACCCTGCGGCGTGAGCTTCCACCCCGACGAGGACGGTGGCAACAACGACGGGAAGGTCATGGGCGAGCTCGCGCCCGGGGAGATCTCCCGGCTGCTCTGGATGTGCTGGGCCATGGCCTGGAGCGGCGCGGCCCCGGGGAGTTCGGAATGGGCCAAGGGGGAGGAGCCGTCCTGCTCCCGGAGGTCTCTCAGCTTGTGCTTTCCGCCTCGTGTCTGCCGGCGCCGTCGCGGATGACGCAGGCATCTGGGGCTGGGAGGTTTTCGGTGCTGCTGGGAAGGGGGTCACGGCGCAGGAATTCACGTCGTGGGTCATCTCCACTGTCCCCGGGCTTGGCAACTGCCTATCCCGGTATGTGCAGGACAGGTTCCGGTCCTGCGAGGGCATGTATCTTCAAATCGTTTCGGTCGTCGGTGGTTCTACTCGCCTCCGCCAGGTACCTCCCTAACCAAGCCTTCAAGAAGGCTTTTGCAAGACGCCCGAAGTCGACATAATCGTCACCAAGGCCTACCGATGTCAAGACCCGAGATCGACACCTTCAATCAAGCTCCCACGCCCAAGCCCCCCATCGGCAAACCAAGTCGGAACCGCTGAATCATCGATAGGGAGCCGAAGATTCTCGTACACGAAGCCCCAAGATCGCCTCCCGGATTCCGAAGCCCGTTCCCGGCGTCGCGCCAAGTTCTCCTTCCAGGAGTCTGAAGATCGTGAACCTTGTCGAGACCCCGATGCCTTCGACACGGAGCACCGAGGATACCTTCATGGGACGCCAAGACACCCGTCGAACCCTGAAGACCGAACCCCGCGGACCCGACATGATCTTCTTCACGGATACGACAAGTACTTCCTCGAAGATGCCAAATTCTTCGCCCCGAATGCCAAGACCGACTTGATGGCGCGGACCCGATGTGCCCCCGACATCGAACCAAGTCCTGCTACCGCGGATGCGACAAGATCTGCCCCGTTGTTCGAGAACGTTCCTGCCGAGGCCGCTTCCGTCGAACCCTGAGACCGACCCTGAACCCCGGAACCTCAAGTTCGTCGAGACCCCCCTAATGTGTGACCCCTTTCTCGAACCCTATTTTTACAAATGCTAAATATAAAACCTGTTGCATATTAATCCTTCATCTTGCATGCATATTTGTGTGGTTTGGGGGCCTTATGCCGGTTCACCTAATAATTAAATATGGGGCCCATATGCGGGCAAATCCAATCTCATATCGGCCTCATTTAAACTTGTGTAGCGAACCGGTGATATATTCTGCCTTGTTAAACAACATTTAAATTGCGGGTTAGCTAAACCACATGAACCACCTAAATATTGTCGGGACCCCGGTTCCGCTTAATATGACCTAATTGCATCGCACCTTTGCCATGACATACATCATACATGCATCATGCTGATCTTCTGTCGTTGTATTGAATATTGCATCCGGTGTTTCTTCTAGTGTTTTGGTTCTTCGCGGATAAGGCCGTTGAGTTTATGTGAGCTTCGCCCGATCTTCGGATGAACCCTTCAACAATGTTTTCAGGCGAGCATCTCCCCCTTTCTACCTATCTTACTTTCTATTATTTATTCCCTCCTGTTGATCTTTTGCTATCTGTGTTGCGATTCTTTAGTTTCCGTACCTGTGATATACCGTGCAGCCCTATATTGCCTTGGACACATCCTATTACCCGTTGTTTGGTAGATAGTTGGACTTGCGCGTCGTAGTCGCTTGCTCAAGTGCTGTTGCGTGTCGACAAGTGCCACAGTTGTTGATGTATTGCCGCATGTTGTTGTTGGAGATGATCATAGTTTTACTTATTGTTCACTTTAATTTCTGTTTAACAACTAAAATTGAATTAAGCAGAGGCATCGGTGGGTGATAGAAAATATTTGGTTTCCGAACGCCCACTTGTGTCCCGTAAGACCCCGAGTACTTGATACCTGTTCCTTGATTTATCGCGCTATCCACATCCGGGAGGTATATGGGACCCCCCTGAGCCAGAGCTTGATTCAGTCTTATTTCTTGGGGCCACAAACTAGTTTGAGGTTTTATTTACGATCCTGTACTTATGCCATGCTACTTATGTATTTAATTTGTGCGAGGAGCACACTGTACTGTTTAGGTAAGCGTAATGTTTTCGCGGTATCGACAAGCCCAGCCACACTTTCGGGTTCCCAGTCGTTTACAGCCATTGTCGCAAACCTTGAGTCCGTCTCGGAGCTTGCTTACTCCGTTGCGGGATCTACTCAATGGGGTGGCTCCCTGAAATATTTCTGAATCCTGTGATTGTTCAGTCGTGAAAGCCTCGTTGGGTTTTGATTTGGTTTTTCCGAGGTTGATCGAGCGTGTGTTGCTATTGGTGCACCCCGGCCGGGTAAAACTTTCTGAAAGCCGTGTCCGCGGATATGGACGACTTGGAGCACAGTATCTCGATCATAGACAAGCATAACTAAAGTTTATTGCTATAAACTTGACTTTATAATGACTAGTAATCAGCTTCACTATAATGGAATGGCTAATTAATACTGCCCACAATTGCTTGTTTGGAGTGTCGCTTGCGACCATTGTACCTGACTAGTAAGTATGGCAACTACAACGGAATGGCTAAATCAAAGTACCAACAACTGCTGGGTTTAAGGGTTATCTCATGCTATTCATATCTGATTAGTAAGAGTTACAACTATAACGGAATGGTTAACTAAAATGACCCACTGCTTATTTTATCAGGATGATTATTTAAACCTGACTAGTAAATGCTGCAACGATAACTGAATAAATAAAACTGCCAACGGTGTGAGTTCCTCGGTTGACTTCCTCGATTGGTCTCGAGGGGGAAACACCAGGATGGGTTTGTTTGGTGTTAGCTTCAGGTTGGATCCGGATAGGTCACTCTTATCCCTCTCTGTTAACCGCCAGTTGTATCGAGTATCTATAGGTCGAACCGTACACGGCGAGGCTAGAATTCGGCGGTCCTCGCCTACATAGGTATGGTGGACTGAGCGGCAGCGGCAGCAGGCACTAAACAACCTATAGATACTCGATACAACTGGCGGTTAACAGAGAGGGATAAGAGTGACCTATCCGGATCCAACCTGAAGCTAACACCAAACAAACCCATCCTGGTGTTTCCCCCTCGAGACCAATCGAGGAAGTCAACCGAGGAACTCACACCGTTGGCAGTTTTATTTATTCAGTTATCGTTGCAGCATTTACTAGTCAGGTTTAAATAATCATCCTGATAAAATAAGCAGTGGGTCATTTTAGTTAACCATTCCGTTATAGTTGTAACTCTTACTAATCAGATATGAATAGCATGAGATAACCCTTAAACCCAGCAGTTGTTGGTACTTTGATTTAGCCATTCCGTTGTAGTTGCCATACTTACTAGTCAGGTACAATGGTCGCAAGCGACACTCCAAACAAGCAATTGTGGGCAGTATTAATTAGCCATTCCATTATAGTGAAGCTGATTACTAGTCATTATAAAGTCAAGTTTATAGCAATAAACTTTAGTTATGCTTGTCTATGATCGAGATACTGTGCTCCAAGTCGTCCATATCCGCGGACACGGCTTTCAGAAAGTTTTACCCGGCCGGGGTGCACCAATAGCAACACACGCTCGATCAACCTCGGAAAAACCAAATCAAAACCCAACGAGGCTTTCACGACTGAACAATCACAGGATTCAGAAATATTTCAGGGGGCCACCCCATTGAGTAGATCCCGCAATGGAGTAAGCAAGCTCCGAGACGGACTCAAGGTTTGCGACAATGGCTGTAAATGACTGGGAACCCGAAAGTGTGGCTGGGCTTGTCGATACCGCGAAAACATTACGCTTACCTAAACAGTACAGTGTGCTCCTCGCACAAATTAAATACATAAGTAGCATGGCATAAGTACAGGATCGTAAATAAAACCTCAAACTAGTTTGTGGCCCCAAGAAATAAGACTGAATCAAGCTCTGGCTCAGGGGGGTCCCATATACCTCTCGGATGTGGATAGCGCGATAAATCAAGGAACAGGTATCAAGTACTCGGGGTCTTACGGGACACAAGTGGGCGTTCGGAAACCAAATATTTTCTATCACCCACCGATGCCTCTGCTTAATTCAATTTTAGTTGTTAAACAGAAATTAAAGTGAACAATAAGTAAAACTATGATCATCTCCAACAACAACATGCGGCAATACATCAACAACTGTGGCACTTGTCGACACGCAACAGCACTTGAGCAAGCGACTACGACGCGCAAGTCCAACTATCTACCAAACAACGGGTAATAGGATGTGTCCAAGGCAATATAGGGCTGCACGGTATATCATATGTACGGAAACTAAAGAATCGCAACACAGATAGCAAAAGATCAACAGGAGGGAATAAATAATAGAAAGTAAGATAGGTAGAAAGGGGGAGATGCTCGCCTGAAAACATTGTTGAAGGGTTCATCCGAAGATCGGGCGAAGCTCACATCAACTCAACGGCCTTATCCGCGAAGAACCAAAACACTAGAAGAAACACCGGATGCAATATTCAATACAACGGCAAAAGATCAGCATGATGCATGTATGATGTATGTCATGGCAAAGGTGCGATGCAATTAGGTCATATTAAGCGGAACCGGGGTCCCGACAATATTTAGGTGGTTCATGTGGTTTAGCTAACCCGCAATTTAAATGTTGTTTAACAAGGCAGAATATATCACCGGTTCGCTACACAAGTTTAAATGAGGCCGATATGAGATTGGATTTGCCCGCATATGGGCCCCATATTTAATTATTAGGTGAACCGGCATAAGGCCCCCAAACCACACAAATATGCATGCAAGATGAAGGATTAATATGCAACAGGTTTTATATTTAGCATTTGTAAAAATAGGGTTCGAGAAAGGGGTCACACATTAGGGGGGTCTCGACGAACTTGAGGTTCCGGGGTTCGGGGTCGGTCTCAGGGTTCGACGGAAGCGGCCTCGGCAGGAACGTTCTCGAACAACGGGGCAGATCTTGTCGCATCCGCGGTAGCAGGACTTGGTTCGATGTCGGGGGCACATCGGGTCCGCGCCATCAAGTCGGTCTTGGCATTCGGGGCGAAGAATTTGGCATCTTCGAGGAAGTACTTGTCGTATCCGTGAAGAAGATCATGTCGGGTCCGCGGGGTTCGGTCTTCAGGGTTCGACGGGTGTCTTGGCGTCCCATGAAGGTATCCTCGGTGCTCCGTGTCGAAGGCATCGGGGTCTCGACAAGGTTCACGATCTTCAGACTCCTGGAAGGAGAACTTGGCGCGACGCCGGGAACGGGCTTCGGAATCCGGGAGGCGATCTTGGGGCTTCGTGTACGAGAATCTTCGGCTCCCTATCGATGATTCAGCGGTTCCGAATTGGTTTGCCGATGGGGGGCTTGGGCGTGGGAGCTTGATTGAAGGTGTCGATCTCGGGTCTTGACATCGGTAGGCCTTGGTGACGATTATGTCGACTTCGGGCGGCTTGCAAAAGCCTTCTTGAAGGCTTGGTTAGGGAGGTCCCTGGCGGAGGCGAGTAGAACCACCGACGACCGAAACGATTTGAAGATACATGCCCTCGCAGGACCGGAACCTGTCCTGCACATACCGGGAGAGGCAGTTGCCAAGCCCGGGGACAGTGGAGATGACCCACGACGTGAATTCCTGCGCCGTGACCCCCTTCCCAGCAGCACCGGAAACCTCCCAGCCCTAGATGCCTGCATCATCCGCGACGGCGCCGGCAGACACGAGGCGGAAAGCACAAGCTGAGAGACCTCCGGGAGCAGGACGGCTCCTCCCCCTTGGCCCATTCCGAACTCCCCGGGGCCGCGCCGCTCCAGGCCATGGCCCAGCACATCCAGAGCAGCCGGGAGATCTCCCCGGGCGCGAGCTCTCCCATGACCTTCCCGTCGTTGTTGCCACCGTCCTCGTCGGGGTGGAAGCTCACGCCGCAGGGTGCCCCTGCGGAGGCGTGGGCCGCGGCGTTCACGCGAAGGAGCTGCGCCAGCGGTAACGAGGCCCGGGCGCGCGCGCAGCAGGCGTTGAAGCCCCTGAGGAAGGCGAGCCAGTTCGCATCCGCGCGGAGGAGGCGGCGCCGGGGGAGAAGAAGAGGGAGGCGATGGTGGGGCCGAGGGCGAAGAGGAGGTCGGCGGCTGGTGGCGGGGTGCCGGTGAGGAGCTTGCAGAGGGGAGGCGCGACGAGGCGTGCGGGAGAAGGGAGATGGGTCGGGGCCGGGGCGCGGGAGAGGTCGGGGCGGCGGGGTCGGCCCGAGGACGGGGCGGAGGTGCGGAGGGCGAGGAAGGCCGTGGAGCCGGCGGTCGGGGGAGAGGAAAAGCCGGCCGAGGGCGGCGCCACGCCGGGCCGCGAGCTGGAGGGGGGAGCAAGCAGAGAGGAGGGAGCGTGCGCGTGGGATTGGGGATGCGAGAGAGAGACGGCAGAGAGGAGATTGCAGGGAAGAGGAACAGGGGCAGGGGTGGGGCCGGTGGGGCCGGGCTAGCAGGCGCGGGCCCAGGGTGTCAGTGGCATGGGTGGGGCGGCTGAGTGAGGTGAGGGAGATGACATGGGTGGGGTGAGGTGTCATGCTAGGAGTGGAGGGAGGCTAGGGAAAAGGTGAGGTGGCAAGCGATGATTGGAGGGGGTGAGGTGGAGTGGGGCTGGGTAGAATAGGGTGGGTAGACATAGGATTAAGGGTGGACCGATTTTATTCTGGGGTGGTCGTTCGGGTCGAATCGGCCCGTTCGATTGCCCCACTAAAAATAATTAAATATTTTATTATTTCAAACGGACTTTTGCAAACCGATGGCAGACAAAACAAAATAATCCCGGTGACCCGGGGTTTGCGTTGGAATAAGGACGGGACATTTAGAAAACAAAATAGGGTTTCCTGCAAATAGTTTTATGCAAGCAAATGCAAGATGATGACGATGCTCAAATGCAATGTGGCATGATGACATGAGCATGCGGTCATGATGATGCAATGCACAAAAACAACGCGATTTTCTAGTAGTGGTTTTGCGGGATGCCACAAAGAAGAATACCACAATACTATGCTTTTGCATGCTAAAACAACGCATAATTTATTCAAGGCACACTAAGCAATCCCAATTGTTTGGAACAAGACATGCTACAACAATAATCACTAAGCATAAGGTCAAAACAACACCTAGCATGTCATGCTAAAGTCTAAGTCACAATCAATGCAAGCTCCTCTTTGTACCACTATAAGCATGAAACTTCCTACTCTTTTCCAACACCAAGCAACTTATTTGAAACAACTCACAAAGATAATAATCAATAAAGATCAGTGAGCTTGTCTCACAAATCCACAAATAAGAACTAAAAATTCTAAGCTGAAAGCTCAAGAAAACTAAGGCTAAACACAGTGCTAGCAAAAGTGAACACTCACAGAACAATAAGAGTGAAAACTAGAGTGTTCTAGGCAATGAAAATAGAGTGTGTCTCTCTCCAAAAAGGTGTGTTGTGATCAACCAACTTTACTCAAGCAAACTAAGCAAACAAAAACTAAAAACGAAAACTAAGACGCTCCAAGAACAACACAACAATGCATGAAACAATAAAAACAAAGTGACGAGAAAGACCTGAGATTTTTATTGATGAAGAAGGGGATGCCTTGAGCATCCCCAAGCTTTGATGCTTGTACCTATTGAATATTTCTTGGGGTGACACAGGGTGGAATACCCAAGCTTGAGCTTTTATCCATTCTTCATCTCATTACATCATTCTCTCCCTACACCTGAAATATTTCCTTCATACAAAACTTCACACAATCTTCATTAGCAACATTAGTGTATTCAAAAGATAATAGACCTTTAGTCAAAGCTTTGGAACAACAAGACTTTTCACTAAAAACACATGATACTGTATCAAATCCTTCAAAAAGCTCAATTCACCTAAAGAGAACTCAAAAAGGAATCAATAAGAAGCAAATGCAAATAATGGCAGAAATCTGTCAAAACAGACTAGCAGGTAGAAACCGATTTTTTCGAACATCTTCTGTTGCGCAAATAATTTTTTTTTGAACTAACAAAAGTTATCTAACATACTGGGGATTTATTCATAAATTTTCAGATCAATACGACTTACAGAGTCTCCTTACGAATTTTTATAGTGGAGGACATAAATCTGTTTCAGGACAGCAACTCCCCAAATCTTACTTCCCTCTCATTAGAGGTCATTCTTGGCACAAAAAGCAAACAAAAAGGATAAGGAGATGTCATTACAGAAGTAATAACTTTCAAGACTCAAAAAAACTCTTGGTTTATCTACCAACAAGTACTTTTATTTAATGCCTTTAAGTTAGGCTTGATAGTTTGAGAAGATGCTCACATAAGAAATATGAATTGAAGTAAAAGAGAGCATCAAGAAGCAAATTTAAAACACATTTAAGTCTAACCCACTTCCTATGCATAGGAATCTTGTAAAGAAACAAATCATGAAAGCACAAAGCAACAAGCATAGGAAAGCAAAACAAGTGCAACTTCAAGATTTTCAACATAAAGAGGGGAAACTTAATATTATTGAGATACATAAAACCATGTTTCCCTCTCTCATAATAACTTTCAGTAGCATCATGAATAAAATTAACAATATAACTATCACATAAAACATTCTTATCATGAGCCACATGCATAAAATGATTATTACTATCCACATAAGCATAGTCATGTTGAATAATAGAGCAATTTACTAAGAGAATTATCCATAATAAACGCTAGATAAAACATGATTAGAATAATAGGCAATATACTAATCATGTGAAATAGCGAATACATATTAAGGCATATAACCAAACAAACTGCAAGGCATAAAACTTTGGATATGATCAGAACAAGATTGAGAAAGAAGATATACACGACAGTAGCAGAAGAAGAACCGCCGGTGTTGGAACCGTCGTTGGCCATGTCGTCGAGAAAGAGGGTGCTGATGTCGGGGAAGAAGTCCTCGTCGGGGAAGAAGTCCTCATCGGGGAAGACGTCGCCACAGTCGCTATCTGTGAGGGAGTCCGTGACGAAGCCAGTAGTCATGCTGATAGCGCTCCCCAAAAACCTTATCGCCCTTCTCCCGTACAGGACTCAAAGCAGCGGGGTCTCGGAGGCCTACTGTCCCGGCTAGCGGTGCACGCCTCAAGACGGGATGGGGAAGATCTAGGTAGCGCTGTGCTCTGGAACTGGAGGCGCAAAGGATGTGTGACAGTGTATCTAAGAGGAGGCGCGACCTCTCTCTTATTGGCACAGAGGGGAGCAGAAGATGAAACGAATGGACGGGAGATGAAGCGAATAGGCGGCAGCCCACCAGACAGCCTCCACGCTAGGCTCGGCGAGATTCCCGCAACCCGCGGCGTGCGCGCGCGTCGTGGCGTGGCGAGGCGTGGCGTGGCGAGGCGAGCGAGGAGGAGGAGCGCGCGTGTGGAAATCTCTCCTTATCCTTCTCATCCTTTTACTAAGTGATAGGAGAGCTCACCTTATAAGCTGGTCCAACTTTCACTCAACTAGCAATGTGGGACTAAACATTTGTCCTAGCTCTTGCCTTGCATGAATGGGCAAAATGGGCCTCTAGGATTTCAGAAATTTATTGGCATATAATAAATGGGCTGGGCCTATTTAGGCAAAAGTTCCAACAATCCCCCACCACATCCCAGAGGCACATGAAGTTTGTCTTTGGTTCCAAAACATTGTTTATATACCGGTACTGTAGTGGAGACTGTTAAGTTGAACTTCCACCTAGAGCTTTATGTTATACTAGGCCGCAACTTGTACAGTGGACTATGCCTTGAACTGCAAGTTTGCTGCGAACCTAGCTTCACAAAAAGTCTTGACCGATACTAGGCTACCGTGGGACTTCCCCGCGGGTGGAGCTTATACGTCATACTTCATGACCTTTCATGAGTTTATTAGAGAGCACCCTACTCTCATAGACTGTGACATTTTAACAGTCAGACTCATATAGGTGTGTTCTTCAAAATATGTTTTGCAGGACAACATCTTTGCTTAGGATAAGCCACTTAGAACACATTAAGATAATAAATCAACCTGCCGTGCAGAATAGGAAAGTATTGCATCTTTATGGAGTGGTGTTTATTAAAGTAGGGATACTTTCCTCTCAGCTAACCAACAGCTTGTCTCCCAATTCTAATTCATGGGATCTCTGATCACATAGAGTGGTTTACCACTGTGGAAAGCTCAAATTGTGGGTCTCATACCCATCTCCTTTGATGCATTTTCTATCACGTTGCGTGATAGACCCTTTGTGAAGGGATCTGCCAGGTTCTTAGATGTTTGGATATAATCAAATGCAATAACTCCGGAGTTTCTCATTTTCCTAACAGATTTTAGTCTCCTCTTCACATGTCTTGAGGACTTCATATTATCCTTAGAACTGTTCACCTTAATAATCACAGTTTGATTATCACAGTTCATTGGAATTGCGGGTATAGGTTTTACAACCACAGGTAAGTCCATCAAGAGTTCACGAAGCCACTCTGCTTCAACAGTGGTCGTGTCTAGTGTTGTGAGTTCTGCTTCCATAGTTGACCTCGTTAAGATGGTCTGCTTGCAAGACTTCCAAGAAACAGCGCCACCACCAAGTGTGAAAACATATCCACTCGTGGCCTTTATCTCGTCAGCATCAGATATCCAATTTGAATCACTATAACCCTCTAGTACCCTCAGATACCCGGTATAGTGTATGCCATAGCTCACAGTGCCTTTTAGATATCGCATAACTCTCTCAAGAGCATGCCAGTGATCATCTCCTGGATTTGAAACAAATCGACTGAGTTTGCTTACAGCAAAGGCGATGTCAGGTCTCGTGGCACTAGCTAAATACATAAGCGAGCCAATGATTCGAGAGTATCTTAGTTGGTCTCTAGCATTTCCTCGATTCTTTCGAAGCAACACACTAGGATCATACAGTGTAGGAGAAAAATTGACGTTGCTATACCCGAAACGACTCAAGATCTTTTCTACATAGTGGGACTGAAGCAGTGTAATCCCACCATCATCATCTCTCAATAGCTTGATGTTCAGGATGACATCAGCTACTCCCAGATCCTTCATCTCAAAGGAACAAGATAAGAAATCTTTGACCTCCTTAAATGCATTAAGGTTGGTTCCGAAAATCTGTATGTCATCAACATACAAACAAAGGATGACTCCCTCACCCCCACCATGGCGATAGTATACACACTTGTCAGCTTCGTTTACAACAAAGCCTGTAGCGGTTAAGGTTTTATCAAAATTTTGTACCACTGCTTAGGTGCTTGTTTAAGACCATATAAAGACTTCAGAAGCTTGCACACTTTTCTTTCTTGACCATTTACTACAAAACCATCTAGTTGATCCATATAAATTTCCTCATCCTGCTCTCCATTTAGGAAAGCCGTCTTAACGTCCATTTGATAAACGAGAAGACCGTGTGAGACAGCCAGAGAAAGTAGTACTCGAATGGTGGTCAACCTTGCTACAGGTGAGTAAGTGTCAAAGAAGTCTTCACCTTCCTTTTGGGTATAACCCTTGGCCACAAGCCTTGCCTTGTACTTCTCAATAGTACCATCAGGCCTTAGTTTCTTCTTAAACACCCATTTACATCCTACAGGTTTGCACCCATAAGGACGATCAGTGATCTCCCATGTTTCATTAGCTAAGATGGAATTCATCTCACTATGAACAGCTTCCTTCCAGTAGTCAGCATCAGGAGATGCATAAGCTTCTGAAATGGAAGTGGGAGTGTCATCGACAAGGTACACAATGAAATCATCACCAAAAGACTTTGTAGTCCTTTGTCTCTTGCTCCTTTTAGGAATTTCATTATCATCCTCCTTAGGACTTTCAGAGTGTTCAATTGGAATGGTAGGTTTAGAGAATATAGAAAATTCCTGATTAGATGAACTAGGTATCTCCGGATTTGATGAGTTAGGTTTATCCTTCATTGGAAAGATATCCTCAAAGAAAGTCGCATCAGTCGACTCCATGATTGTACCGACATGAATGTCAGGCACTACAGATTTTACTATCAAGAATCTATAACCAATGCTACGAAAAGCATAGCCCAGAAAAACACAATCAATGGTTTTTGGTCCAAGCTTGCGCTTCTTGGGGATTGGTACATTAACCTTCGCCAAACAACCCCAAGTACGTAAATAAGAGAGTTTTAATCTTTTCTTCTCCCATTCTTCGAATGGAGTAATTTATTTGTTCTTTGTGGGAACTCTGTTTAGGACATGACACGCGGTCAATAGTGCCTCCCCCCACCATTCCTTGGAGAGACCCGATGTGTCTAACATGGCATTAACCAAATCTGTTAGAGTACGGTTCTTTCTTTCGTCTACTCCATTTGACTGGGTGAGTAGGGAGGCGTCCTCTCATGAATTATACCATGTTTCACACAAAAAGAATCAAAGTCGTTGAAAAAATACTCTCCACCACGATCAGACCTAAGCCTCTTAATATTTCGGTCAAGTTGATTTTCTGCCTCAGCTTTATAGATTTTGAAGAAACTCAAAGCCTCATCTTTCGATTTCAGAAGATACACATGACAATATCTCGTAGAGTCATCGATCAAAGTCATAAAATATTTCTTTCCACCTTTTGTCAACATACCATTCATCTCACAAAGATCAGAATGTATGAGCTCTAGTGGTGTTAAATTTCTCACTTCTGCAGTCGTATGTGACTTGCGAGGTTGTTTATCTTGCACGTAGACTTGGCACTTAGATCCCTTAACAGTTGTGAAATCAGGGATTAAATTCATTTTGGCTAGCCGCGTCATACAACCAAAATTAATATGACAAAGACGAGAGTGCCAGACATTTGATTCAAAATTCGCGTAAATATGATTAACAACTTTATTACAAATGTCTGACCACTACAAGGAATCTGGGCTTCTATGACCCTCCATTTTCGTCACAGAATCGTCACAGTAGTCCATCTATGACGATCCTATGACGAAAATAAGATCGTCGAAAGCTGAGCGTCGCAAATGAACTATAACGACGTTTTTTATAAAATCGTCATAACTGTCTATGACGATATTGGATCGTCATAACTTCTATGACGATTCAATATCGTCATGGACCATCTAGCTAAGCCAGGTCAGATCCTACGTGGCCGATTCGATGTGGCAAAACTATGACGAAATGGGACCGTCGCAATGCAAATTCGGCCCAGTCTAGTTTGGTTTCTTATATGGGCCAAGACCATTTTATTCTTCTAGGCCGTGGCCTTTTTAGGATCAACTATTGGTGGGATTTGTCCCTTTCACGTCCATTAATTGTATATTTTCAAGCTTTTTATCCAGAATTTTATGGGCCATGGCCTTGTTACAAAACACATATTAAATAGGTTTAGTTGCCCAATTATATATATCAAACACATATTAAATAAGGTAAATTTTCTAATAAATATACAATGAAACAGTAGGTAGAATCTAAATAACTGAATAGATCTGACTCCATTTGAATTACAAGACACCATGACATACAACCAGGTTCACACACAATAGTACTATTACAACCAGGTTCACACGCAATAGTACTATTACAATTAAGCAGAGATGACACCATGTAACTTCCTCCGAAGGACATTCTTTCTTGCAATGTTGTTGTATTTGTCTCAAACATCCTACAGATAAACAAACATCAGGCAATACTTTAGTAATTGACATTAATAATGCACAAAAGAGGGACCAAAGATATCAAATTTGAGAATCCAAACCATCCTTCTGTCTATCAACTACAGGACAAAGGGGATAGTTGTTCCGGCTCCAGGCAACTTCGGGAACATCAGCAATAACCTCTCAAACTTGTACATAAACAAACATGACAACAGATAAACAAGCATGATGTAATCATCATTTTCTCATCCTTTTGTATAGACATATGAATAGAAACTAGCCATGGTACCAATTCATAAACTGTTAAACATAACATGTGTTTGTTGCTGGTTGTCATGGAAAGTTTTTCATATATTTGATTTTGGAGTGACATAGGTCAGCAGTAATTAATAGACACTAGAAAATGCAGTGATATAGGAGAGAAACACAACTAGCAGGAGATCTTGGTCCAGATAACCAGCGAACATGGATACAAGATGTTTGTCCACACACAAAAAACCTGGTCAGATAACCAGCACTAAACTTATCATCTAATCAGGACTAAATTTACCATCAAAGCTAGCATCGGATAAATCAAAATGAACAAGCCATCAAACTCAAACTGCAGGGAGGGTGTAATCAATCCATCTAACCTGGAATCATGTCGCGGTGGACGGTCTGGAACTCACTAGAAGGGAGCTTGCGCATGATACATCCGATGTCAAGGTAGATGCAATGAACAAGAGAACCCCAGCCCCGCAGATTCGGGAGTACCTGCAATCTCCACGTCTTCTCAATTCACAGTAGCCTGCTACAAGCATGTATCGATATATCAGTCATGCTAAACTTAGTTAAGCAACAATAGAAGTGATAAGTTAAAGCCTTATTTAAAAAGTAAGTCTATTGAAACTATTATGTGGGTAAAATATGAAAAGCAGCAGCACCCAAATAGTAACACGGCATATGAGGGATAACTAGGTAATTTCTTTAGTAAAGATCTGCAAATTACTCTAAAACCTTAACAAAATAAACAAGTGAAACATCTAACATTTGGTACAGATCATTGCTAACTACAAATTACATTTCTCCTTACCACGCTAGAGGTCATTTCCTACCGTACTGCTACTGCTACTAGAGGAAGTGTTGCTGTATAGCATATCTCCGATGAATATAAAGAAGAAACTGCAGAAGCAAGTCTATTTCTTGTATAAGAAGTGCACAAATATAAGAATAAGAATACATTTATGCTACAGTTACACAGTAAGAATATATTAAAGAAGGAACCGTAGAAGCAAGTCTACACAACAGTTACAAATTAAGGAATACAGTATACGATCATAACATTGATGTAGAAGAGGGACTGGATACTTAATCTATAGCAGCAGTACTATAAGATGATGACTTGACGTCGATGGAGGATACAAGTGACATACAAGTGAGACCAGCAACTCAGTAATAAATAAACCAAGAAAGAAACATGTAGTGTAGATTTTATCCACGGCACAAGAACATGAATCTAGCTGCTATCAATTAAGGAATGGGGTCTGCTAAGATTATCATCATATAGAACATAGAAGGTACTCCTAAAAACTAGTAGCACCTCTGATAGATAAATAGTAGGAGCAGTTTACCTTGTACTCGATGACTAAAATTATGGTAGAAAATTCCATTCTCCTTTACCTTCTACGGAAGCAGAATATAATGTCCTAATAGTCACAAGATTAATATTTTATATCGCATGATGCAAAGCATTTCTACGTATTGTTTCCCTAGTAGTGAAGCTGAAGAAAATATCCTAGCGGTGAATATTCAAGCACTTCTTATTTTATATAAGAAGTACCTCAAATGATGTCATCAACAACCCAAAGTGATGTTAGTCAGCAACAATAACAAATGTATGTATAATCATGTCTCTTCTTCCTCTAGTTCGGCTGTACTGCAAGGAATGGAAGTGTGATTAACCACAAGAGTTGACCAATAGAATTTCCCAAACCTTGTTCTAAGAAAAACCGTCAATTGGCAAGGTCCATTTATTAAGCGGACAAGCATAACCACAAAAACTTAGTGTCATGTGACCATCAAACTGAAAAGAATAAAGAGTATGTATGCACTCTTGCTGATAAATGTATACACAAATTCAAAACTATGTCAAAACTGATTGGTTCTAATCTAATTGAACCTACGCCTTGTTCATATCAGTTTAAAGATAAATGAACCAACTTAAACAGACTCACTGGATGAGATCTTGTCGGAGCTTGATGTGTTCTTGCGACCCTTGAAAGAACCACAGAATGGAGCTTGATGATGAAGGAGTGGGCGTTGGCGACCCTGGCGACCTCCCTATCTCCACCTGCGCCGCCTCCTCCCTCCATAGCAACAGGTTCTCGACAGCCTGATCTGCGTCCTCGAGCTCGGTGAAGGAGCCGTAGCGGAGCAACCCCCCACCCACCCCACCACCATGACACGGTCCTCGAAGTAGGTGAGGTACTCGAAGTGGACGCTCCAGGCCCGCGTACTCGACGATGAGGCTCCCGACGGCAGCATAGGAGGAAGGAGGAGCGTCTGTGGCGGCTAGCCCCCTGACGAAGAGAGGTGGGGATCTAGCTCGGGAGGGCTCTGGTCGATGCGGGGTTGGAAGGATAAGGGAGGATCTTGAGGGCTTTCGATCGATGGGGATCTGGCTCGGGAGGCCTCGCGGTCGATCGGACGCGATAGGAAGGAAAGAGAGGAGGTGGGTGGTGGTGGCGGCAGCGGTGAGGGGAGAAGATCTGGTGCGGTGCGGTTGGTGAGATTCTTCGGGGAAGCTACTAGCCGAAGAGGAAGGTGGCGGCGATGGTGGAGAGCAACCGGCGTGGCCGCGATGGCGGAGTACAACCGACGTGGGGGCGGCGGCTGCGGGGGGAGAGGAGAGGCTGCCTGTGTGTGAGATTAGGGTTGTGGGAGAATCGGCTAGGGTTCGAAGGAGACTGCGGTTCCCGTGGAGTTATTGGCAGGTGTATAGTTTCACGAAATTGCCCCTAGATATTTTGTGGTGCAGCAATGCGATGGTGGGGTGTTTCCGTCATTTCCAGCGAAAATTTGGGGAGCGGGCTAGGCGGGAGAAATTGTAATAGACGGAGGGAAATGGGTGGTGGGAGGGAGTTTGGAGCTAGACGGCTCAGATTTTGATTTTACATGGGTCATCCGTGAGAAAAGTAGTTCTATGTTCTGATTGGTTGCAGGCAACTCACAAAGAATCGACACAAATACTTTGAAAAAGGTATAAGACGTTGCGATTAAAACCAAGTTGCGATTATAAATGTACAGAAGTAGTTGGTTGGCCTATTGGTTACGCTTGACCTTGTTTGATCGCTTGGTCGTGGGTTCAAACCCCTCTATAGATACTTTTTTGACTAATAATTCTCCTATTTATGTAATATAAATTTCAAGTTTTCTATTAAAAATATATATTAATATAATTATACTAAATTATACCTAATAATTCGTATGTCTCTTTTTGACTAATATAATCCTAATAAATATTGGCATATGAGCGAATATTTACACATGGATAAGACATGTAAAAAACTGACACATAGGCACGCCACATAGGCGCAATTGTTGATGTGGTCGACTACTCATTTCAAGTTATCCTAATTTGGACAATATGACGATTTAAAATCGTCATAGTGAGCTACAAGTAACACCATTGGCTTCTTCCACCAGATTATGACGATTTCATCTAAAGTAACTATGACGATTTTTAGCAAAATCGTCGTAATTTTCTAGGGTATAGGCCCTCTTGAACTGCTTACGACCATCTCATGCAAAATCGTCATAACTCTATGACGATTTTGTTCACGGTCACTATTAGAAGGTCATAGAATAACACATTTCTTGTAGTGGACAGAGATAAGCGGAACAAGCCTCCGCACTCATAGCCTTTACCAACAAAGGTTCCATACTTCGAAATTACAAATTTATTGGACTCGAATACAATCTTGTAGCCATCTCGACACAGAAGAGATCCGCTAACAAGATTTTTATTTATTGAGGGAACATGATGCACGTTCTTCAGGTGCACGGTCTTTCCCGAAGTGAACTTCAGATCGACCGTACCAACACCATGAGCAGAAGCATGCGAGCCGTTCCCCATCAGCACGGTTTGAGTCCCTCTGACCTGATATGAAGAAAACATGGAAATATCAGAACAAACATGTACATTAGCGCCCGTGTCAATCCACCAATCAGGAGAATGACATAATGAAAGAACAGTAGGTAATATACCATACCCAACATCTTTCATCTCAACGTCGCCCATGACAACATTAGCAGTCTGTTGTCCTTCCCATGTTGGCGCTTGTCAAAGCGGTTGGGACAAGCAGGAGCCCAATGATTAGGATCACCGCACACATGACAAGCACCTTTCCTATTATCAGTCTTCCTCTTGAAGCTGGTGGACTGTGAGGCCTTGTTCTTTCCATCAAACTTTTCTTTGTCATCAAACTTGCCTTTGTTCTTGAACTTGTGAGGCTGAAAGTTCCTTTTCTGTACCAGATTGGCATTAGAACCTCCCTCGGTACCTCGAGCACGTGTGTCTTTTGCTCTCTACTTCTCTTTCACATCAAGAGTCCCAATGAGATCTGTCACGGAGAACTCTTGTCTCTTGTGCTTTAGAGAAGTAGCAAAATTCCTCCATGACTGAGGAAGTTTGGCAATAATTCGTCCGGCAACAAACTTGTCCGGTAACACACAAGTGAAGTGCTCAAGCTCCCTGGCAAGTGACTGTATCTCATGAGCCTGCTCCACAATGGAGCGGTCATCAACCATCTTATAGTCATAGAATTGTTCCATGACATACAGTTCACTGCCAGCATCGGAAACTCCAAATTTTCTCTCGAGCGCATCCCACATATCCTTGCCATTGCTAAATGACAGATATGAATCGACAATATTGTCGCCAAGAATGCTGATCAAGGCAGCCTTGAAAGTGGTATCAAGTTTTTGGAACGCCTCTTCCTGAGCGGGATTAAGTTCTCCCTCAGGTGCGTCATAGATGGTGTTATAGCAGCTCATGGTCTGAAACCAGAGCACTGCTCTCGCACGCCATCGTTTGTAATTCACACCTTCGAACACAGGTGGCTTCATAGAAGCAACAAAGCCACTTGGGGCAAATTGCCTGAAATAAGGTTTTTGGATTGTTGAATAATAGAGCAATTTACCAAGTGAATTATCCATAATAAACGCTAGATAAAACATGAATAGAATAAGAGGCAATATACTAATCATGTGAAATAGCGAATACATATTAAGGCATATAACCAAACAAACTGCAAGGCATAAAACTTTGGATATGATCAGAACAAGATTGAGAAAGAAGATATACACGGCAGTAGCAGAAGAAGAACCGCCAGTGTTGGAACCATCGTTGGCCATGTCGTCGAGAAAGAGGGTGCTGATGTCGGGGAAGAAGTCCTCGTCGGGGAAGACGTCGCCGTAGTCGCTATCTGTGAGGGAGTCCGTGACGAAGCCAGTAGTCGCGCTGATAGCGCTCCCCAAAAACCTTATCGCCCTTCTCCCATACAGGACTCGAAGCAGCGGGGTCTCGGAGGCCTACTGTCCCGGCTAGCGGTGCACGCCGCAAGACGGGATGGGGAAGATCTAGGTAGCGCAGTGCTCTGGAACTGGAGGCGCAAAGGATGTGTGACAGTGTATCTAAGAGGAGGCGCGACCTCTCTCTCTTATAGTCACAGAGGGGAGCAGAAGATGAAACGAATGGACGGGAGATGAAGCGAACAGGCGGCAGCCCATCGAACAGCCTACACTCAATTCGTATTCATTTAACTCGTATTAAAAGTCCATTCAAAGCAAACGTTTCAGCTTATGTACATCTGTTCATATACTATTCATGCTTGGCAAAATAAAACTCGGCTCGGCGAGATTCCCGCAACCCGCGGCACGCACGTGTCGTGTCGTGGCGTGGCGTGGCGTGGCATGGCGAGGCGAGGCGAGGAGGAGCGCGTGTGTGGAACTCTCTCCTTCTCCTTCTCATCCTTCTACCAAGTGGTAGGAGAGCTCACCTTATAAGCTGGTCTAACTTATACTCAACTAGCAATGTGGGACTAAACATTTGTCCCAGCTCTTGCCTTTCATGAATGGGCCAAATGGGCCTCTAGGATTTTAGGAATTTATTGGCGTATAATAAATGGGCTGGGCCTATTTAGGCAAAAATTCCAACAAGTCATTATTACTAATTGTAGTGGGAACAAATTCAACAAAATAGCTATCACTATTATTCTCATCATCATAATCATCAAATATAGGAGGCAAATTGTAATCACAATTAATTTTCTCCTATATAGTAGGTGGACTAAAAATATCATATTCATCATTGTAATCATCATATATTGGAGGTTTGGTATTATCAGAAGTAATAGAATAGCTATCTTCCAAAGCTGTGGGACTAAAAAGATCATTTTCATAAAAACTAGCTTCCCCAAGCTTAGACTTTTCCATAGCATTAGCAACAATGGTGTCCAAAGAATTCATACTAATAACATTTCTATTAGCATGCAAATAAAGCTCCAAAGGTTTTTTAATTTTCTCTTCAAACACTTCATGTCCTAACTCAAGATAGATACTATAAAGCTCTCTAATTTTGTTGTTGTTTTCCATTAAACCTAACTAGTGAAAACAAGAAACAAAAAGACAAAATTGCAGAATCTAAAGGAAATAACTTCGAGCACTCACACCGGAGGATGTGAGTACGTTTAACCTTACCTCCCCGGCAACAGCGCCAGAAAAGACTTTGATGGAGCTTGACGTGGAGGAAAGGTAAAAGCCCAAAACCTCCCCGGATGGAGCTTGATGTGGAGGAAAGGTAAAATCCCAAAACCTCCCCGACAACGGCGCCAGCAAAGAGCTTGATGTCTACGCACTTGTATTCTTGTAGACAGTTGTTGGGCCTCCAAGTGCAGAGGTTTGTAGAACAGCAACAAGTTTCCCTTAAGTGGATTACCCAAGATTTATCGAACTCAGGGAGGAAGTGGTCAAAGGTATTCCCTCTCAAGCAACCCTGAAATCAAGATACAAGAAGTCTCTTGTGTCCCCAACATACCCAATATAGGTGCACTAGTTCGGCGAAAAGATAGTGAAATACAAGTGGTAACGGTGCCAGAAAAGAGCTTGACGGTGAGGTAAAGACTAAAGGCAACAAGAAGGAAGCAAGCAAACATGCAACAGATCTAGATGCAAACGGTGTTTCGATGTTTAGAAACAAGGCCTAGGGATCATACTTTCACTAGTGAACACTCTCTCATATAAATATCCTCTCTTCATGATACTACTCTTAACTACTCTCCGTTGGACACTCTAATCCACAGTAGGGCCTTCACCAATCTAGATAACCCCACACTGTCACCTTGAGTGCTAGATGGTTCCAACAATCACCACAATTTCATAGAGACATCCAACTCCAAATATAACTCATAACAAATATTCAATCTAGCCAAAGTGCCACACACGGTATGCACGCTGTCACTTTCACACACGTGGGGAAAAGCATAGATCTATTAAAGCACAAAGAGTATTTATGTAGTGCCACCATGGCGTGCATGTTGTCGTGCATGTTGTCACTTTCACACATGGGGAGAGCAGATATCTAATGAAGCACTTGAGTAGCAAGGTAGATACTTGATTACAAAGCTCATGACCACAACATGATCATGCATAGAGAGAGAGATGAACACATAGCTACCGGTAGAGCCCTTAGCCTCAAGGAAGAACTACTCCCTCCTCATCATGGGAATCAGCAACGGTGATGAAGATGGCGATAGAGATCGATGGAGATGGCTCCGGGGGCACTTCCCCGCCCCGGCAGAGTGCCGGAACAGAGACTTTCTGTCCCCCAAATCTCTCCTTCGATGGCGGCGGCGCTATAGAGGTTTTCGTGGATTTCTTCTGGCTTCGGGAAAATAATAACTTTGGCTTTTGTCCCGTCCAATTCCGAGAATATTGATTTTCTGCCTTTCTAGAACCAAAAACAGAAGAAAACAGACAACTGGCACTGTGGCAACTTGTTAATAGGTTAGTTCCAGAAAAGATATAAAAACACTTCAAAGTGTATACAAAGCAAAGCAAAGTAGATACAAAACAAGCATGGAGCATCAAAAATTATAGATACGTTTCCGACGTATCATTCACCAAGCTCCAAAGTGGACTGAACTAGTTGCCCAAATGCAAGTCCAAGACAAGAACTCCAAGAATAGAAGCAATGATGGATACACTGTCGATCTTGAAACTAATGAACTAAATGGGGGGTTTGGGGAAGTTCAGATCGGCCTCGGGGAATGAAGCTTTCAAAGGAAGATTTGAAGCATGAGGCATCTGCTATCTCTTTGCAACAATCGCTGAAACATGTCATCTCCGACAAATAGTGTTGAAGTTGAAAAGTAGGAGAGATTTGAGGGCTCAAAAAGGACAAGCGCTTCAAGATCTTCATGGATGCACTTCAAGAGAATTACAGTCACGATGCCTTCGCCATGCCCGAGAAGCTTCGCATCGAGAAGGACAAGTTCCTTGTGGATGCCAAGGCCATGATCGAGAAGCTTTAGATTGAGGCCAAGATTGTTGCCGCCGCCAAAATGGATGCCACATCAAGGACAAAATAAGTTGATCTCAAGGTATTCGTGGAGGAGACCCGTGTGATGACCAAATATCTCACCTTGTTTTATGACGAGATGAGGGCATGGAATGTGAATAAGAAGAAAGAGATCATGGACCGTGACATGTGATCTTTCTTTTGTTGTTTTCATTTTGGATTTGATTTCGTGTTGGTACTATTTGACCCCTTGGCCGGTAAACCTAATTTCCATGTGATATTTTAAACACTTTGGATGTGATGTTATTTTGTTTTTTCATCATACTACTTGCAAAATTGTTGAAGAAATGTGAAAATGAGCCAAACCCCGAGAGGGGGGAGAGACAAGATTTGGGGCACCGTTGGGTGCTAGGGGCGGCCAGCGGTCCTCGTTGTGGTTCGCATAGGAAAACGAAAAATTTCAGGGCGAACAAAGCACACCCAAGATCGATCTATAAAGAACTCATAGTGGTTGGATCTAGATGAACTCATTGAAGAATGTGGCTGATGATAGTCTCTATAGTTTGTTGGTGACAATCACGTCAATCCTGTTGGAAATATGCCCTAATGACAATAATAAAGTCCTTATTATCATAGTGTTTATTCTCCATGCCACTAAGTATCTTCCTGCATGTTTTCATGTTTACCGGAAGTTTGGTATTTTAAAAGTGAGCCATACGTGATTCACTCTTGTGACTTTGGGCTTATAGCTCCTATGCGACGTCTTTACATGGAATTGGAAGGAAAGCGACATCGTTGAAAAGAATAGCTCGCATGCGACGGTTGTGAGGCAGCTAATATCCCAGGGCCACACGGGCCTTAAAACGGTCGTAAGGACACATTTAACTTTGTTCCAATATTAGGGTTAAGCCAAACCGGTTGGTTGGGACAGCCAGTCAAACCAACCGCTTCTGACCGAGAGCGCGCGTAACACTGACTGTAGCTTCCCCGACGGCGGCGGCGTACCTCACCCATCGTTCTCGGCGCTGGCGCCGGCGGCACGGCAATTAATTTAGGCGGCGGCGCTTTCGTTCGACGACGAAGGTGGTGAGTGCCATTTGAAAGCTAATTCCTCTCCCATTCTTCTCAATTCGAGATCTGAGCGTGACCATTGATGCTAGATTGTGGAGGCGAGGGTGTGCTGAACGGGGCGAGGGGGAACGATATGGAGCATGGAGAGGGGACTTCTAATCGGTATATCCCGTATCTCTACACTTAATTTCTCTAATGTTGAGCTCTTTGTTCGCTTCCGCTAGCTCACAGTGCCCGCCAAAAACAGGGGAGACGATGTTGCGCGCCAAACCTTCGAATTTCGCATCAATTTCTTTCCCTCTAGGGCTGTTTTAGTTGATGGCAGCACGCAGATCATTGAGAGAGACACGGTTGTTAAATAGGAGGTGGAATTAGAACATGTTGATCCCCAAGAGCTAATAAACATGGGAGAGGAGGCAGTAAGGAAAATGGTGGAAAAATTGGGGATAGTGTGGTTTGGGGGCCAGAGCAAGAAGTTTCTTTGTTACGATTTGATAATTGCAAATGTGACTATGTTAGGGTTGAGACAGGGGAACATATAGTTGAGGAAATCGATGAGCGAAACGGTTGGACAAGCAAAACTGTTCTGTTTTTAGCAGAGCTCATTGATCTGAAACCTGATTCGAGGGTTGGATATGTGGCCTCGAAGCTGGCTGCTCAGATGGTCGAGGATGATTGGGCTGCACAAAGGCAAGTAATTCCTATACTTACTGAGTTGGAAGTGTTAACAGTGGAGGATGATGATCCTAATGCACAAGGGGAGGCTGCAGATGGTAATGCACAAAGGATTGTAACTGTTGATTGGAATTCAGTTGAGATACATGACCGCACTGATTTGGTCATTGCACCAATAGATGACATTGAAATGGCAAAGCTTTTTGGCATTCCTATAGATGACAGAGACAAGGAGAAGAAGAGGGATGAAGCTGCAAATGATGGTGACAACCATTTAAGAGATGAAGAGGCAGATATAGATCTAGAGTTGTTGGAAAATGCTGCAGTTCATGTAGATGATGCACATGATGATGAGCTAGTAACATTTTATGACAAAGAGGACCCAGTTATTGAAGTTGGGAGATTGTTTCCAAGCATGGATGAATTCAGGATGTGTTTCAGGACATATGCAGTCAAACGTGAGTTTGCTACCAAGACTATGTGGACTGATAAAAAGAAGTTCTATGCAAAATGCATAGGTTATGATGGTGGTGCCAAGCCTTGCAAGTGGTATATATCTGCTAGACGTCAACCTGATGGAAGGACAATAAGAGTGAATCAAATTCCAAAACCTCATACTTGCATTACAAGTTCTCAAATAGTTACAAAGATGACATCACGATTATGGGTTGCAGAAAAGATCAAGCCCATTTTAGCCACAACACCAAACAGCACTACAAAGAGACTGAAAATAGACTTGGAAAAGCAGTACCCCATTAAGCTGAATTATACTATAGTGTGGAAGGCAAAGCAAAGGGCAATGAAAGAGCTATATGGTTGGAAACCTACCATTCTCTTTTATGGTACAGGTCTAGTTTTAACACTGCCATCAAATGTGATCATATCAACAATAATTTGGCAGAAAGTTTCAACAACAAAGTGAAGGAGTTAAAAGACTTGCCTGTCCATGACATGGTTGACCAGATCAGGATCATGATCATGAGGTTGTGGGAGTTGAGAAGAAGGCTTGGTGATGTTCTTCAAGGAGATAAGCTTCCTGATGTTGTGCAGCAGGTGGTCAACAGGAGCAGAAATCTTGCACATTTGCGTGTTGAGAAATCCTCATTGTGGGGTGCTGAAGTCAGAGATACAAAGACTGGCAGGAGGCATGTTGTTGACACTCAATTGCATGAATGCACATGCCTTGAGTGGCAACACACTGGGAAGCCTTGTGAGCATGCCATACTTTTCTTGGCCTCCAAACACAAGCTAAATATGCACCCATATTTGCATGAGTATTATTCTGTAGCAAAATTCAAGGCTGCATATGGAACACCAATTCCAGCACTTACAGATCAGTCTCAGTGGCCTGAAGTGGACATTCAGTTCTCCTTGTGTCCTCCTTTGATGAAAAGAAAGGCTGGCAGGCCCAAGCAGAGTAGATTCAAGGCTTGGTTTGAGAAAGGTGGGAGCAGCAAGAAGGGAAAGAAAGATGAAAAGAAAGATGCCAAGCCAAAAAGGGCCCAAAAAGGTAACAAGAATAGATGCAAACTCTGTGAAGAACTTGGACACCGAGCTGGCTCTACCAAGTGCAGATACACTGCTGAAAAGCCAAAGTATGTTCATCCAAAATCTATCCCATTTCTTGTTGATGATTTTTCTCCCCCAGCTAACTTGCTTGCTTTCAGGAGGAAGGGTGGAGAAAAAGGCCCACCTCTTGTTGTTGACGAATGATGGCCAGTGAAAAGGGCAAGAATCAATGGCCAAAGAAAGAAGAGAACTAACCAGATCATGTTTGGTGCTGCTGAGGTGCAATCTGAACTTGTTTTGGAGGATGATGTGCAAACTGTTGAGGCTTTAGGGCACACCGTTTCTGATTTGGAAGCTCTGGTGCAAAATGAGGGGCAAAATGAGCCTGTTGTTGAGGCTCTAGTGCAAAATGAGCTTGTTGTTGAGGCTCTGGTGCAAAATGACCCTGTTGTCGAGGCTCTGGTGCAAAATGAGCATGTTGTTGAGGCTCTGGTGCAAACTGACCAAGTTGTTGAGGCTCTGGTGCAAACTGACCATGTTGTTGAGGCTCTGGTGCAAAGTGACCATGTTGATGAGGCTCTGGATCATGATCATGAGGTTGTTGAGGAGGTGCAGGAGGTGAAGGAGACCCTTTTGTGAATTACAACTCACCCTCACCCAAAATGGGGTAGAAATGGGCTCCAAAGCTAGGGTAAACCACCCCATTTCTAAGCAAGTTTTTTTTGACCATTTCTAAAACCAAGTTAGATATTTTTCCTCAGAACTATGTCACATAACATTACACCATGCGAAGGTTTTGTATTTTTTTGATTTTTTTTGAATTAGTTATGCACATTTGAATGTCTAGTCAAACTTGAAGGGTTTTCATAAATATTCTTAGCTAGGGGCTGAGGCTCGCAAAACTAGCATTGGATCTCTGATGAAATAGCATGTTGTGAACCTAAAAAATATTTTTACAAAAAATCATCAGCATGGAATCATGTACCTGTAGTTCATATCTTACCCACTTCCAACCGATTCGGCAGGATTTGTCTTTTTCACCAGGGATGGAATAAAAGGTTTGAGATACTCAAGTTGGGAAATTGTACATTCTAGGTGGTCTAGTATTTTTGAAAAATAGGATGTTACCATTTTGAAACTTCAATTTGGTGGTTGCTTCACAAATCCCCCCTCTTTCGGCACTCAGAAAATAGAAAATGATTTTTCTGTGCGTCGAAAAGGAAAACTTTGTGCTACAACATTGTTAGTCATACCATTATAGACATGCATGCCAAATATGGGCACATTATCACAAACTATTCCTTGATTCTAGCCATATCATTGGTCATTTGACCCGAAAGCCAGAAAACATCGGAGGAGATAGGTCATTTTGTGAAGGGTTTTTTGAAATATGATCAATAGACCAAGTTTGATATTTTTCCTCACAACTATGTCACATAACATGACACCATGCGAAGGTTTTGTATTTTTTGATTTTTTTTGAATTAGTTATGCACATTTGAATGTTTGGTCAAACTTGTGAAACCCCGTTGACTGCATCCTAAACCCCGCTAACCCTAAGGTCGAATGAGGACCGTAGATCTAACCCTAGCGCGACACTGTGGCCGTCCGATCGCGTCTTCTAGAAGGATTCCGCGGGTGGCTCTGGGCGATCCGTGGAAGGGCTTGTTCTGCAACCTGATTGGTTGGTGTCTCTTAGAAGGATTTCGTGGCTAGCTCTTGGCGATCCGTGGGATGGATGATTCTGGAATCTGATTGGCTTCATCGTTTTTACGTGCAACAGCGTGGCATGCGAGCGTGGCAGACGGTTGGACCGAGCGTGGAATGCGAGGGCGCTGGGCGGGGCGGGCTGCACCATGCATGCAGCTGCCCCTAGCGTCGCAGTCTAACTATTTTACGTGCAACAGCGCTGCAGCGTATTTACTCCCGTCGCATTAAATAAGTATACGTGTAACAACTTTCTTCAGTCAAACTTACTCCCCTCAGGTTCATTGTAATAAATGAGACTTTGCATGATACCACATCTATGTTATTTTGCACTATGTAGTAGTAACTTAGACTAGTAACATATGCATGATACCACATCACCTATGTATAAGGTGGAACCTTTGCTATAAGATGGGACCCACACAGCTTATGGAAATGGCTATAAGGTCAAGTTCACCATAAGCTGGGACCCACATGTCTGTTAAAAGTATACACACGCAAGAGAGAGAGGAGAGAGTAAAATAATTGTTTATTGCTTATGGGCAACCCATAAGCTTGTAGGTCACCCTTAAGGAAAATCTTCTAAAGTAAACCTCCACTATGTATATGGATAGCCATATGGACTACTTTTTGGCTTGTGGATAGCCTTACGGATTACATAGTGGATGCCCAAGTGCATTGGAAAGGTAGAAGTACATTTTTTGTGGACAAATTTTTAAGCCAAACGTATACTTATTTGTGGACAGAGGGAGTATGCATGTCACTATGACCAGCAGAAAAAATATCAAAATCTAAAATATGTAATAAATATAACGTACAGCATTGGCACACTCCATTGATCGTTGGACCGAGCGTGGCATGCGAGGGCGCTGGGCGGGGCGGACTGCACCATGTATGCAGCATGCAGGGTTGGGGGCGGCGGTGCAGGGGTTACAGTACGTCGCATCCTAGCTATTTTTTTTCTCTCTTTCGCATTGATCACGCCCGCTTCCCACACGCAACACAGCGCACGCGTCTCGTCTCGGCGTCTGGGCGGGCTGCACCATGCATGCAGCAGCTGCCAGTAGCGTCGCAGTCTAACTATTTTGCGTGCAACAGCGCTGCCCCATTAAATAAGTGTACGTCGAACAACTTTCTTCAGTCAAACTTACTTCCATCTGGTTCATGCGCCATACAAAAAGTCAATATTACTCCCACCGATTTTTCTTGCGTGTGTAAAAACGAACGAGTACCTTGGTACTAGATTCCTGCATTTATTACCGAAGTAAATTAAGGCCAAATTATATTTTCCCTTTTATTTTTTACTGCCAATGAACAACTATCTTGGACGTTTTTTTCTCTCTTTCGCATTAATGCATGCATGCATGCAGGGGCGGGGGCGTCGCATCCTAGCTATTTTTTTCTCTTTCGCATTGATCACGCCCGCTGCCCCGCTTCCCACACGCAACGCAGCGCACGCGTCTCGTCTCGGCGTCTGCGCCAACGCGACGCTGGATTCCCACGCCGCCCTTCACGCCCCGCCTTCAATAAATAGGCAAAACGCCTTTGCCTCCTCATCTCATCTTGCCCCTCATCTTCAACCTCGAGCCCGTCCCTTTTCCTCCTCCCAGCCCCCAAACACTCCGGCGACCATGGCGACCTCCCCCTTCCGCTTCCCTTCCGACAGCGAAGTAAGCGACGAGGACAACCACCCGGACCACAAGCAGTGGTGGGAGAAGGGGGGGCGCCCACGCGCCCCAAGCGTGGCAAGAAGAAGGAGAAGAAGTCCCCGCCCTGCCCCTGGAGAGACCAGGGCCCCATCGTCCACAACCCCGTCCCCAACCTCCCCGGCGGCGGCGACCTCCCCTCCGAAGCCTACTGGGCTAAGGCGGCGAAGGAGGAGGCAAAGAAGGAGGCTGATATCGCCAGGTGGGACGAGACGCAAGCCCGGCGCGCCTTGAAGAAAAGGCGCAGACGGCAGGAGGAGGAGCAACGGGAGGCCAATGGCCGGGCCTTCCGGGAGGAGCAGCGGAAGCGGGACCAGCAGGAGAGGCTGGCGGCGTGGAATGCCGCGAAGGCGGCTGCACCGGCACCGCCTCCACCACCGATGGAGTAGGGTAGCTAGGGTTAGGGTTTAGGGGCTAGCCCAGGGTTTAGGCGGGACGCCTATTCCCTTCTATATTATTGTACTTTTTTCTTTTTATTGTAATGTTATCGATCCCCCTATCTAATATAAGTAATGTTATCCCAATATTATCTATCCCCTTGTTTTATTGTAATCTGTGTTTTATTGTATTGTCATTTGTCAAAACACCCAAAACAACAAGTGTATAAAACAAAAGACATAAAAACAAGTTCATATAATACTCGTGCAATATTTATATATTTACAAGTGTATAAAACAAAAGACACAAAACAAGTTCATACAACATGGTTCATTTTCAAATAAGTCATTTACATATTTACATAAGTTAAAGGAGCGCCCAAGTTATGTTAGTTAAATGGATGTCCTTGGACTTCATTTATATATTTACTTTCGCAAAAAAAAAGATTGCGACATGAGCATGATTATCTGCAGATCCACACGTCCCTATTTAGATTATAACGTGAGTACCATTTTTTTTTGCCCAATCAACATATAGTTACTATTGGGCCTAGATACGTCCATTTTGGCCTGGCTAAGTTATATTTGGGCCTGGCCTTTTTCAATCCTCGTCAATTGTTTTTTATTACTTTTTAACCCCTCCCCCTCCCCTGCACACGGGCGCCCCCTGCACACTGATAAAAGGAACACTGACGAAACTGACGAAACTGAAGAAACACTGATTTCGAAAACAGAACAGCTCAAAATTAGCCCGAATTTGTGTTGCATTTTATTCAAGCCAAAGACATAGACCATTACATCCATTACAAAGCATCACTCGAACACTGACTGCGCTGTCTAATGACTAACGATGAGGAGATAAACTAATCCGAGAGAAATTACACAAAAATAAAAAAAAAACGGCCATCAGATTGTCCTGCTTCTTCAATTCGATGATTTGCCTTAGCTGCTTGTTCATCTTCTTCAGCTCGGCCTTCACTTCCGCATCCACCGTAATACCAGCGGAAATGGAGTTGCCACATCCCAATTCCTCCACCACGGACGGGTTTTCGAGCTCCCGGGATGCTACCTCCACCCCAATTCGCTCGATGTACTCATCAAGCCACTCAAAATGCCCACATTTTGGCAGTTCCTGAAATCGCAGAGATAAACCCTAAATCCCAAATTCGATGAAATGCATGAAATTTCGAAAGAAAAGCGAGAAATTGGCGCTCGGAACACTCAGATCTCACCTTTCCCGGCTCGGGCTTGCTCTCACACTTCACAAATTCCCGACCAATGTTGCCGTTCTTGTCGGTGGATGTGACAAGCCGCTTCAGGGGCGCGGTACGGGGGCAATCGGGGCACCTCCTCATCGGCACCGCACCATACCGAGGCCATGAGCGGTGGGAGGAAGCAGAGCTCGACATCCCTCGCCGGCGTTGCCGCACTTGCTCGCCGGAGAAGAAAACAGAAGGGGATGAGATGCTGGAACGGTGGCGGGAGTGCTCAGGTACGGGGACGGATCGGGGCCAACGGCTCTCTTCGACCACAGGGTGGGTCCCACGATATGAGGTGGACACCGCCGTGACGTGGAGAGGCTGTGGGTCCTACTGTGCTCAGCTGATTCAAATTCGTTGACGGTCTCGTGGGGTTAAGTAGAAGTGTCGCACGGGAGCTATTTGCCGCCTCACAACCGTCGCATGCCAGCTATTGTTTGCAACGATGTCGCTTTCCTTCCAATTCCACGTAAAGACGTCGCATAGGAGCTATAAGCCCTGTGACTTTATGACTTACGTCTTACGAGAGACACTCCCAATCTTTCTGGGCTATGCTTCTACTGCAGTTACGCTCGTGTCTAGTCAATAAATATTTTTATTTGAACGGGATGAGCCTCAAGGCCGTCTATTAGTAAATGTTGACACAACCGTGATAGAGACTAAATAAAGATCCGGAATTTGAGGCTCATGTACCAAGTGTAGTATGTAGTCCTAAATAAAACTAAAAAAACATACAGCAAAAACATCACTTAATTGTAGAACTTCGCTATATGCTACTCTTCACTATATGGGGATCCAAAGTCTAAGCAAAATAACGCGTCCGTAACAGTCTAGTTCTCTTTAGAGGGGTCGACTACATGCCCCGCGAAGATAACAGCTCCAGTGGCCTCCTCCACTATGAAGTAGGCAAATGGATGGTCAGCTACAAAGTCCACCGGAGGAGGTGGCCGATAACTAGGGCTACATCCAAACATCATGTCGAAGATAGAGACCGCTGCAGCTTGGGTGCCTTCCTCGTTGACCTCGAGGACCGCCTTGTGGATGACCTCGCTCATGACCACCGGCAAGCCGGAGCCATCGTCCTCCACCATGCCCGAAAGGTCGGCTTGATCACCGAACGGCAACACAAGCCCCAGGTCCTTGAGAACTGCGACGATGTTGCTTTGGAAGGACAGCTTGAACTTGGGCAGCCCGAACTGGCCGACCTCGACCTTCTTCTTCGGCAGGTGCTCGTGCACGAAGCCGGGCTGGGATGCCATCGTCTCGACCAGGCTCCGCAAGCCGTCGGGCGCGTCCGGGAGGAAAATGCACATAGAGAGTTGCGTGGGGGTGCCGTTGCCGGGCGGAGTAAGCCGACGATGACCGGAGTGCCGATCGGGAGCATTGGACTGCATCTTGTACCGGAGCTTGAGCACCTTGAACCCGTCGTGCACGGCGATGTACAGGCGCTCCCAGCTCTGCATGAAGGGGACGTCGACCGTGCCGCCGTCCAGCCGGTGGAAAGGCTCGTTCGCGGTGCTCTTCTTGTCGAAGGGATCTTCCCAGGCCCTCTTGAAGTACATGGCGTCACCGAGCACCACACGCGGGTTTGCGGCGTTATGGTTCCCGGACCGAAGACGGAGCCGATCAGGTCCCGCGTCGCCTTCGCGACCCACGCGTTGATCTGCCCCCGCGCCGCCTCCGTGTCGCTGACGAAGTCCACGCTGCTGGGCTCGGCCTTGTACGTGCTGCCCGCCACGGCGTCCCGGAACGCCGGTTTCAGCGGGCACGTGAGGTCGCTCCAGACGCCGCTCGCGAACGCGACGCGCGGCCCGCCGGAGCCCGAGCGGTCCTTTAGCGCGTCCTCGGCCACGCGGGAGACGAATGCATTGACCTCGCCGAGTGACCGCGCGCCGAGGACGCGGAGGATCTCGTCCAGGGTGTCGCCCCGGGCGCCGGCGGCGAGGAGGGCCAGCGCCGCGTAGATGGACAGCGGCGAGAACACCAGGTTGCTGTCGGGGTTCGCCTCGGCGAGGCGTCTCGCCAGGCCGGCGGCGAGCACGGCCAGGCCGCGGGAGTCGGGCTGCGTCGGCTCCCTTGTCACCTCCATCGTCTGCTTTCTTTCGGGACAGGTACGTAGAAAATCTCGTCGAGAAACAAGAATCGCTTCTTTCCTTCGATCGGTTTGATTGATGAGTGGTGATCTGCTATGTACTGTACCAAGAATCGGTTTTCCGGGAAGAAGAAACTAAAACGAGCTTGTGCTGAGCTTGGTGGTAGGTCCGTTTTGTTTTTGTGTGAGGGAGAGCTCCTTCTACTGTACTTTCCGTTCCCTTCCGTCTCTATTTTCGAGACGACGTTTACGCCACGGTCTTGATCCGTTGTACCTCAAGCCAAGTACTAGTATCGGTGACATACGTATATATCACCATCGGGAATTTTGTGTCACCATCGGAGACCTCAGATAAAACAGCAGAGCACAAATTTTGTACTATTCCAATCGGTAGGCCGGTAAAACCCCAAGATCTCGACTATCTTTTCCATAGAGCTTCGGTGTCCTCCCTCTCCGGTTAAACTTAGCAAATTGAAAACACAAAAAATGCCAGAATTGATCATTACATCTTCGGTTCAGACGGCATAAAGGAGTATCGGTCAAACCGTCCAGACGGCATAAAGGAGTATCGGTCAAACCTAACCGACCGTGTGTTTATAGTTTTTTAAGTTTGGGAGGAGGAGAGGACACCGGAGCAAAACTCTTCCATATATATTCCCAGAACCATCATCTTCTCGCAACACATTACGCAACCTAACTTTTGGGCATTTCATCTGACGTTTGAGATCTGACTTTTTAGGTTAACTAGCAAGGTGGCCCTCGCAAATGCGAGGGCAACCCCTGTGTTTGTTGATGCTTACTAAAAACATCATGTATGTGGAAAGCATCTTAAATTTGTGAGGAATGAGTTTTACAAAAAAAAAATCATTATATATGTTGTGTTTAACATCTGATTAAGCCAACCATAATAAGAAAATGTGTTTACTAAGATTTATCTTTGACTAAGAACCTTTTAAAACATTACGAATTACATCAACCAAAATAGAAAACATTAGAGCGTATTAACATTATTTCGTATAGTTAATACACATAGGTTAAAAAGCCTGTGCATGTGTTGGTACCGATGTATCAAGTAATTAATCTTAATAGTCAGAACTTCTCTTTGAGCAATGTCAAAAACTGTTATTTCCGACTAATATTTATATATAAGGTATATAAATTCATATTTGGAATTTGTGTATCTTACCTATTTATTACTCTATATTTCCCAAAATATCAACCATAGCTTTTTCTTATGTTAAAAATAGTATCATATTTACTTCTTTATTATGGCCAAAATATCCCATTACAGTGTATTGTGAAATATCTCCCCATTGGGTGGCCTTGACGTGCTACTAATGGAGTTTGAACACATAAATTTAACGTCGCCATTATCTTGTTTTATCAAATTTTCTTTTGCAATTTACAATATTGTTTAGGCAAAATTACTTCAATCTCATGGATATTAAAAATTTGTGTTCTTAAATGCTTGACAACAGATTGGTATGAATGTAACAGTCAAAATTCATTCTGGAGTACCCATGTCTACTGTAGCACCTATTCATCAATGAATTAGACTGTAAGTTGTGCTAAGAAAGTCAATCAATAATTGTTTGCTTCCATATAGATAGTATAACGTGTTCTAGATGATCTTATAGATTGTACATCTAGTTTCATGAGTACTTGAGTAGCATAGTAAGCATGTACGTAAATGGTGCATTTAGCTTCATTAGCCAACACATGCTTCCACAATTTTACTTGATCGAAGTGTCTCTCAACATGATACTCTTAGCACGGATTAGCCAAATCTTGCAGAATAATGTAGAACTAATCTAGTTTGCAAAAGTGTTCTACATTATGGAACGAAATTAGTAGTAATATTTAACTACATTACAACATGTGCATACTGCGTATGTGCAATGTCAAAAACTGTTATTTCCGACTAATATTTATATATAAGGTATATAAATTCATATTTAGAATTTGTGTATCTTACCTATTTATTACTCTATATTTCCCAAAATATCAACCATAGATTTTTCTTATGTTAAAAATAGTATCATATTTACTTCTTTATTATGGCCAAAATATCCCATTACAGTGCATTGTGAAATATCTCCCTATTGGGTGACCTTGACGTGCTACTAATGGAGTTTGAACACATAAATTTAATGTTGACATTATCTTGTTTTATCAAATTTTCTTTTGCAATTTACAATATTGTTTAGGCAAAATTACTTCAACCTCATGGATATTAAAAATTTGTGTTCTTAAATGCTTGACAACAGATTGGTATGAATGTAACAGTCAAAAATCATCCTGGAGTACCCATGTATACTGTAGCACCTATTCATCAATGAACCAGACTGTAAGTTGCGCTAAGAAAGTCAATTTATAATTGTTTGCTTCCATATAGATAGTATAACATGTTCTAGATGATCTTATAGATTGTACATCTAGTTTCATGAGTACTTGAGTAGCATAGTAAGCATGTACGTAAATGGTGCATTTAGCTTCATCAGCCAACACATGCTTCCACAATTTTACTTGATCGAAGTGTCCCTCAACATGATACTCTTAGCACGGATTAGCCAAATCATGCAGAATAATGTAGAACTAATCTAGTTTGCAAAAATAATCTACATTATGAAACGAAATTAGTAGTAATATTTAACTACATTACAACATGTGCATACCACACGCCTGAAATCAGTTGCTTGACTTTCTGTGTTGCAAGGAGACGCACAATGGTTGTATGTGTTCATGTAAGCCTAGTCATTGTCGATTCGCCAACCGTCGATGGATCATCGGAGGGTTTGCAGGGCAGCATACACAACGGGCCGGTCATGCATGCAACTCAACCTTCTATGCCGCCTACTCGACACACATGTTATGTTACCTGGAGCTTGTTAGGAATAGACAACATGTATTCCTCTAGGGGCCAAAGGCCACAATATATAGTACAGGTACAGGGCAAATATGCAGGAAGCCCCCTAACATATGGGGGAAATACAATATACAGATATATACATCTAACAGCCCTCCTCAAACTCATGGTGGATCCACAACACTGAGTTTGGAGAGTAAGAAATCATGCCGCGCTCTGGTCTGTGCCTTCGTTAAGAAATCCGCCAACTGTAAATCTGAAGGCACATACTGAAGCGCAACAACCTGAGCCTGCACCTGAGCACGTGTATAGAAAGCATCAACACCAATATGCTTTGTAAGCTCATGCTTGACCGGATCACGTGCAACACTAATAGCACCTGTACTGTCAGACAAAACCAGACTGGGTGTGGTAATAGAGACCCCAAAATCCGCAAGTAACCACCGTAACCAGGTCACCTCAGCAGTCAACAAGGCCATAGCACGCAACTCAGCCTCAACACTCGAACGGGAAACCGCTGTCTGTTTCTTCGTCTTCCAAGCAATGAGCGAACCACCAAGAAACACACAGTAAGCAGAAAGTGAACGGCGATCCGAAGGATCACTCGCCCACGTAGCGTCCGAATAGCACTGGAGCTGGAGGGAGCTGGAACGAGGAAAGAAAAGGCGACGAGTGATCGTACCACGAAGATAACGAAGAACACGGAGAAGATGACTATAGTGAACAGTGGTAGGAGCAGAAACAAACTGACTCAGAATATGAACAGGATAAGAGATGTCAGGACGAGTGACAGCAAGATAAACAAGGCTCCCAACAAGATGACGATAACGCGTCGGATCAGAAAGAGGATCACCATCAGTAAGTTGAAGCTTAACATTAAGCTCCATAGGGGTCTCAACAGTGCGCTCATCCCCAAGAGCAGCACGAGCAAGAAGATCCTGAATATACTTTTCCTGAGAGATGTAAAAGCCATCAGAAGTGGAGGAAACCTCAATCCCAAGAAAGTATCGAAGAGGACCAAGATCAGTCATAAGAAACTGATCACGAAGACGAGCCTTAACAAAGGCGATATACTCAGGATCATCACCGGTAATGATCATATCATCAACATAGAGGAGAAGAAGAGTGCGGCCACGAGGAGAAGTGTGAACAAACAACGCTGGATCATGAGCACTAGGGGAGAAACCAACAGCTGTCACTACAGAAGCAAAGCGCTCAAACCAAGCACGAGGGGCCTGTTTGAGGCCATAAAGAGAACGTCGAAGACGACAAACCATCCCCTCAGGAACAGAGTACCCAGGAGGAGGCTGCATATAAACCTCCTCACTCAACTCACCATTGAGAAAGGTGTTCTGAACATCAAGCTGGGACACAGACCAGTGACGAACAGAAGCAACAGCAAGAAGAGTACGCACAGTGGTCATATGAGCGACAGGAGCAAAGGTCTCATCATAGTCACGACCATGCTCCTGCTGAAAACCACGAGCCATAAGACGCGCTTTATAGCGCTCAAGAGATCCATCAGAGCGAGTCTTAATCTTATAGACCCACTTACACGTGATAGGACGAACACCGGGAGGAGGATAAACAAGATCCCAGGTGCCAGTGCGCTTAAGCGCAGCAATCTCCTCGGCCATGGCCAGCTGCCATTCAGGATGATGCTCAGCATCCCGATAAGAGGTCGGCTCGGAGGCAACAGAAAGACCATACTGACTAGGAGAGTAACGGTTGGGGGCACGACGCTGACGAACAGGACGAGTAGAGGGAAGATCATCAGAGGAAGACGACACAGGAGACGACGATGAAGAAGAGGGAATAGTAGAGGAAGACTCCGGAGAACGAGGAGAACTAGGAGAACTAGACGGAGCAGAAGAGGACGGTGTCGAAGAAGAGACATCAGGGGGGAGGAGATCCTGAAGAAGACACAATAGGGGTAGAAGGAGGTGTGTCTGGAAAGAGAAGAAAAGAGATATCTTCCACCAGGTAAGTACCAGCGGTGGGACGAGGATAGAAAGGACGCGTCTCATCAAAAGTAACATCACGAGAGATACGCATCCGACGACCAACAGGGTCCCAACAGCGATAGCCCTTATGCTCATCACTGTATCCGAGAAAGACACACTCAACAGACTGAGCAGTCAGTTTGGTGCGTTCGCGAGGAGCAAGGAGAACATAGCAAACACAACCAAACAAGCGAAGCATGGAGTAATCTGGGGACTGTCCAGAGAGGCGCTCAAGAGGGATACCACCCTGCAAGGCAGCAGAAGGCTGAATATTGATGAGGTAAGCCGACGTAGCGACAGCCTCAGCCCAGAAATGCGGCGGGAGAGAAGAAGCAATCATCATAGCGCGAGTGGTCTCAAGAAGATGGCGATGCTTGCGCTCAGCAACGCCATTCTGGGCATGTGCGCCAGGACAGGAGAACTGAGCAAGAGTGCCCTGCTCAACAAGAACACCTCGCAACATCTGGGAGATATACTCACCAGCAGAATCAGCACGAAACACACGGATGGGGGTAGAATATTGAGTACGAACCATGGCTGCAAAACGCTGATATATGGAGAGAACCTCACTACGAGAGCGCATAAAATACAACCAAGTGTACCGAGAAAAATCATCGATGAATAAAATATAGTAGCGATGGCCCCCTTTCGAAGCGAAAGGAGCCAGACCCCAAACATCGGAATGAACTAAATCAAAAGGTCGCTGAGATACAGACGCGCTTGTAGGATAGGGAAGCTGAATCTGTTTACCCAACCTACAGCCCTGACAATGCAAAGACCCATCTCCTGAGACAGACCCCAGAAGACCACGATGAACTAATGACGACAAGCGAGAGTCACAGAGGTGACCAAGACGATGATGCCACTGCTGAAAGGAGCTGGTAGTAGCGGAAACAACCGGAGAAGAACTGGCAGATGAAGTGGCAGCGGAAGGAACGCGAAGCCAGTCTAACTCCCAAAGTCCTGAAGAGTCACGGCTGCGAGGGCCAGCGCCAACCAGGGCCTGGGTGCGACGGTCCTGGACAACACAAGAATCGGCATCAAGAATGACGCGACAACCAGAGTCAGTAAGCTGGCTAGCAGAGAACAGATTCATCTTAAGAAGAGGGACATGAGAAATATCGGGAACAAAAAAAGAAGAAGTAGAAAGGGTGCCCCGACTAGAAACAGGGAGAGAGGTACCGTCGGCCGTAAAAACACGGACAGGAGAAGGGCGAGAACGAAGAGCGGACAGAAAAGAAGACTCAGAGGTCATATGAAAAGAAGCTCCAGAATCCAGATACCACGGAGACGTACCTGACTGTGTAGAAGATGGTGGTCGCACACTGCCTGAAGAGTCAGTCACAGAACCAGCAGTGCCCGTCGAAGAAGAGCCTGTGGTAGCAAGCAGACCGCGAAGACTCCTGATAATGTCCTGATCAGAGAGAGCAACTGCTGAAGATCCGGAAGGAGCCGACTGCCCACGAGCCTGGTGCTGCTGATGTAAACTGGGGTCCCGTGTATAACATGTGGCCCAAGTGTGACCATCCCTGTTGCAGTAAGAGCAGTGACGAAGAGAACCACGGCGACCCTGACCACGAGCCTGCTGGGGCGGACTCTGACCCTGAGGCTGCTGGTGCTGAAGCTGACCCTGACCCTGACCTGGAGGAGTGGGTAGTATCGGTGGCGGCGGCACAGGGGACCGCGGCTGAGTCGAGGGAGCATACGACAAAGGAGCACCACGAGTAGCAAGCGCAGATGGAACCGCAAGAAGACCAGCACCACGAAGACGGGTCTCCTCAGCCCGAAGCTCAGACAACACCTCAGAGAGCGGAACACGACCACGAGCATTCAGCTAAGCACGCCGTGGCTCAAACTCCTGGCGAAGCCGAGACAGAAACTCATAGATGCGGTGAAACTCCAAGTCCGAGCGCACAATCTGGCAGCACGAGCATGTGCCACAAACAGCAGTACGGAGAGAATCAAGCTGACGCCAGATAGCATCACTCTGAGTATAGAACTCATCAATAGTGGAATCACCCTGCTGAAGAGCATGCTCCTGGCGAACCACAGACAGGTAAAGAGCATCCCCAGACGGCTGATAGCGCTGACGGAGATGGGCCCACTGAGCAGCAATAGTAGGGAGGCTCATGAACTCAGCAGCATACTGGGGCAGAACACTGGAGGTGAGAACAGCAGCAGCACGGGCATCCTCATCAACCCACTGAGTGTAAGCAGTCACAGCGTGTCTATAGGCCTCAAGATCAGAAGAGTACTGCTTGAGCTTCAGGTCATAAGCAGCAACAGCACTATCATCAGCACTCTGAGCAGCATCCTTGGCCTCCTGAGAAGCATCAGAACCAAGAACAATCGGCGTCGGCGGAAGAGGAGCCACAGGAGCAGGGGGGCACGGCGGACAGGAGACCTCGCCAGAAAGCACACCCCAAAGCCGGAGACCGCGCATGTGAACGCGCATAAAGGCAGCGAAATCAGGGTAATTCGCGCCATCGAAGAGCACCGGGCAGCAAGGAATCGCAACATAACCCGAGGAAGAAGCCATCTTTTTTTTTGTTTGGACACAGATCAGATCAGATCTAGATCGAATCGGTCCGGATCGGCAGCAGACGAAAATCGGCGAGAGGCAGCCAGACGAGAGGCAGCCAGACGAGAGGCGGCAGGAGGCAGGGCGCGTCGCGTCACCGGGCTGGCGTCACGCGGACAGGAAACCAGGCGCGGGTTGGCGTCACGCGGACAGGAAACCAGGGCGCGTCAGGTGCAGGTTGGGTCGACCGTCCGTGCAGGCGGGGCCGACCGTCAGGTGCTGTCAGGTGCAGGAGGGCAGACCGTCAGGTGCAGGAGGGGGCGGATGTTGGAGATATGCCCAAGAGGCAATAATAAAGTGGTTATTATCATATCTTCACACTTATGATAAATGTTTACATACCATGCTATAATTGTATTAACCGGAAACATTAATACTTGTGTGATTTGTAAACTAAAATAAGAGTCCCTAGTAAAGCCTCTTGTTAAACTAGCTTGTTGGTTAATATATGATCATGGTTTCCTGATCATGAACATAGAGATGTTATTAACAACAGGATCATATCGTTAGGAGAATGATGTGATGGACATACTCCTATAGATAAGCGTAGCATAAAGATCAAGTCATTTCAATAGTTCAATTGCTATATGCTTTCTGATACATAGTAACCTAATTCCTTCGACCATGAGATCATGCATATCACCTTTACCGGATAGATGCTTTGATGTCATCAAACACCACACCGTAACAGGGTGGCTATAAAGGTGGCATTGAGTGTTCGGAAAGTATTGGTTGAAACACATGGATCAAGAGTGGGATTTGTCCATCCATATGACGGATAGATATACTCTAGGCCCTCTCGGTGAAATGTCATCCAATTAGCTTGCAAGCATGTGACTGGGTCACAAGGGATCACATATCACGGGAACGAGAAAAGAGTACTTATCAGTAACGAGGTTGAACTATGTATGCAGAGATACCAATGATCATAACCGCGGATAAGTAAACTATCGTGAGACAAAGGGAAATTGGTATCGTATGTAAGTGGTTCATTCGATCGCAAAGTAATCGTAGAAATATGTGGGAGCCATATGAATTTCCAGATTCCTCTATTGGTTATTGATCGGAAAAGTGTCTCGATCATGTCCGCATAATTCACGAACCGCAGGGAGACACACTTAAGGATTCGACGTTGTTTGAGTAGTTATGGAATGATGAGAATGAGACCGAATGTTGTTCGGAGTCTCGGATGGGATCCGGGATATCACGAGGAGATCCGGAATGGTCCGGAGAATAAGATTCATATAAGGAAAGTCCCGTTTCGGAGTTACGGAATGATTCCGGTGTTTTCATCGGGAACATTCTAGAAGGTTCCGGAATGTCCGGCACTCCGGAGGGGAAGGGGTACATGAATGTGTTATATCGAGTTGGTATGGTTGCATCATGTACTAAGTGTCATCACTGTACCAAATAGAGGGTTTAATCAAATCCTAGTTTGAAAAGTCAAACGGCTAGTTTGAAAAGTCAAACGGCTAGTTTTGGTAAAGAGGAGAAGGAGGTTTGATTGAAACCGAGTTGGGGAGGAGTTCCCTCCTCCAACCGGCGGCCCACCTCCAAGCCGAGTTGGGGAGGGACTCCCCTCCCCTTGGCCGCACCTCCCACCTATAAAGGGAGGGGCAGGGCTGCCCCTCCAAGACACACAAGTTCCTATCCTCTAATCTAAATCCTAGCCCTAGACTCCGGTTTAGAGCCGTTTTGGTTTAGAGCTTCTAATTGCACTAGCCTTCGGATTAGAGCCTTATAATTGGTGTGTCTAAACCCTAGACCACTAATAGTTCTCTCTCATACTCCACCATACTCGCTCCGGCTTAAGGCGAAGCCCTGCGGGATCTCCCCTCTACTTCCGGTACCACGCCGTTGTGTTGCCGGAATCGCGAGGAGAGTGCTACAACCTCCGCTGCCTGCTGGAACAAGGGAGAGGAAGGTCTTCGTCGAGTACCGAACGTGTGACCGACTGTGGGAGCGCTGCCGGAACGCAGCGCCGGAAGGATCGTCTACGCGATCTTGAGATCGGCAAGTGTACGACTACATCACCCACGAGAATCTGCTCTCGTTAACCGCTTTGGAATCTTCGAGGGTAAGTTCCTCTATCGACTCGTTGCTACAATCTAGTAGATAGATCTTGGCTTGTTTGTGTGCATGCGGTAGAAAATTTTTGTTTTCCATGCTACGAACCCCTACAGTGGTATCAGAGCCGTGTCTATATGTAGATCTGTTGCACGAGTAGAACACAATGGTCATTGTGGGCGTTGATGCTTTTATTGTCGATTGCTTCTTGTGTACTTTGCATCTTGCGGTATGTTGGGATGAAGCGGCCCGGGCTAACCTTACATGACATCGTTCATGAGACTTTCTCCACGCTCGACATGCAACTTGTATTGCATAAGTGGCTTTGCGGGTGCCTGTTTCTCCTAGCATAGTTAAGATCCAATTTACAACGGGTGACTAACAATACTAGTATCAATATTGTGGTTCTTGTTCGTAAGTTAGAACGACACTTATTAACAGCCCCAAACCACGTAAAACATGCAAAGAAAGTAGAGGCGTCTAACTTTGTTTTGCAGGGGTGTGCAGTGATGTGATATGGCCATGATTGTGATTATATATGATGTATGCAATGTTCCTTATTGTAAGTCGGCAACCGGCAGGAGCCATATGGTTGTCTTTAATTTCTGTTAAGACCCGCGTGTCTATTCAAAGTAGTTGTAATAGTTGAAGCCGGTGGACGACAACTATGGAGCAGCGTCATTGACCTTGATGCAATGCCGGTGATGATGGAGATCATGTCCGTGCTTGAAGATGGAGATCGGAAGCACAAAGAAGAAAGGCCATATCATATCACATATTATGAATTGCATGTGATGTTAATCCTTTTATGCATCTTGTATTGCTTAGTAGACGACGGTAGCATTATAAGATGATCCCTCATGCACATGAATTTCAAGTCATAAAGTGTTCACCCTTAGTTAGCACCGTTGCTAAAGCTTGTTGTTTCGAAGCACCACGTGATGATCGGGTGTGTTAGATTCCGCAAGTGTATACAACGTGGGCAAGCCAGATTTGCTCATGCGGAAGCTAAGGTTTGATCTTGACGAGCCTAGCATGTACATACATGGTCTCAGGAACACGGATCACCGAAAGGTAAAGCATGAGTCATATAGTAGATATGATGAACATGTTGATTGTTCGCCATTGAAGCTATATCAACTCTCGTGATGATCGGTTTTGATATGGTGGATTTGGTTCGTGTGATCACTAAAACAATGTGAGGGATATTGTTTTGAGTGGGAGTTTAACAGCAATATGATTAAAAGTTGAACACTATTTATCATAAATTAACTCAAAGTGAATTTGCATAATTTTTGTAGTCATTGGCATCCGTTTACCACCTTGCGCTTAGTTATAATTGAGATGATAGAACTACAGAATTCTGGTTAGTTACTTTACAAACTAGTATCGTATTGTTTTGAAGTGTTAATCTAAAGTTTGAAAGTCCTATTGCAAACTTTCAGTAAATTCCGGTTACTCCATGAAGTTTAATAATTGGTATTAAAACAAGAGTGACAATTCCAAGAGTTAGTGTATGAGTATCATGTTTGTCTCCATGATTCTTGATATTCAAAGAATTGTCTTAATATCAAGTTTATCTAGGATCTGAAAGAGTTGTTTCAGAAACCATGATGTGTGGAAGATATTGTGATATCTGAAACGAAGTTTTGGTTGCAACATGATAGAGTATAATATGGCAAAGTTCATGTTCTCATATTTTGATGAGAATTTTCAAAGAGTTGGAGACACTTGTTGTCCTAATCCTCCAAAAGGTTTTGGATAGCAACATTATACTTGTAATTCATCGTTATAAGCTAAAAGTATCTTGATCATGGACGATTCCATGATAAGGGTGAATATTTGATGTAGGTAAAATGTTTACTACACCAAGAGATTACTAAAGAAAGGAATTTGAAAGAACACCAAACATTTGATGATGGTGATCTACTTCAAAGTGCAAGTCCAAAGACATTGGTATTTAACTATACACGCTTTGGACTATGTGTCATATGTATGACTCCACTATTGATGTTGATAGATTCTTTCAAACAGAAAAGGAAATACTGAAAGAGAATCTCATAAGTATATGGCAGAAAAGAAAAGACTAGAATTGTTCAGCTTAAGTATATAGATGATATACATGTTATGGCTATATTCTTTGCTTATTAAACAAAGCGGTTCTTAAGTATTTGATATTGAATTTGTTGGTGTGAATCGTCATACGAAACAACACAATTCATGAACTACAATTGGCCTAAGTAACTAGCAAAAGAATATGTGATGATGTTCATCGAGAACAAATAAAAGGTTATTGTGTTGCTCGTTAAATGTCAAAGCTTGCCTTCAAGATTTGTTTTATCAGGTATTATGAGAACAAAAGGGTTGTTCAAATAATTGCCGTAATCCATAAAAGATGGATGATTCACAAATCTCGTTGGAGAAATCACATCCATAAAAATAGTGCTAAAAAATGTCGAAAGACAAATTGATTGAAAGATCACTTAGGAAGTGACATCACCGTTTAAATTATATTGAAAGAAAACATGAAGAAACTCCATGTGGATGGAATTTTGGAGTCTTTTGATTTTTGATCACATGACGCTTGTGAAACTTTCCCAGAGATAATTAAAACTTCGTTCGTAGGCCAAAAGGGAACAAATGACTAGCTTATTGGAACTTGTACATATTGTTGTACGAAGTCCATTATGTGTAGTCAAGAGCGATGGATTTCAACTTCATATGCTTTCTCCGAAAATTTGAGTGAATATATGAATATGTACTTAAAAAGGATGAAATGTGAAATATTTGAAAAGTTCAAAGACTTTCAACATGAAGTGCAAAATCATTGTAACAAGAATATAAATAGTTTATGATAAGATCATAAAGGAAGATATTTGAGTTACAAGTTTAGCATAATACCTAAGATTTAAGGAATCATTCCGTGGATTTGCATTTCCCGAAACACCATAAGAGTATGGAGCATTCGAGGTATGTAATTAAACCTTGTTTGACATGGTAAGATCAAAGGTATAATTCATAAAACTGCCATTATATTTTAAAGATTAAAAGCTCTAGAGACTACCGTTTTTCCACTGAAAAGAGCTCCATGATAATCCGTTGAAATGACACCATATAAAGTTATGGTTTGGGATAAAACCCAAGTAGTCCTTTCTTAAAACATTGGTATGCTATGCATAAGAAAGATGTGTGCAACCAAAGTCGGATGAACCTGTCTTTGTATAACTGTTAAGTATTCCTCCATAAACACCGGAGACAAAAGTGTTTGTTGCTTAGAACGTCAAGTTTCTTTGAGAAGGAATTTTTTCGTGAAAAGTTAAGTGGGAGGACAATAGAACTTTGATAAGGTTAAAAGAACCTTAGCTATATGTGCAAAGTTGCGCAGCACCGAAAAGTGTTCCGGAGGTAGCAACAATGCTCATGGCTCACGCACCTCAAAGGTTGTGGTCACGGAGATCCAAGTTCCTATTAAAACAAATAGGTCGGGTAAACAATCAAATACCAAGATTTGAGAGTTAAATCATTATTTGACAATAATGATCCGACTACATGCAAAGAAGCGATGATGAGCCCTGACTCCGTAAAATGGCTTGAAGCCATAAAATCCGTGATAGCTCCATACACAAGAAATCAAGTTTTGAACTTGAAGGACCCTCGAGAAAGGTGTAAGACCTTACAGTTGTGTTTGGATCTATAAATAAATAGACATGGATGTTGCACATCTATGAAATAGTCGACATGTTGGGAAAGAGTTCACAACAATGTTCAAAGGTTGACTATGACAAGATCTGATCTTTCATAGCGATATTTAGTCTAGACGGATTAATGTAGCAACCACTACATATAATTTTGTTATATGGTAGTTGAATAAACAAAACAAGTTCTTCTAATAGAATTGTCACCTAGGACATGTGCATAACACGTTCCATAGGGTTTTGTTAATTCAAAGGATGCTAAAAGCATATGCAAACTTCAATGGTTGAAGTAAGCATAGCGGAGTTGGAATCTTCACTATGATGAAACTGTTAAAAGAGTTTAATTTCATCAGAGACAATGAAGATGCTTGCATTTGCAAGAAATTAAGTGGGAGCGCTAAGACATGTTTTTAAAACATTATGTGGAAGACATATTGTTGATTGTAAATGATGTATCTTTTATTAACACATATTAAGAATTTCATCCCGATGAAAGACTTAGGCAAAACCCAAATATTTGGCATGAATAGACGCTAATATGGTTATGCCAGAAGTACATAGACGAGATATTGAATGAGTTCAATATAGAAACTACAAGAAAGTTTCTTGTCACACAGAAAGGATTGAATGAGTTCAATATTGATGATTCAAATGTATTGACATTTGGTAAGTGAAACAAGATTCAAGTATAGATTGATACTTGATGTATGAAATCACAAAGAGTATTTATTTCAATCATACTGTGATATGTACAAATCCAGATATGTCCTATACTCTAAATGTTATGAGCATATACCAGAATGATTCATAAGTTGATAATTGGACAATAGTAAGGATATTCTTATGATCTTTTGGAAGAACTAAGAGTATATTATTTGTGGAAGTGACAAATAGATGGTTAGTTCATTGTAAATGAATTACATTGATACTAGTTTTGTCACAAAGTGCAAAATAAGTTTATTATTTGTGGAGACTGTTGGAGATATGCCCAAGAGGCAATAATAAAGTGGTTATTATCATATCTTCACACTTATGATAAATGTTTACATACCATGCTATAATTGTATTAACCGGAAACATTAATACTTGTGTGATTTGTAAACTAAAATAAGAGTCCCTAGTAAAGCCTCTTGTTAAACTAGCTTGTTGGTTAATATATGATCATGGTTTCCTGATCATGAACATAGAGATGTTATTAACAACAGGATCATATCGTTAGGAGAATGATGTGATGGACATACTCCTATAGATAAGCGTAGCATAAAGATCAAGTCATTTCAATAGTTCAATTGCTATATGCTTTCTGATACATAGTAACCTAATTCCTTCGACCATGAGATCATGCATATCACCTTTACCGGATAGATGCTTTGATGTCATCAAACACCACACCGTAACAGGGTGGCTATAAAGGTGGCATTGAGTGTTCGGAAAGTATTGGTTGAAACACATGGATCAAGAGTGGGATTTGTCCATCCATATGACGGATAGATATACTCTAGGCCCTCTCGGTGAAATGTCATCCAATTAGCTTGCAAGCATGTGACTGGGTCACAAGGGATCACATATCACGGGAACGAGAAAAGAGTACTTATCAGTAACGAGGTTGAACTATGTATGCAGAGATACCGATGATCATAACCGCGGATAAGTAAACTATCGTGAGACAAAGGGAAATTGGTATCGTATGTAAGTGGTTCATTCGATCGCAAAGTAATCGTAGAAATATGTGGGAGCCATATGAATTTCCAGATTCCTCTATTGGTTATTGATCGGAAAAGTGTCTCGATCATGTCCGCATAATTCACGAACCGTAGGGAGACACACTTAAGGATTCGACGTTGTTTGAGTAGTTATGGAATGATGAGAATGAGACCGAATGTTGTTCGGAGTCTCGGATGGGATCCGGGATATCACGAGGAGATCCGGAATGGTCCGGAGAATAAGATTCATATAAGGAAAGTCCCGTTTCGGAGTTACGGAATGATTCCGGTGTTTTCATCGGGAACATTCTAGAAGGTTCCGGAATGTCCGGCACTCCGGAGGGGAAGGGGTACATGAATGTGTTATATCGAGTTGGTATGATTGCATCATGTACTAAGTGTCATCACTGTACCAAATAGAGGGTTTAATCAAATCCTAGTTTGAAAAGTCAAACGGCTAGTTTGAAAAGTCAAACGGCTAGTTTTGGTAAAGAGGAGAAGGAGGTTTGATTGAAACCGAGTTGGGGAGGAGTTCCCTCCTCCAACCGGCGGCCCACCTCCAAGCCGAGTTGGGGAGGGACTCCCCTCCCCTTGGCCGCACCTCCCACCTATAAAGGGAGGGGCAGGGCTGCCCCTCCAAGACACACAAGTTCCTATCCTCTAATCTAAATCCTAGCCCTAGACTCCGGTTTAGAGCCGTTTTGGTTTAGAGCTTCTAATTGCACTAGCCTTCGGATTAGAGCCTTATAATTGGTGTGTCTAAACCCTAGACCACTAATAGTTCTCTCTCATACTCCACCATACTCGCTCCGGCTTAAGGCGAAGCCCTGCGGGATCTCCCCTCTACTTCCGGTACCACGCCGTTGTGTTGCCGGAATCGCGAGGAGAGTGCTACAACCTCCGCTGCCTGCTGGAACAAGGGAGAGGAAGGTCTTCGTCGAGTATCCAACGTGTGACCGACTGCGGGAGCGCTGCCGGAACGCAGCGCCGGAAGGATCGTCTACGCGATCTTGAGATCGGCAAGTGTACGACTACATCACCCACGAGAATCTGCTCTCGTTAACCGCTTTGGAATCTTCAAGGGTAAGTTCCTCTATCGACTCGTTGCTACAATCTAGTAGATAAATATTGGCTTGTTTGTGTGCATGCGGTAGAAATTTTTTGTTTTCCATGCTACGAACCCCTACAGCGGATTCCTCGGCGCCTCAGCGGGACCGCTGGAGGGCGGCTTGTCCTCAGCGCCACGTGACCACGCGACAGGGTCCTCGCGCGAGTTGACGAGATGGAGTCCTCGGGCGTCGAGTCCCGCGGGAGATAGGCAGCACGCCGAACGAGAGATGGGATCGGGCGACAGGGTCCTCGGGCGATCGGCGACAGGGCCTTTGTCGGTGAGTTGAGCAGTTTGAAGACGAGTTTCAGTCTGAAACGGATCTAGATCAGGACACAGATCGGTCCAGATCTGAGACGACGACCAATCCAGATCTGAAACGGAGCAAAACGGGCGGCGACCGGCGGCGGCGACGACGGCTAGGCCGGCAACGACAGGGACAGTGGCGGCCGACGAAGTTGCGAGAAAGAAGACGGAGCTAACGAGGCTCTGATACCATGTTAGGAATAGACAACATGTATTCCTCTAGGGACCAAAGGCCACAATATATAGTACAGGTACAGGGCAAATATGCAGGAAGGCTCCTAACATATGGGGGAAATACAATATACAGATATATACATCTAACAGAGCTAACACCATGTCAATATCATCTCAACACACCCTAGGTTCCCGTGCAGATTAAGCTTGGATTTTCTTTTGTGAAAAGGGATTAATCTTGAAATTGGTGGGTTTTTGTTCTTGTACTTGATTTCAATGAGCAACGGCACAACGGGACTCAACATGATGGCCAGTAATCTGATGTAGATCACAGATTGATGAACGGCTATTTGTATAGTATTACTTTTAGTATGTATTAGATTAGATAACTTTTAAAGAGGTTAATTAAATTTAAGGAAGTACCTAAATAATCAAGCCAGGAAACAATCATTTTCCTCCTGTGTATTCGCCTTCCATGCGATCGCTTCCTTATCACTCAATTCAAATCTGTGCCCATACCCAAACATATGATTAACCTTTTATCCGTACGTGCTTTTCATTGAAGAATTAAAATACGTCTACATGCAAGGAGAAGCTAGCTTACGGCAGAATGGGATACCCGATGGATAATCGATCAAGCACCTCTCATTGCTGTGTTTCATTAAAGAATCAAGGGTACGCAAGAGTTAAATACGTTTACGTGCAAGGAAAAGGTAACTTACGGAAGACCGGGGTACCTGATCAAGCAACTTCCTCTCATGTTCCTCTTGAATCTTATTATCAATCTCGATCGCTACCACCGTGGGGAGAGCCGGGGATTTCCAGCTGGCTAGCTAGCACAGCCTGTTCGAGACTTCATGTCCGTTGCGGAAAGAGAAATGGAAAGATTAGAAGGGGAACCCCCGGCGGCCGGCGGAGATGATAGGGCGGAGGGGATCCCGGCGGAGATGGTCGGGCGGCGCTAGGGCATTGAAGTCGTGCAGGGACCTAGATTTTCTTCACCTGATTTTGTTTGTCAGGTCTATCAATTGCGTAACGTACGTTTTACACAACATAATATCTAACTCTAAATCCTGACCATTAATTCTAAATCCAACTGTCTATGTAATTAAGGTGATGTGGATCGACGTGGTGCCTCGAAAAACATCCTTATTTTGCTTTTAGTATATAATAGATAGATTCATAGGTCGCAGCCTACTCATATTTCTTATTTTTATCGGGATCATAAATTAGGTTCCAAATTTCACACCCACATACCTGCATCTGGTATCTACATGTAATGATCTTTTTGAAATTTGCAAATACAATTTTCTTGCCTCCTAGTGGTACATTAGGACACCTATGATTTTCCTGAATATACACCCATCGTCTAAAAACTCATTTTAAAATAGCTAAGAAATTCGAGAGAAAAATCGCATGTACATAGGATATTTGTGTAGCCTATGTGAAAAAAATCGATTAAAAGTGTAGAAAGTCCTTAGAATTAAAAGCTGGGTGTCTATTTACCGGAGGAACAACAAATCTGTGGTATGTCGTCAACGCAAAAATGGAACATTTTTGTTAAGAACATCATTTCATTAATTCATTCTCTTCACGAAGATACGCAAGAGTAACAGGAGCTTCTATTTCATTGCGAGGAGAACAAGCAGGATGTCTCGTATATAGTGTTTGATGGTAGTATGCTTATATAATTGGCGTCTTGAGTTATTCCTCCTCGGTTCTTTGGGGGCCTTTAACCAACTGGACAGCAGCAGCTGGATTTGTCGTTGCAGAAGGCTCCGGGGACCGGCGGCTTGCCTTTGACAGCGCAGAACTTCTTGCACTTGTCATCGGTGCAGTTTGGGAAATATTTGGAGTAGCAAGGCGCCGGCACGGCAGCGGGCTCATGATCCATCTGCATTCGCCACAGTCATATAAATGATTTATACACTGCAAAGTCTTAGCTTACCTCCGAAATTCAAAAACTTTATTCTCAGATCTCAAGAAAATCTGAATGTTAGGGTGAATTATGCGTGGTAGAGATAGTACTAGCAGCAAAGATTAGCTAACCTCTCTGCTGCGTGCGTGGCATGAGGAGAGAAGCGCCGTGGCCATGATGACCACCATGAGAGCGGCCATGAAGCAGAGGGAGCTCGTGTTCTTCTTCAGCGCCGCCATGATGTACAGGAGGCTAGCTACACCTATATAGTTCTTCTTTGATTTGTGTTTTCATTGTGATTTGTTGTGTGTTTATATAGACCTTTATGTGTCATGTCGGCACTAGTCTTGAAATTTCTATATGCATGTCTGTTATCTCTATCACATAGTTGGTGTGTCATGGCGAGACGAAACGTATGGCTTAGCTCCAAGGCGTGAATGGCGTGAAGCGTGAAGCAGAGAGCAACCACATGTTTCATTAATGGCGTCAGCAATGGGCTTGCCCGGTTACGAAGAGCGAAGGGAAGAACAGCCGCTGCGAGGTTTCCCGCCAGAAGTCGCTGAGGCGATAAACACTCAGGGTACTCAACCTATCGTTTAATAAAAAATCCTTTTCCTGGCAAAAATAAAACACAGTTAGCTTAAGAGGTTACACGCGCTGATGAAGCGAGGATGTGCAGCCAGTGTGGCGGGGAAATAAATATCGCTCGGTCCGGTAAAAATAGGAAATCGCTCTCCCCATCGGAAAATAACTGAAGAGATGAAAGGGGGAAATCGCTCGTGTGCGACGGCAGCGGCTCGGGGACCTCCACTCGTTGGCGCCGGCAGCTCGTCGACAGTCCTCCTTGACGGCAGCGCTGCGAGCTCACCCAAGGTAACGCAGCGACCTCCCGCTCATCAGCATGGGCATGGCAACCACCCCCTAATCTGCACGTTACCTAGAGAGTGTTGCGGCGCAATCTCATGGTCGTTGGCTGTGGCCGCCGGCCTAAACATCAGTAGTTCACCACTCAAGTCACCTTCACGGGTTCTTCATTTGCTCTGCACCCCTATAACTGAAATCTTACAACATCTTCAGTCAGCCTGAGTGCTACCAGATAGCCAGGTTGGCCAGAATCCATCATACTCCCTCCGTTTCAAAATATAAGACGTTTTAGGTATGTGAACAAGATGAATCTAGACTTATTATAGTACGTAGGTTCACTCAACTTTCGGATAAATCTATACACTAAAAAAAGTCGTAGATTCATTTTCTTCACAAATCTAAAACATCTTATATTTTAAAACGGAGGGAATACATGTGATATTAATTATTTTTTCTAATCGGACAGCACTCGAGGATCTCCCGGAGATGAGTGAAATTTTGGTATGTCTGAAGGCAGTGGAGTGAAATTTTGGTATGTCTGAAAGCTGTGGAGCTTGCATACTACTCCCTCCCTTTTAAAATATAAAATGTTTTAGCTGTGTGAAGCAAATGTATCTTAACTACTTTTAGTACGTAGGTTCATCTTACGTTTAAAATAAATCTAGACACTAAAATAAGACTAGATACATTTTTTTTCAAAAACATCTTATATTTTGAAACGGAGGGAGTAGTCTAGAGTGAGAAATTAGCATCATCATAACAACAGATGCTCAGTGCCTGAGGCAGGCGCTGACAACCTAGCTGGCGTTCTCTTCTGGCAAATTATGTTTTTTCTCGTTACTAGCTTTAACAGTTTTGAACTATTGTAGCGTGTAATTGTGGCTGTAATATCGTAGCACACGCCTTGCCTTCTCTGGGTTCTAGCTTATCTAATGGCGACTCCATGTTCTATCATGAGGTACCTAACTGTGTATCCCATGTGGTTGCTAGCAATTTTTGCTGCACCGATATATATATTAATAAGCCCACTGTTTCTGTAAAAAAAAGAATAATTGTGTTCAGTGATATAGGAATGTGAGACTGTACTTCCTCCGTCCTGAAATAAGTGACTTATGTTTTTCTAGATTCACACGTATCTATACATTAAAATACGTCTATATACATTTAAATCTAGACAAATGCAAGTCACTTATTTCCGGACGGAGGGAGTATATGTTTTGATCATAAACAAGATACAACAAGAAGCATGTATGATGAAAATTTCTGCAGACAAACAACCATGCAAGTCAGAACCAGCCAATGTTAAACACATTAGACTGTTGGATGCATCCACTTATGTTTTCATATCTACTGTACCAGAGACACAATTTCAACAAATATCTTAATAGTTTGTTTTCAAACACAAGCTCTAGGGGCTACAGTTTTCAAAATATGGAATATGACAACATACTAGGCAAAATAGACTAGTTGCAAACTAAAACATCAAAACAATAACTAATACTCCCTCCGTTTGAAAATATAAGATGTTTTAGATTTGTCAAGGAGACACCTTTTAGTGTCTAGATTCATTTGAACCTATACACTAAAAGGTGTTTAGATGGATCTCCTTAAACCTATACACTAAAAGGTGTTTAGATGCATCTCCTTGAACCTATACACTAAAAGGTGTTTAGATGCATCTCCTTCACAAACCTAAAACATCTTATATTTCTAAACGGAGGGAGTAGATGAGTAGATGTACAAATCCACAACATTTACAAAATCCACAACTCTGCACATTAAGACATGAGAGAACCTGACAAATTACTTTAGACGTCAAAACAACAAAAAGTCAAAAATAGTACGCTAGTACCAGCAGGCCATTCGATACCAGTATACCTGCTGATACAATATACTCCAATACTCCATCTGGCCTCTTGACTCCTTACGTAATGGCATGGCATACGTACTGTAACAGAACATAACTGTGCTCACTTATTATATCCGTGGCAAGAAATTACACAACATTGTAGCATTGGTTTATTTGGTTGCAAACTTGTATTATGAGTGTATGTTGCCATAACCTACGGAACAACCAAATTCAATGAAAGAAGATATATGCCACCATCCAATTAACAATTTCAGAATTAAATGTTACCGAGAACTGCTATGAACTAGACATGAATAACAAGCTATTATAGCATATTTACTTTATTGATGAAACAGCTGAAATGAAAACAAAGTTTCATAAGAACAAGGTTGAAATGGTACCAAATGGAAACCTAAATTTGATATCTATCAGCACCGCAGCGTTTTGCAGCCTATCCATCCAATGAACCGGCATAATAAGAAGTTAAGAACTCAACCGCATAACCACTCAATGATCAATAAATAAATTCCAATTACAACTTTGAAGTTCAAACATTATCAGGTGGAAGCAACGTTTCCCCAATGATCTACACCCTAATAGCTTCCCTGCAGGTAATCAAATATACCCAAAGCATCCAAATGAACATAAAATCCCTACCAGCAGATATAAAAAAGCACAAAGAACATTCCAAACAGTAGTTCGTTAACATTTCAAACTAATACATCAAAACCATAGATAATAGTCGTACAAATTCGTAACAATTATAGAATCCACAACTGTACAAACTAAGACACGAGAGAACCCAACAAATTACTTTAGACATCAAAACAACAAAAATAGTGTACTACCACCAGGAAATTCATGACAGGCATTCCCTTTGCTATAATTTAGCTATACAATTTACTCCATCCAGCCTCTTTGACTCCTTCCATAGTGACATGCTAAAGATACAGACAGAACTGTGCCCACTTATTATAGTCATGCAACAAATTACACAACATTCTAGCATTAGTTGCAAACTTGCAACTCATGAATACATGATGCCATAATCTCCAGAGTAACAACACCACAAAATGGAAGTATATATATGCCACCATGCCATTCAATAAGCGGAAATTATATGTTCCCAGTAACTGCTACGAAATAGACGTGAATAACAAGCCATTTTAGCATTATTAATCAACTAGCTGAAATGGAAACAAAGTTTCATAAGAAAAAGGTTGAAATGTGAACAAAATGGACACCTTAATTTGATTTCTATCAGCAGCGCAATATTTTTGCAGCCTATTGAACCTACATAACAAGAACTCAACCACATAACCACCCAATGATCAATAAATAAATTCCAATCACAAGCTATAAGGTTTTAACTTGTTCAAACATTATCAGGTGAAAGCAACAGTTCCCCAATGATCTACACCCCAACAGCTTCCCCCCAAGCAATCAAATTATACCCAAATCATCCAAATGAACACAAAATCCCTACTAGCACGCATCAAAAGCACGCACGAACATTCCAAATAGTAGTTCCTTGACATTTAAGATCTTCAGAATATTATTACAAACAGAATCTAGCGATTCACATTTTCGTCGTCCCATCCCTCCCTTGCCCTACACAGTCCCCAAACATAGATACAGCAGGTTAAGCTAAAAAGAGTACGGACAGATCCGCGCCTATGCGGAAGCCACGCAGATTAGCTTCAAACAAGGAGCAACAGATCTCGATGACTTGCAACAACCACAGCAACGACGACTAGGAGTGGGTGATTCAACCCAGACAGACAAACACAGAAAGGGGGAGAGAGGGACGGGGCACCGGCATGGTGGGCCTAAGAGGCGGCCGCCTTCGTGGCGGGGGCCTTCCTGGGCGACTTGGGTGGCTTGGCCTCCTTACCCGCCTTGGGTTCCTTGGCCGCGGCGGTCTTCTTGGGGAGCAGCACGGGGTTGATGTTGGGCAGCACACCTCCGTGCGCGATGGTGACGCCGGAGAGCAGCTTCCCGAGCTCCTGGTCGTTGCGGATCGCGAGCAGCAGGTGCCGCGGGATGATCCGGTTCCTCTTGTTGTCCTTCGCCGCGTTCCCCGCCAGCTCGAGGAGCTGATATTAGACCAAAAAAAATAGCAAAGGGAAAAACAAAGGGCGAATCAGTCAGAGCCTGTTTCGCGGCTGGTGCCGTACGCGTGGTCCCACCCCTGGCGCGCGCGCGCGGCTCACCTCGGCGGCGAGGTACTCGAGGACGGCGGCGAGGTAGACGGGGGCGCCGCTGCCTACGCGCTTGGCGTAGCGTCCCAGCTTGAGGTAGCGCCCGATGCGGCCCACGGGGAACTGGAGGCCGGCCTTGACGGAGCGGGAGACGGCCTTCTTCTTCGGCCCTCCGCCGCCCCGGCGCCCAGCCGCGCCGGCCTTCTTCGGTGCCTTGGCTCCCGGTTCCATCGCCGATCCGGAGCTCCGAAGCTTTTTGCTCCTCCACTCTTTTTCTTTCGCTGCCTTTTCTCCCGGTCGATGAATTTCTTCGGGATCTTTATTTGGGATGCTTGTTTTGTGCGGTGGAGGTGTGCGTTTGTGCTTCCTCTGTGTTTTTGCTATGGAGGATAGGGGGCGGTGCTTCGATCTGGAGCGCTAGCTGCTCTGTGATAGATCGCTGCCAGCCGTTGGATGGGTCAGGGTGATCCGTGTGAGAGGGAGAACAGCCAATAGGAGGTCCACTTGTGGATTGTGTTTTCGGTCTTCATTATTTACAGCGAGTTTTCCATTATTAATATCGGAATATCATGAATTTTAGCTTTGCTGAGATAGAATCTGAATCGTAGGATCGTGTGGTACGGTCGTATTGGTCTCAAATGGTCTAGTAAGATGTGTGTTCATGTAAGATACTAAAATACATGTTAGGACACACACAACCATGGGTTTGAGGGCTTGTTTTATACCGTTCAACTTTTAAGAAAAATTATATCCTAACTGCTATATATATCTAAAATATATGCCTAATATAATGGATAATACAAAATTTCTGTAGACTTTTATTTGAATTTTCTCTTGATACGTCTTTATTACAATGATTTCTCATGCCAAATGATCAAAGTTCAACAACCAAAGTTTCTCAAATGTAACCATCCTTCGAAAATATATTTATCACCCGCGTGCAATGCAAATTTTTCACAACAATGTATCGTTTGAATCTTCCATCAGTCATATGGTTAAAAAATATGATAATACAGGAATGATAAAATTAGCATAAGGAGAGAACATTAGAAGGAAGGACCTTACTAAGAGAGAACGATAAGGTAGAAGCAGTGTTCAATAGATTTTTAATTATGAAGGATAAAACCAAACAAAATACAAAAGAGGCTTTGTTGTGTATTTGGGTGGTGCACATTAAATGTAATAATCAACATATTGCCACGTGGAATTAAAATATAGATATAGAATGTGAGAAATATTATGTCTTTTAAATCACTTGTTATATTTCATTAATGGTTATATTAATATTATCCCTACATGACTTTTATTTTTGTTTGTAAATTTAAAATAAAAATATAAAACAATGTTTGTATAACCATGAATGAGTAAATTTCATGGCACGCTATTTTTTATGCATTGCCATGAGGGAAATACATGATCACTACGTGTTATAATTTTCTTTGCGTGACCAAGATTTACTTACAGGCTTTGTAGAAATGACTAGCAACAAAAACATGCTTTCACTTTTCTTCACTTCTCAAGTTCCCTTTGATAAATTGCTCTACCTTTATATTATAATCTAAAATTTGTGAAAAATACTTGATATTGAATAATGAAACTTCTAAAGGGTCACCTCCTCTGGCATAATATAGTTTTGAGCAATGTCGCTCAAACAAATAGCAAAATCATATTGACAAATTTTCATAGAATGGAAACTTTTGATACATTACCACAATATAGATCACCTTAAAACTCTTCTTTCCATAATCAAGGTTTTTGGGTTCAAAATAACAACGGTATGATATCATGTTTCAACCAACAAGGAAAACATGACGTGGTAGTTACATGCCATCTTTGTCATAGCATGGCCTAGTTTCTTGTGTTGGGCCTGAATTTGGATTGAACCTACCAAACTCAATAAATCCAAACTTAGGTTGCTTTGGAATTGAGGAGGATTATTATAATCATGTTTGTCCAACTAGTTTTTGAAGGGAATATGCCCTGAGAGGCAATAATAAAATGTTTATTATGTGTATTCCAAGTATATGATAGATGTTTATTTTGCATGCTATAATTGTATTAATACGGAAACGTTAATACATGTGTGTTTAATAAACAAACAGAAAGTTCCTAGTTATGCCTCTCTCATAAACTAGTTCATTGATTAACAAGATGATCACGGTTTCCTGATCATAGACATTGGATGTTGTTAATAATGAGATCACAACATTAGTGTAATGGTGTGATGAACATTCATCCGAAGTATGGCATTACGATCAAAGTCATTGAGTTTATATTGCTATAAACAAACTACGAAGTAGTCCTAATCCTTAGACCATGAGATCATGCCAATCACTAACACCGGAAGAGTTTCTTGTTGACATCAAACGTCACTCCGTAACTGGGTGATTATAAAGATGGCTTCAAAGCTACTAAAGTGTTATGTTGAGGCTCATGGATCAAGAGTGGAATTTGTTCATCCCGATGACGGATAGATATGCTCTAGGCCCTCTCGGTGATATCACATTGGTTAGCTTGCAAGCAAGTGATTTAATCACTAGAATGTTATATCACGGGAACGAGAAAAGAGTGCATGTCAGTAACGAGATCAAACTAGGTATGGAGATACCGATGATCGAATCTCGGACATGTAATATATCGTGAAACAAAGGGATTAAGATACAAGCGTAAAAGGTTCCAACGATCACAGGAAAAGTCATCGTTGAATGTGTGGGAGTCAGTATGGATCTCTAGGTCCCGCTACTGATTATTGATCGGAGAAGGGTCTCGATCATGTCCGCATTATTCGCGAACCATAGGGTGACACACTTAAGGGACACTGGCATCCAGTTGGAGCAAATGTTTCATGCCAAAAGAATAAACAAGCGCAGGAATTTATTTCACTAGATACCGAAACAGGTTTTCGGGTGAAATTGCATAAAGTGGTTATGCATGTGAAATGGAATTCTAGCAAGAGGTTATTTTTGAATGTTTGTCATTAAAGTAATTGACAAAATTCTGAATAAAAATAAAAGAGATTTATTTAATGAGAGTTTGCATTAAATTTGATGGAAATTTAATGGGAATTTGAGTGGACTTTTGAGTGGAGGGAATTTAAAGGACATTTTGTGAGTGGAGTGTCCACCCACATGAATGAAGGAGGGGAGGGGGCAGCCCCCATGGCCGGCGGCCACCCCCTTGGGTGCCCCCCTCCTCCTATAAAAGGAGTCCCTCCTCTCACTTGTCTCTTACACCTCCTCGTGAAGGATCTCTCTCCCCCTCTAGAATTTATCCCCCATGGTCTCGGACTAGCGAGATACATGTTCCCGGTGGCTATTCGGCAAGAAAAGGTTGTGCTTCCGCTGCATCGCTGGAGCGAGGAGGCAGAGGTTGCCCGGTGTCTTGTACGTGTGTGCGAGCATGGATGCACTGCTGCTTTGCGGCGCTAGGACTTCCTCTCGATCTTGAGATCGGCAAGAGATCGTCTACATCAATCACGAGTTGAACTCGTTAAGCTTTGTAGGTCTTTAAGGGTATGTTCTCTACAGATATACATCTGTCTGTTGTTTGTATCTAGTAGATAGATCTTGGTACATAGTTCCCATCGTAGGAAATTTTTTGTTTTCTATACTGCGAACCCTACAGTTTTTATTGTCTAGTTTAGTGTTTATTTGACCCGCTTTTGCATATTTTTGTTGACATGTAATAAAATAGGCACAGTATGTCATGTTTCAACAACCTCAAATGAATGTGTCTAAATTTGGAATTATTTCTCACATTGGGCGATTTTGATTACTCCAAATTAACAATCTAAAGGTATGTAAATAAGTAAGATTTTAAAAAATAGCCAAACTGGTGCTTGATTTGTTTTACCTATTTTATGTATAGTTAGTTCGATAGTATAAAACGACACTTAGAAAAGCCCAAACAATCAATGTGTCTCAAATTGGGGACTTCTGATGCTTGCTCGTTATCCTTATGAGTTTTTTGAATTTCACACATTATGGGGTGGGTTTAGGGCGTAGAAAGACACAAACCAAGAATACAAAGAAAAATTGCATTGAAAATTGGCCAAAACACTTAAACTTGTGCAACCTAGCCGTGTATGATTCTTAAGAACCTCACTTGACCATCCGTGAATCCTATTTATAATCTGTTGTGATGTGCAAAAGTACATGTATCTGAAGGGATATGGGCAGGCTATACTAGCGCAAAATAAAATTTCTACTGCGTAAACCAGCATTATGAGAGTTATAGATCACAGAACGAACAAATAAGTTTTCTCAAGGACCACAAGCCGCATTAAGTTCGGAAAAAGACAATTTAAGTATAAAAAATCCACGCACGCAGGCTGCAAGCGAGATCAGTCCTTATCTAGTTATCCCCTTCATCTGTTTATTTTTTTGCAAATTCTCTCCGTCTTGTTTCACTTGGATAATCAAACAGCAGAAACGCTGATGGGAAGGGTGGAAAACGACGATGGGAAGCTAAATTAAGGCAATCACACACAATTCCTTATGAAAATAGTGAAAGGTATATTACTACCAAGCGTAAATCTTGACAAGAAATTGCAAGCTACTTAAATTTCTAATCCAAATAACACAACTTCTATTTAAAAATTAGGTATATAACTTGTCCCCACTCAGCGACTCAAGTCACTCGTCCTCCATATCTCATCCTCATTCATTCATTTGTGGGTAGTTTCTAGTTTGACTAGTGAGCCAAAACAAGTGAACAAAGATTCCCAAAATGACATGGCGGTGGCCCGGGCGTCTCATAAATCTCTGAATCCGACGAGATTCATGTCTGGTGGTCGGCGGTTGGCACCCTCGCGGGTGGCAGTCTTGTTAGCTGATGTAGTTATGTTTGTTGTCTTGAAGTTGGGTGCGCGGATGACAACAGGCGGTGGCGTTCCTCTTCTGGGACTAACCTATTAACAAGATGACGCAGTGCCAGTTGTCTGTTTTCTGTTGTTTTTTGTTTTAGAAATATAGTAAAAAAATATTCTCGGAATTGGATGGGACAAAAGCCAAAATAAATATTTTACCGGAACGAACACAGAGACCAAAGGGCAGCCGAAGGGGGGCCACAGGATGGCCACACCCTAGGGCCGCACGGGCCCACCCTAGGGGGTGTGCCGCCCTATGGTGAGCACCCCCTGGCCACCCTCCTGCCTCGCCTCTGCACCTATAAAATCCCCCCGATGCAGAAACCCTGAACAACCGATCAGATCTCCACGAAATAGTCTGTAGCCGCCACCATCATCCCTAGATCGGGGGGATCTGAAGCTCTTCCCGGCACCCTGCCGAAGAGGAGAGATCATCCCGGAGGCCTTCTTCATCACCATGCCAGCCTCTGGTATGATGCGTGAGTAGTTCACCCTTGGACTATGGGTCCATACAGTAGCTAGATGGTTGTTTCTCCTCCTTTGTGCTATCATGTTTAGATCTCGTGAGCTCCGTTCATGATCAAGATCATCTATTTGTAATCATACATGTTGTGTTTGTGGGGATCCAATGGACATTGAGATGCTATGTCAGATTGATTATTGATTCTATCATGTCTTATTGATTATTGATTCTATCATGCATGTGTTGTTTGTGATCTTGCATGCTCTCCGTTGCTAGTAGCTATCTTGGCCAAGTATATGCTAGTGACTCCAAGAGGGAGTATTTATGCTCGATAGTAGGTTCATGCCTTTAGTAATATGGGGAAGTGACAAGAATCTCTAAGGTTGTAGATCTGTTGTTGCTACTAGGGAGAAAACAATAATCTTTTGTTCATGGAGCAGTTGTATTGTTTACTTTACACACATTTCTTAATGCAATTATCCGTTGCTTGCAACTTAATACTGGAGGGGGTTCGGATGATAACCTGAAGGTGGATTATTAGTCATAGATGAAGTTGGATGGCGGTCTATGTATATTGTTGTAATGCCCAATCAAATCTCATAGGAATCATGATGTCTAGTATTTGCATTGTTATGCCTTGCTAAGTCCTGTCAATTGCCCCGCTATAATTTGTTTATCCAGCATGTTATGTTATTTATCTTAAGGAGAATACCTCTAGTGAACTATGGACCCCGGTCCAATCTTTACCATTGATACATATTCTACTATTACTGTTTACTTTCTACAAGCAACCATTACCTTACACACTACGTTTAATCCTTTGTTTTCAGCAAACTAGTGAGATTGACAACCTCGTTGTAAGTTGGGGCAAAGTCTTGAGTTTGTGTTGTGCAGGATTCCAAGTTGCTAGCAACACCTTGGAGTTGTTTCCTTGCTCCTATCGGTTCGATAACCTTGGTTTCATAACTGAGGGAAAACTTGTTGTTGTGCTCATCATACCTTCCTCTTTGGGTTTCCCAACGAATCTCTACAGTGATCTGAGCCCATCAGCGCCGACACCTCCCTCCGTCGTGGGCCCCGTGGCAGCCGCATCACGATCCATGGGCGGGTCTCGTTCAGGCATAAACCATGCCCTAGTCGGCCCCCTCTCCCTACGGCGCCCCACCAGCCTACACCAGGACATGGAGTCCCGATCTTCGCCCATCCATCGGCTCGCCCGGGCCTCTTGGACCTCGACTTCCGCAGCAGGTCTACACCGCTCAAGCTCTACCGACGGACCACATGGCGCCTCACGCGCCTCAATACTACATGCCCTCCTCAACGCCAATGACCTACATGTACGGGGCTCCTCAGTCCCTACCATACATGCCTAAGCCATCGTCATCAATCGCTCTACCAAGCTAGGACCAAGCCGCTGATACGTCGGAAACGTATGTATAATTTTTGATGTTCCATGCTTGTTTAGTATCTACTTTGCTTTGCTTTGTCTACACTTTGAGGTGTTTTTATATGTTTTCTGGTACTAACCTATTAACAAGATGCCATAGTGAAAGTTGCCTGTGTTCTTTTGTTTTTGGTTCCAGAAAGGTAGAAAATCAATATTCTCGGAATTGGACGGGACAAAAGCCAAAGTCAATATTTTACCGTGGGAAACATGAAGCCTGAATACGAGACAGAGGAGGGCCACCAGGGGCAACACCCCGTGGCCGCGCGGCCAAGGTGGGCCCGCGCCTGGGGGGTGCAGCCGCCCTGGCGAGCCTCCTGCCTCGCCTCTTCGCCTATAAGAAGCCCTCGATGCCTAAACCCTAAGTACCCGATCAATATTCCACGAAACCGTTTGTAGCCTCCGCCCTCATCGTCCCTGGATCGAAGGATCTGAAGCTCTTCCCGGCACCCTGCCGGAGGGGAGATCATCCCGGAGGCCTTCTTCTTCATCATGCCAGCCTCCGGTATGAAACGTGAGTAATTCCACCTTGGACTACGGGTCCATGTAGTAGCTAGATGGTTGTATCTCCTCCTTCGTGCTTTCATGTTTAGATCTTGTGAGCTCTGTTCATGATCAAGATCTCATCTATTTGTAATCATGCATGTTGTGTTTGCGGGGATCCGATGGATATTGAGATTACTATGTCAGATTCATTAATAGTTTTGTCTTATTGATTCTATCATGTTTGTGTTGTTTGTGATCTTGCATGCTCTCCGTTGTTAGTAGCAATCTTGGCCAAGTAGTTGCTAGTGACTCCAAGAGGGGGTATTTATGCTCGATAGTGGGATCATGCCTCTATTTAATCTAAGGGAAGTGGAAGAAATCTCTAAGGTTGTAGATGTGATGTTGCCACTAGGGAGAAAACAACGGTCTCTTGTTCATGGAACAAGTGGATTGTTTACCTTACACACTTTGCTTAAAGCAGTTGTCTGTTGCTTGCAACTTAATACTGGAGGGGGTTTGGATGATAACCCAAAGGTGGACTTCTAGTCATAAATGCAGTTGGATGGCGGTCTATGTATCTTGTTGTATTGCCCAATCGAATCTCATAGGATCATGAATGTCTAGTATTGCATTGTTATGCCTTGCTCAGTCCTGTAAATTGCCCTGCTGTAATTTGTTTACCCAGCATGTCATGTTTGTTTATGTAAGGAGAACACCTCTAGTGAACTATGGACCCCCGGTCCAACCTTTACCATTTATACATCTTCCACTATTACTGTTTACTTGCTGCAAACCACCATTACCTTCCATACTATACAATTAATATTTTGTTACAGCAAACCGGTGAGATTGACAACCTCACTATTCGTTGGGGCAAAGTCTTGAGTTTGTGTTGTGCAGGTCTCCAAGTTGCTAGCAACACCTTTGAGTCGTTTCATTCCTCCTACTGGTTCGATAACCTTGGTTTCTTACTGAGGGAAAAATTGCTGCTGTGCTCATCATACCTTCCTCTTGGGGTCTCCCAACGAAGTGTTCACGCACTCATCAAGCCTTTTTCTGGCGCCGTTTGCGGGGAGGCTAAGGACGTCTCACAAGGGGAGTCCTTCTCAACATTTCTCTTTACTTTGTTTTTGTTTTCCTTTGTTATTTTGCTAGGTTTTGTTTACCTCTTTTTATCAAAAACTCCAAAAAAATAGTTTAGGTTGGTTTGCTTTCTCTTATCAAAAACACAAAAAATAGTTCCTACTCTAGTTGCTGGTCTGTTATTGCCTTGCTTTGTCATGCTTTCTATCAATGGATGGTTTCTTTGAAACTAGTTCTTATTGGCAAGGTGGGTTCACAGAAGAACAAAAGTGTTATTATAAGGAACACCATTTGTCACAAAAAGGGAAACACCTATGGGAACAAATTGATAAGTTGAATATTATTGCTAGAGAGGTGTGCTCTACTTATAATGTTACTTATTGCTTTGATAAATCTTGTTGCTGTAGGAGGTATAAACACCTACCATTTCAATGTGAGTATAATGATAATGTTACCAAAATTATGACTTTTATGATGTGGAACAAATTGAAGAATTTATTGCTTTCAAGGGTGCATTTGAACTTGCCAGTTTGCTTGAAAATACTGATGATGCACCTTATGAATATGAGGTTTATGAGATACTTAAATTTTGCTTTGATAATTACAAGGAAGAAAATGGCTATATTTTTGAATATTTTAATAGGTGTTTTCCACAAATGGAAGAGACTAATGCCTTGCAAGAGCCTATGGAAGAAGAAATTGCTGAAACTGAAAGCTCATTAGATGAAAGAGAGAAGGAGAGTGATGGTCAAGAGGAGGAAGAATGGATCTACCCATGTCTACCTTCTAATGAGAGTAACTCTTTACCTCTTAAATTATTTGATTGTCCCCCATGCTTACCAAAGGGAGATGGATGTTATGTTCTTATGGATTCTTTTGAAATAGCTGCTATGGGTAAAACTTGTGATAATAGTTATGCTCCTATTATCTATGATAATCCTATATTTGTGCCTAACTTCGAAATGCATGGTACTAAAGAGTTTTGCTTAAAAATGTTTATGATAAAGCTCTAGTTGATGGTCCTATATTGAATGATCAGTCTTCTTGTTATAAAAAATTTAAAGGTGGGTTTGAAGGTTTTAATCCCACTATTTTTGAGTTTGATAAAAATTATGTGTTTGTAGATCATGAAAATCATACTTTATGTGATAGGTATGTTGTTAATTTTATTCATGATGCTACTGAAAGTTATTATGAGAGAGGGAAACATGGTTTTATGCATCTCAATAATATTAAGTTTCCCCTCTTTATGTTGAAAATTTTGAAGTTGCACTTGTTTTGCTTTCCATTGCTTGTTGCCTTGAGCTTTCATGACTTGTTCCTTTACAAGATTCCTATGCATAGGAAGTGGGTTAGACTTAAATGTGTTTCGTATTTGCTTCTTGATTCTCTCTTTTACTTCAATTCATATTTCTTATGTGAGCATCTTCTCAAACTATCATGCCTAACTTAAAGGCGTTAAAGAAAAGTACTTGGTGGGAGATAACCCAAGAGTTTTCTTGAGTCTTGGAAGTTATTACTTCAGTAATGACCTCTACTTATCCTTTTTATTTGCTTTTTGTGCCAAGAATTACCTCTAATGAGAGGGAAGTAAGATTTGGGGAGTTGATGTCCCGAACAGATTTTTATGTTCCACCGTAAAAATTCATGAGGAATCTCTATAAGTCGGATTGAGCTGATATTTTGTTAATAAATCCCCCTGTATGTTAGATAACTTTAGTTAGTTAAACACTTTTTGATTTTAGCAACAGAAGGTCTTCGAAAAAATCGGTTTCTACCTGCTGGTCTGTTTTGACAGATTTCTGCCATTATTTGCATTTGCTTCTTATTGATTCCTTTTTGGGTTCTCTTTGGGAAATTGAGCTTTTGAGGGAATTGCTAGAGTAGATTGTGTTTTTAGAGAAAGTTTTTCTGTTCTAAAGCTAAACCCAAGGGCCTATTATCTTTTGAATACACTAATGTTGCTAATGAAGATTGTGTGAAGTTTTGTATGAAGGAAAATTTTCAGGTGTAGAGAGAGAATGATGTAATGAGATGAAGAATGGACAAAAGCTCAAGCTTGGGGATGACACCCCGTGTCACCCCAAGAAATATTCAAGAGTTACAAGCGTCAAAGCTTGGGGATGCCCAAGGCATCCCCTTCTTCATTAATAAAAAGCTCAGGTCTTTCTAGACACTTCGTTTTTATTGTTTCATGCACTGTTGTGTTGTTCTTGGAGCGTCTTAGTTTTCATTTGCTTTGCTTATTTTTCTTAGTTTGATTGAATAAAGTAGTTGGACCCCCGTTCTCGTTGTGTTGTTTCAAATAAGTTGATTCGTGTTGGAAAGGAGTAGAAAGTTCTTGCTTGAATAGTGCAAGAGGAGCTTGCTTTGACTGTGATTTAGACTTTAGCATGTCATGCTAGATTTTTTTTGACCTTATGCTTATTGATTATTGTTGTAGCATGACTTGTTCCAAACAATTGGGATTGCTTAGTGACATGGTTATACCCTGCGGATACACGATCTTATACCTGGTTCAGCCCAAGGAAGGCCCACGACAAATATGCGCCAGCCCATGAAGATTTTCGGGTGGCCAAGGCCCATGATGCCTTCGGATCCTTGGAGAGCAAGACTAGAGTAGATAGAATATTCAAAGGGGTAAACCCTAAAACCTGTAACCGACTCGATCTGTGCCTGGGACCTGCCTATCTCTATATAAAGGCCAGGAGGGCACGACGAGGAGGCTCTCTTACAGTCTCTCGCACACCACCGCATACACACCTCCACGCCAGATTGCATCTGCGCACCCTGTAACCTTCGGTTCCACCATAATCAGAGCAGACAAGCAGGAGTAGGGTTTTCCCTCCGGGGGCCTGAACCTAGGTAAACCTCGTGTCCCCTTGTTGCTTGTTTGCTAACCATTCCGCGATCTCCAGCATCCCCATCTTCTCCAAAACCCAAGTTCATAACAATGGGCATTGACGAGATTAAACCTCGTCAATTGGCGCGTTTGTGGGAATTGGGGGAATTGATTGTGCGATCGTGATAGTCCCAACCAAAGCGATCTACAACTCCGCGGCGACGGAGAGTCATCTCCTCTTCGGCGCTTTCGACTTCACCGCCCACTCGTCAGCCATCCTGAAGGACTTCGAGCCTGTTGGCGATGGAATCGAGATCCTGTTCGGGAGCTTCTGCTTCCAGGTGGTGCAGACCGGCACTCTCCGCCTCCCAGAGCGGGTTCCCCTGCCGTTGATCAGGCCTGCTTCGTGGGCTCCACACCCCGTGCTATGCACATCACCATTGACAGATGAGTTCTATGACAACAGCAGCTGCAACTCAGAACTGTACGATCCACCATCGGATGAAGGGACCTACGGTTCCGGATCCGAAAGCTGCGGTAGCAGCAATCCGATCTACAAGCGCTACCAGTGCACAGCCGTCATCCAGAGCGACGTGGATCAGGAGCACAACCCGCCACCCAACCCGCAGGGTAGAAACGGCGGGAACAGAAGAAGCCAGTGCCCCCCACCCAACGGGAACGACATTGATCGGGTCATACACCTCAGCGAGGAAGGATGGGCTTAAGCACGTGAAGCCGTAGCAGGCAACAAGATCCTGCCCGCAAATGCCTCACGGGACATGCTGATGGCATACCACATGCTCCTAATCGAGGAGCACAAGAAGCAGGTGAAGATGCAAGAGGTGCTTGACAAACGCAAGCAAACAGCCTCAGAATCTAGTGCGTGACGAGCTGCGCTCTCCGCCATGGGCATCGGCTCCAGCTCGCATGACAACCATGGTAACAGGAACCGTTCTCGCATAGAGAACATGGATCCCAAGGCACGTCGCGAGGTGACTCGGGCCCTCAACGCGTCCTTCATGGAGATGGAGGCCGACGGAAACGTCATCCCAAAGACACCGCAAGCTGCAATCATGGCGGCCACCGCGTACCTCGCGTCCCATCCACCTCCGGAGGGGGACCCGAAAAGGGCCATGCATAAGTCCGCGCTTACCGGACTCGAACTCGTTGGAGCTGCGCTCCACGGAGAAGCTCCTGCGGAGCCAAAGAAGAAGGCTGCGGTCAGGTTCAACCGCAGCCCCGCGCCCTTATCCGAAGATGAAGAGCACGACCTTCCTCGAAGGCACAAGAGCTCGCATCATTGCAGCCGCGATTACGGCGCTCGAAGCGAGCTAACCCAGCGCAAGATCGACAAGGCACGCGCCAAGCGCGTATGCTCGTCTGAATCCGAGGATGATGATGACGAAGGAGAACTCTGCGGAGCCCGATGCTTCAGTAGATATGTTCGGCGGACACGGATGCCGCGGAACTTCAAGCTTCCTTCGGACACTTCGAAGTTCGATGGCACACAAGACCCCAAGGCGTGGCTCAGCGACCACTTATCGTTCGTCAAGCTGCACAGCGGAAACAAGGAAACCGCCATGCAATGCTTTCAACTGCAGCTGATAGACGCAACTCAGATCTGGATCAGCAACCTATCCTCGGGATCCATCCGAAGCTGGGAGGAGTCGGCGTACAATCAAGGAGTGTGCCTTGAAAGAATCATGCGTTGTTTTAGCATGCAAAATCATAGTATTGTGGTATTCTCCTTTGATGCTTTGCTTGGGTTGACTTGGCACATGTTCACACCATGTTATGACTGTGAACAAGTCACCATAGCCTCTATGATCATTTAGTCCTTGATTGTAGTACTACTGTATGCTTTGATTAGTAATGTTTTGTCGCTCTGCATGATTATGGCCATTATTGCTCTCTTAGTTGGTCGCTCCTAGTCTTTTGCTAGCCTCCACTTGTATGAGTAAGCTCTACTCATGCATCCAACTCCCAAGAAACCAAGTTATTCCAAAGTGTCCACTATAAATTCCTATGCATGGTGTGTTACACCATTCCAAGTATATTCTTGTTTTCATCTATCTTCCAATTAAAAAGTATTTTTTATGTGAAAACTTACTGATTAAAGCTCTCACAAACTTGATGGCACACTTTTATATTTCTTGCCCCTAATAAACTTGAACCATTGTGTCATCTATGTTGTATATGCTTGCACTTATACGTTGGAATTAGCAAAACCATGCTGTCATGGGGAACGCTTTCAACATTGCACTTGTATATTGTACACAAATGATATCATGCTCTTTTGTCTATGGATGTCGTCGGTGTGAAATAAAAGGGGAGCTTGTAAGTCCATGGAGTTATGTATGTGTGTTAGAGAAACGCCTGGGCCGCTAGCCTAAGCCATGCCTAATCATGGTGGAAACTTGCAGCATCACCACAGTGACATCTATGAAGCATTCTTTTTATTAAAAAAAGAGACATATTGAAAAGAGGAAAGAGAGAAAAAAGAACCATATTCCCATGGTAAATAAGAAGATTGCTGAGATGCTCATTGTCTGCTTGCCTTGTAATTTTGGTTATGGGATAGCTCATGTACCATGTGCAAGGGGTACCTCGTTGGCGGTTCTCTATGATACACATGTACTTACTATGACAAGAACTTACACGTGACTAAAGTTGAGTAGCATGAGGAGCGGCCCTCATATTCAAGGGACATGAGATTGCCAACATATACTTTGTCAAGCATATACTCCATAGTTTGTTCACTTTAACCTTAATCACTTCAAGATGCTTATGATAGGGGCAATGAGAGGTGAGATCTAACAAGTACCATAATTTTTGGAAGCTCTTTTTGAAACTTAAAATCCCTGCTTCCCTATATGAAGGGCCTTTCTTCCACTATTATATTGAGTCTCCACCTTCTACCTTTAGGCACCAGTTAAGAAAGCATAGTTGCCATTCTTAGTTCTATATGCATTGTCCCAAAACTTATTGATTGATGCATACTATTGATATTACTTGTTCTTGTGCTATTTGTATCTAGTCACTCTTATGAACTTTGAAGGTGTCTTATGCATCTATTTGCTACTCCATGAGGGACAAGATGGTTGCCACTATACTATGTTTTCTATATGTGAAACAAACAAACGTTTTTCAATGCATGTTATTCATGATCTTTGTTTGTATCCTTTCATGTAGCATGGATAGTTACTTTGTCTTACTGTTAGAACTCCATCTTTCATGCTCATGTTTAGAGTTCTTTGATCCCAGCTTTTAATGCTTGCAAATGGTTTGATCTTGATTTTGATGGTGCATGTCACCTCAAAAATTATTCTTTTTATCACTTACCTACTCGAGGACGAGCAGGAGTTAAGCTTGGGGATGCTTGATACATCGGAAATGTATCTATAATTTTTTATGTTCCATGCTTGTTTAGTATCTACTTTGCTTTGCTTTGTCAACACTTTGAGGCGTTTTTATATGTTTTCTGGTACTAACCTATTAACAAGATGCCATAGTGTCAGTTGCCTGTTTTCTTCTGTTTTTGGTTCCAGAAAGGCAAAAAATCAATATTCTCGGAATTGGACGGGACGAAAGCCAAAGTCAATATTTTACCGTGGGGAACACGAAACCTGAATACGAGACGGAGGAGGGCCACCAGGGGGACACACCCCTGGCCGTGCGGCCAAGGTGGGCCCGCGCCTGGGGGGTGAAACCGCCCTGGCGACCCCCCTGCCTCGCCTCTTCGCCTATAAGAAGCCCCCGATGCCTAAACCCTAAGTACCTAATCAATATTCTACGAATCCGTCTGTAGCCGCCACCAGCATCGTCCCTAGATCGGGGGATCTAAAGCTCTTCCTGGCACCCTGTCGGAGGGGAGATCATCCCTGAGGCCTTCTTCTTCATCATGCCAGCCTCCAGTATGAAGCGTGAGTAGTTCTACCTTGGACTATGGGTCCATGTAGTAGCTAGATGGTTGTATCTCCTCCTTTGTGATTTCATGTTTAGATCTTGTGAGCTCCATTCATGATCAAGATCTCATCTATTTGTAAATCATGCATGTTATGTTTGCGGGGATCCGATGGATATTGAGATTACTATGTCAGATTGATTAATGGTTTTGTCTTATTGATTCTATCATGTCTGTGTTGTTTGTGATCTTGCATGCTCTCCGTTGTTAGTAGCTATCTTGGCCAAGTAGTTGCTAGTGACTCCAAGAGGGGGTATTTATGCTCGATCGTGGGTTCATGCCTCTATTTAATCTAAGGGAAGTGACAGAAATCTCTAAGGTTATAGATGTGTTGTTGCCACTAGGGAGAAAACAACGATCTCTTGTTCATGGAACAAGTGGATTGTTTACCTTACACACTTTGCTTAAAGCAGTTGTCTATTGCTTGCAACTTAATACTGGAGGGGGTTTGGATGATAACCCAAAGGTGGACTTCTAGTCATAGATGCAGTTGGATGGTGGTCTATGTATCTTGTTGTATTGCCCAATCAAATCTCATAGGATCATGAATGTCTAGTATTGCAATGTTATGCCTTGCTCAGTCCTGTCAATTTCCCTGCTGTAATTTGTTTACCCGGCATGCCATGTTTGTTTATCTAAGGAGAACACCTCTAGTGAACTATGGACCCCGGTCCAATCTTTACCATTGATACATCTTCCACTGTTATTCTTTACTTGCTGTAAACCACCATTACCTTCCACACGTACAGTTAATCCTTTGTAGCAAACTGGTGAGATTGGCAACCTCATTGTTCATTGGGGCAAAGTCTTGAGTTTGTGTTGTGCAGGTCTCCAAGTTGCTAGCAACACCTTTGAGTCGTTTCCTTCCTCCTATTGGTTCGATAACCTTGGTTACTTAGTGAGGAAAAACTTGCTGTTGTGCTCATTATACCTTCCTGTTGGGGTCTCCCAATGAAGTGTTCACGCACTCATCAGCCGCCTTCATCGCTGCCATGAACAATTTCACGCTCAACAACCACGAATGTACTGAGTGGATTTTCGATTTGGGTGCATCTTCGCACATGTCTTAAAATATGGATTTTTCTGTCAACTTGTTATTCTTCCCTTTTTTCTTCTATAACTATTGGTGATGGTTCTTCAATCCCCATATCTTGTGCCGGTTAATCATACATCAATAATGCCCACACAAATTTTCATATCCGCAATATTTTTGTTGCTCCATCCTTAATCAAAAAACCTTATCTTTGTTCGTCGCTTTACTATCGACAACAATGTCTCTTTAGAATTTGACTTGTTTGGTTTATTTTTGAAGAATCTGAAAATGGCGGAGGTCCTGGTTCGCTACAATAGCTCGGGCGACCTTTATGCCCTCCATGGCGCGCCAACTTCCACACCTCAAGCCAGATACGCCGAATTTGCATCACCATTCTATATCATAATTTACCTCTATTCATTGATATTTGTCTTATTATGAGGTATTACTTATGGATTTTCATCTGTTTATGCATGTTGGATGATTCTTGGAGGATGGACTGTCGGAGTCTGGATTTTGATGGAAAAGAAGGCGTTTCGGTGTAATTTCGCAAAGATCAGAAAAATACTAGAAAATATGGGAAAATATTATTTCTCCAGAAGAATGGGGAAGCCAGAAGGAGGAGAAGAGGGGACGCAGGGGCCCCACACCCCCCTAGGCACGGGCCCACCCTGGGCCGCGCCTAGGGCAGGTGTGGCCCACCTACCCACCTCCCGACTCCGCCCCTTCACCTATATCTTCCCTACGAAACCCTAAGGCCAGGAGAGCGACCACAGACAGATTTCTGCCACCTCTAGGGGGCGGAAAACACTAAGAGAGAAAGATCTCTCTGGTAGACAGATTTCTGCCGGAGGAATTCCTTCCTAGAGAGGGGAGACTGTCGCCATCAACAACATCGTCAAGCTAGGCTTCATCGGGATCATCATCATCCATACCATCATCTCCACCAGCACCATCATCACCACTCTGTCCCACTATAACAATTGTGTTGGATATTGCTTTATTTCTTAGGGGAAACTTTCCCGGTGTTGATTACTATTATAGTTGATGCTTGTGAGTGGAACCATTGATTATTGTTTATGTTCAGATTGTTATCCATTATCATATCATCTTTGATCTTGATCCATATGATGACTTGTGAGTAGTTCATTTAGTTCTTGAGGACATTGATACGTCCAAAATGTATCTACTTTCTCGAACACTTTGCTATTGTTTCTTCTCTAAACTTGTGTGATTTGGATACAACTAACACAGGCTGACGCTGTTTTTAGCAGAACTACCTTGGTGTCTTGTTTTTGTGTAGAAAATGAATTATCAGGAAAAATCCCGAAAAATATGCCAAAAATATATTTCACCAGAAGATCCACGGAGCCAGAAGAAGAGACGGAGGGGAGGCCTGGGGGGCCCAGACCCACCCCAGGCACGGGCCCACCACTAGTCACGGCTGGAGGGTGTGCAGTCTCCCTAGGCACCTCCTCGCCCTCCCTCTGTGCCTATAAGTTGCCTTTCGACCTAAAAACCGAGGGGGTTCGATAGTTTTCCAGAAAGAGTTCTGCTCCACCGCCGCCACCAGAAACCAAGATTCGGATCCAGAAACTCCGTTCTGGCACCCTGCCGGGACGGGGAATTTGGAGAGGATCATCGCCATCGTCATCACCAACGCATCTCCATCAACCACCGATGTTTCCCTCATCCATGAGTGAGTAAAACCGCGTTGTAGGCTTGGAGATGGTAGGGATTGGATGAGTTATATCATGTAATCGAATAAGGTCTGTTAGGGCATAGTTCCTAATATCTCCTGTGCTATTTGACTTTGTTGCAACTTGTTGTGCTTAATGCTTGTCACTAGGGCCCGAGTGCCATGATCTCAGATCTGAACTTATTATTAAATCATTATGATAGCATTGTTTGTGATCTTATCTACAAGTTGTGTACACATATCATTGTCCGGATCCAAAGGCCCCAAAGTAACAATAATTGGGACAACCGGAGGGGATGGCTGTGGTGTAAGGATCACATGTGTTCATAGAGTGTTAATGCTTTGCTCTGGTGCTCTATTAAAAGGAGCACCTTAATTGCCAGTAGTTCTCTAGAGGCCTCGCTGCCATGGGCTGGCTGGACAGAAGATGTTGTGCAAGTTCTCATTGCGGGCACGTATGACTATATTTGGAGCACATGCCTAGGATTGTTTAGTACTTGGATGCTTGTTATTATTTATCTACAATGCCCTAGATCTTGAAGTTACATGTTTAGACTTGTCCATGCAACGCCCGTCCATTCATCCATATGCCTACCGCACTCGAATCCTACTATTACCGTTATTGTTACTATTGCTTCTGTTTCACTGTTGTTGTTGCTGCTATTGCTTTGCTGTTGCTACTACACACTTTTTCTACTGATAAATGTAACATACCTAAAATCATAATTTCAAAGTTTGCACATCATTCATGCATGCATATAGATTTGAGATCAAATTTCAAACTCATTTCAGAAAAACAGAAGCACTTGGTGCTATGATTTTATGTGAACAGATTTAAATCAAATGGCTATCCCCATTTGAAAATTTGATTGTTTATGAACCAAGTTGTTGCCTTCTATGAAGATAGGTTTGAGTGTAGAATTCAAACCAAGTTTTTCAAATTGGAAATGGTTTCAAAAACCATTTTTCAATTTTTGCAAACCAAGTACCTAGTCTCTGTTATTTTTGATCTCCAAGCTTGATCAAGCCTTTACTTAGAAAACCACCTGAATTTGTGCCTAATTGGAGACTACAGTACCCTGCAAAAATCCCAGAAGGATTTGAATTCAAAAAGAGTTTGAATTCAATTCAAAACCATTTCAGAAAATCGAATCAGAAAAAGAAAACAAGCAAACAAATGAAAAAGGCCAGGCGCCACCAATCTAGCCCAGGAAAGAAACAGGCCCAACTAGCCCACCCGGGGCATTTCTTTTCCTTCCGCACGCACGAGCACACCCACCCAGCCGCTGACGACAGGACCCCACCTCCACTTCACGCACTTCGCTGACAGGCGAGCCTCCTCCACGTCAGCTTCGTCTTCCCCCTGCGCGCACGACCTCCGCCGCTGCCTGTTGCAACACTGATTTCGCGAGCTTAATTGGCATTGATGCAGCGAGCGTTTCTTGTCGAGCCTCGGACTATAAGATCCCCCATCCTCGCGACCATTTCCCCCCAAACAATTTCACCTCCACGCCACCAGGCTGCCCACAACTCGCACGACGCCGCCGCTCTTCCGACGTCCGCGCCGGCGAATTCCGGTGAGTTCCGTGCTCCCCTCTGTCTCTCGTTCATGCAAACAGGTTCAGTGAGTCCTTGCGCACCCCCTGACACTTTCCTTTTGACCTCGAATGACCCGTAGCTCCACCAACGTCGACGACGGCCGCCACCGTTCTCTGCACGAACTCCGGCGACTTCCCTCCGTAAGTAACCACCACCCCTTGCCCTCTGACTTGTACGCCTAGAATCTACGACGATGTGCGCATCTAACGGTACCCTTATCTTGGCTTAGCGCGACGAGGAACCTCGCCAACGTCGACGACTGACCGTGCCGACGTCTGCCTCTACTCCGACGAGAAATCCTCGCCGTATCAGCGCGCCCCTTCGCAAACCAACGCTACCTTGAGCATCAGCAGCCTCCTGCGGTTCAGGTATGACCTTCCCCCTATCGTGCACGACCTGAAACGCTAGCGCCGCCGTAGACAGAGCGCTCCACCGCTCGCTGACGCCGCGCGCCGCCAGGACATGGTCGCGTGCTCGAGCACCGTTAGATCTAGATCCAAGCGACACGATAGAATCACTTATCAGCGAAGAGGTACGCGCTCAGGACCGTGCGATTTATTTAGATCCTGCGGCGCGGAAGGGTGATCCGGTGCGAACCGGTACACGCCAGTAATATCGTGACGCGTGGCTAGGGTTGATTCAAAAATAGAAATTCAAATCAGATTTAGATCCCATTTTCAAATGGCTATAACTTGAGATTCCCACGTTAGATTTTTGCAAATTTTATACCGTTGGAATCAGTGAGTCAAGACCTTTCTGAATGTCCAATGTGTTTAACAAAAAGTATCTGTTAAAATGACTTTGTATGCAGAAACATTTCTAGGTCCATTTTAAGTATAGATTTTGTTTAGCAAATTGTTTTAGGGCTAAATAAGTTTAGTTAGCAAACTTTTTGACTTGGTTATGTTTCTGTTTCATGTACTTGCTTGATGGGTTTTCAAAAATCATCACTTAGCATTTTCTTGCATGCATGCATTCATATTTTTGTTTGTATATGAATTGTGTGTAATTTTGTGCTACAAACTTTGTGTAGATTTTGCTAGTGACTGTGATTGTGAAGAGTGCTGCTCTCCCCATTACCAAGGCAAGTGATACTTCATGATATTTCCACCCTTTATTTTGAATAAGCATTAGAATTATTTTTGCTAAGTCTTGCATGCTACTTTTGCCAAATGCTATGTTGGGAAATCCTATGTAGTGTAGAATTGTAGAATTGCTAGGGAATTTTCCTAAGTTAAGTTACTATGCCATGCTTAGCCTAGCTAGTAGAAAACAAGGGTTGGTAAAGTAAGTACATGCTTGGTGAAATAATTCTAAGTCCTTTTGGACTCATGCTTTTCTTAATAAAACAACTAAGTCAATGAACTTCCTGGGTGGAATGGGACTTGAATGGTGGTTTTTGGTTGAGTGGTTACACAAGGCCATGGATTTGGCTTGTGTATCTCACTTGTGGTATGCCACCCAGGCACAAAGGGATTTGGAGGCCAAGTGTTGAGAAGCTTATAAGTGCAGCCACTTGGCAATATGGGCTCTGCCTTGATCATATAGGTTGCTAGAACTTAGTCATTTGGACAGTTGGTGGTAGTGGGATGATAGGTTGAAACGCGTCCATTTGACTAAGGAAAGGCTTCTGAAAGGTCCTGTCTTGGGAAACCAAGTCTGGTGGGGAAAGTGCAGAACCTCTGCAGATGGAAAATCTAAGTACTTAGCCAAGTCCATGGCAATGGACAAATTGAGCATCAAGACATGGAAGCTACAAGAATCTCATCACTCCAACTTCTAAGTAAAACTTGTGGGTGAACAAGGGTGAAGGACCCCAATGTCTATTGGTGGTTTCTTGGGAAAGTTTTTGACAAAGAAAAACTTAGTGATTTCAACTAATAGGAAAAACCTATTTTGAGCAAAGCAAGCCAAGCTACACTTAGCCAAAATGCATGTAGTAATATAGTCCACTTAAAATTTACTAAGGTATCACTTGCCAATACTATTCCAAAGTATTGACCCAATGTGGCTGTAACTTGTGATGTTGCAGGTTACTCCGATGATGATTAGGAGTCATGATTCTACACTCCACATGCTTGCCTGTGGCACATGAAGATGAAGACTTGTGTTTATTTACTTATTCCAAAACTCTTGTATTAGGCCTGTGGCCATGAGTTGTAAAATACTATGTTTTATCTCTGGAATGGATGTAATAAATGACCTTTGTATCTGTGTACTTCATCTTGAACTGTGGATGCTAGCATTGATCCAGGGACTAGCATTGCAATCACAGAGATCCTTTTCCTTTACAAAAGAGGGATCTTACAGATGGTATCAGAGCACTGTGTTGTCTGTAGGATTATGACCCTAGGATTGGAAACCACTAAGAAATTTTTTCAACCACTTCCACACTTGTCTATTCTCCTCGTAAACTTTTCTAATCTTCTCATTCTCATCTCTATTTGTAGATGAACTCCATCAACGAAGCCGTGAAGAAAGGACCACTCATGACCATGACCTTGGAGTGTGAAACTGAGTTTCCCAAAATTCTCAAGGACCTCATGGTGGCAATGGAAGCACATGGTGCAGCTATTTACAAAGGCTTTCCAGTGATGGATGAAGGAGTGGAGTATTGGTGGGTGCAACTTCACTTGTACAAAAACAAGGAAGACAACCACAAAGAAAGAGGTTTTTGCATGTACACCAACACTGTGATGCACACCACATTCTTTGAGTCAGCAAGAGAAGCAGCTTGGAGGACTATCAAAGAACTTAGTGCTAGAGTCAAGTGCAGAATGCTCAACCTCCAAAAAGACTTAGAGAAAGAGAAGGAGCTTACCCAAGATTTGGAAGCCACCAACCAAACCTTAAGGGGAGATATTATAGACTTAGTGATGGAATCATGTGAACAAGATAGGTGGATTGCCTCTAGGAACATTGTGTTAGCCAACAGATCCAGTGAGATAGGATTGTAAACGCACTTCGTTAGTTGGACCACCACCTATCACCTTATTTTCCAAAATGATACCTTAAATAAGTTTGGACTTTGATTGATGTAAGGGATTCATGTATGCATGACTTGTGTGATTTTGTGTTCCAAGGATGTGTATGTGATGTTTGTCTTTGTTTTATCTTAAATTGTGTTATCCTAACTTTTCTATCTTATAAATAGATGCATATTACCATCAGCACTGTTGAGGAGTTCCAGGTTACCCGCTTTGGTCCTCGTATCGTTGAGCTTACCACTTTGCTTGATCTCCCTCTTCCCACCATCATGGTGCATCCACTCACCAAGTTCGAGAGGAAGGACCTCTGGGGCTTCAAGGTGAACCAGCCCGGACGCCAGACAGAGCCTACTACGGAGGCCATCGTCTTCAAGATGATGCATGACGACAGGGAGAGAGGCATGGAGGTGGTCATGCAGGACCTGATAGGACGTTTGCTAGGCCGTCACTACCGACAGGTTAGAGGCACCCACTTCCACGTCTTCGGAAGACGTGATGATGATGGAGAGTCCATCGACTTTGAGGACGACTCGAGGGACGCAGCAGAGCCGATACGTCTCTATCTCCGGGACTTAGAGTCTCTCATCAGGCACGTGGATACGGACAGGACCAACGTCATGCTCAACAATGACGAGCTCCAGGTGCAGCTTCGCGAGAAGGACAAGCTTTTCGCACAGAAGGATGAGATAGTCAAGGAAATGGAGACGAAGTTCGAGGCCCAGGACCGTAAGTTCAAGAGTCAGGAGAAACGAGTCCAGGATAGGAACAAGAAGATCCGGGACATGACTTAAGAACTGAAGTCCAAGGATTTCGAACTAGAGCAGCAGCAGATGGTGATCGAGAGGCTTCGCTCCCAGAAGAGGGCTCTCAAGGCCAAGATCGATTCCTTGACCACTACGATTGAGGAGAACAAGACCGCGATGGAGAAGGCAGGTCTTACCTTTGTCGAGGAGGAGATTGATGCTGATGAGTAGACTTGACTACTCGTTTATCTTTCATTATCGTACTTGTTATTTGTGAACTTATTATTGGACCATCCGACATGTGGATGGCTTGCCACTTGTGTGTTTTATTTCGAGAACTTGTTATCTGGTTGTTGAACTTTTATCTGTGTTGCATGCTTTGTGTTTGCTTGTGATGTATTGTGCATAAAACATCTATGGGTATCTCATTCTTATCTCTATTTGAACAAACCACGTATGCCTCCCCGTCGTGCAAACCCCAACCCCAACAACATCACTCCGGAAATGCAACAAATGATGAATGCTCAAACACAGCTTATGCAGATGATGACAACATTCATCCAAAACCAGAATAACAACAACAACAACCCCAATAACAACAACAACAATAACAACAACAACAACCCTCCGAGTTTTGATATGCTCACCAGATTTCTGCGTTTGAGGCCAGCTAAGTTCTCGGGGACAACTGATCCCATGGTGGCCAATGATTGGCTACGTTCTGTGAACAAGGACTTAGTGACCGTGGGCTGCACGGACGCTGAAAAGGTCAGATTTGCAGCGCATCTGTTGGAAGGACCAGCCGCCACATGGTGGGACAACTTCCAAATCACTACTCCTTTAGATGAGGTGACTTGGGCTATCTTTGAAGATGGCTTTCGCACTGCTCATATCTCATCAGGAATAATGAGCCTGAAGAAGAAAGAGTTCCACAATCTGAAGCAGCGCCACCGCAGCGTGGCTGAATACATTGAAGAGTTCAACAATCTGGCGCGTTATGCATCGGATGAGGTTGACACAGATGCCAAAAGAAAGGAAAAGTTTCTGGAAGTCTTAAATGATGAGTTGAATCTGCAGCTGGCTGTGGCATATGTTTCCACTTATCAGTCGCTCTGTGACAAGGCTGCTATATTGGAGAACAAAATGAAGCAAGTCGAGAGTAGGAAGAGGAAACACTTCGACAATCACAGCTCGGGATCGTCTCACAAACGATCTCACTATGATGACAGTGGAAGCTCAGGATCCCATAAGCATGGGAAATTCAACAAGCACCACAACCACAACCGTCATGACAACAAGCATCACCGCAGTCATGACAATGACAAGTACAAGAACCACAAGAGTGGACATAAGAGCCACCACAGTGGAAATGGTAGTGGAAGTGGAAGTCAGCCTGCTAAAAGGGACATCAGTCAGGTTGAATGCTTCAAATGCAAGAAGATGGGACACTATGCAAATGAGTGCCCCGAAAAGAAAGTTGAAGGACCTGTCAAGCCCAATCCTTTCCAGAAAGGTCAGGTGAACCACATTAATGTGGAGGAGGTCTATGAGGAACCTGACGCTGTTGCTGGTAAGTTCAGACTCAATTCCATTCCAGCATTTGTACTCTTTGATACTGGTGCATCTCATTCATTCATATCAAGAGCATTTGTTGAAAGAAATGAACTATCAGTAGAAACTATTGGGTGTCCAATAAAAGTAAGTTCTCCTGGTGGAGAAATGATAGTGAATTCAGGATGCCATGACCTAGTCATAGAATTTGGGAAGTATAAGTTTCCCGTTAATTTGATAATATTAAACTCCCAAGGTTTGGATGTCATTCTGGGAATGGACTGGATGACTAAGTACAAAGGAGTGATAGATTGCGCCAGCCATACTGTCTCACTCACAACTCCAGATAATAAAAGGATCAGATTCAAGACCAGCTTTGGAGCAAAGAGGAGTATGCTAAATTCTCTTAAGGGGGTTAGCATGGAAAGTGTGCCAATTGTATGTGAGTATCCGGATGTGTTTCCGGAAGAATTGCTAGGAATGCCACCAGATAGAGACGTGGAATTTCTGATAGATTTGGTACCATGTGCTGGACCAATGGCAAAGAGACCATACAAAATGTCAGTTGATGAACTAAAGGAGCTCAAGAAGCAACTAGGAGAACAGTTGCAGAAAGGATTCATTCAACCAAGTTCTTCCTCTTGGGGAGCCCCAGTCTTGTTTGTGGAGAAGAAGGATAGAAGTCAAAGGTTATGCATAGATTACCGTTCACTCAACAAAGTGACTATCAAGAACAAATATCCTTTGCCTAGAATCAATGACTTGTTTGATCAGCTAGAGGGATCATGTGTGTTCTCGAAGATTGATCTCCGGTCAGGCTATTTTCAACTTAAGATAAGAGAGCAAGACATACCTAAAACAGCATTCACCACAAGGTATGGATTGTATGAGTATACCGTGATGCCTTTTGGCTTAACCAATGCTCCAGCATACTTCATGAATATGATGAACAAGGTGTTCATGGAATTCTTGACAAGTTCGTTGTCGTTTTCATCAATGACATCTTAGTCTACTCCAAGAGCAAAGAAGAGCATGAAGGACACTTGCGTTTGATACTCGAGAAATTGAGAGAGCATAAACTTTATGCCAAATTCAGCAAGTGTGAGTTCTGGTTGGAAGAAGTTGGTTTTCTTGGTCATGTAATGACGAAGGATGGTGTAGCAGTTGATCCTGCTAAAGTATCAGCTGTAACAGAATGGAAATCTCCCAAGAATGTGAAAGAAGTTCGTAGTTTCCTCGGCTTAGCAGGTTACTACAGAAGGTTCATTGAAAATTTCTCAAAGGTTGCTAAGCCAATGACTGAATTGTTAAAGAAGGACAAGAAATTTGCTTGGTCTGAAGGTTGTGAAGTCAGCTTCCAAGAATTGAAGAAGAGACTTGTAACAGCACCAGTTCTATGTCTGCCAGATTTGGAAAAGGATTTCCAAGTATATTGTGATGCGTCTCATCAAGGTTTGGGTGCCGTACTTATGCAAGACGGTAAAGTTGTGGCCTATGCCTCGAGACAACTCAAAACTCATGAAGTAAACTATCCTACTCATGATTTGGAGTTAGTCTCTGTCGTCCATGCACTCAAAACATGGAGACATTACCTTTTGGGAAAGCGTTGTGAAGTGTTCACCGATCACAAGAGTTTGAAGTATATCTTCACCCAGAAGGAAATCAATATGAGACAAAGAAGATGGTTAGAGCTTATCAAGGATTATGACTTGAGTTTGCAATACCACCCCGGTAAAGCAAATGTTGTAGCAGACGCTCTAAGTCGTAAGGTATTTGTGAATGGCCTTACCAAAGGAGAATTGTCAGATGATTTGTGTGCTCAATTCAAAGAACTCAGATTGGAGATTGTGCCTGAAGGACATCTTATGTCTTTGGATGTTCAACCCACTTTATTGGACAAGATCCGAGAAGCTCAGAAGACTGATAAGGAAATTGAAAGGATTAAGGAAAATATTAGCCAAGGGAGAGCTAAAAATTTCCATGAAGACGAACAGGGTACATTATGGCATGGGAAACGTATTTGTGTTCCACAAGATCCGGAGTTACGGAAACTGATTTTTCAAGAAGCGCACAACTCTCCGTATTCTATTCATCCGGGTAACACCAAAATGTACATGGACATGAAAGAAAGATTTTGGTGGAACAATCTCAAGAGATACATCGCTGAACATATTGCTTTGTGTGATGTGTGTAGCAGAGTAAAAGCGGAGCATCAGAAACCAGCAGGTTTGCTTCAACCACTACCTATCCCTGATTGGAAATGGGACAAAATTGGTATGGATTTCATTACCGGATTACCAAGGACCAGATCAGGATATGACTCCATATGGGTAGTAGTAGATCGCCTAACTAAAGTGGCTCATTTTATACCCGTGAAGACAACCTATACAAGTGCCAAGTTAGCCAAAATCTACATGAGTAGAATTGTATGCCTTCACGGTGTGCCTAAGAGTATTGTGTCCGATAGGGGAACCCAATTCACTTCCCATTTTTGAAGACACCTACATGAGTCATTGGGAACGAGGTTGGAATTCAGTACTGCTTTTCATCCTCAAACCGATGGACAAACAGAAAGGACTAATCAAATTCTGGAAGACATGTTGAGGGCATGTGCCCTAGACTATGGAGCAAGTTGGGATGAAAGTCTGCCTTACGCAGAATTTTCTTACAACAACAGCTATCAAGCCAGCATTGAGATGGCACCGTTTGAGTTTCTCTATGGAAGAAAGTGTACCACCCCATTGTTATGGAATGGCGTGGGAGAAAGAAGTTTATTCGGGCCAGATCTTATCAAAGAAGCCGAAGAGAAAGTCAAATTGGTTAAGGACATGTTGAAGATAGCACAATCCCGACAGAAAAGCTACGCAGATCCTAAGCGTAGAGAAGTCACCTACGAAGTTGGTGATAGAGCCTATCTTAGAGTATCACCACTCCGTGGAGTGAAAAGATTCGGAGTCAAAGGAAAATTGGCACCAAGATATGTTGGGCCATTCAAGATTCTGAGTCGCAAAGGAGAAGTGGCTTATGAGATTGAACTGCCAGCATCTCTATCAGCAGTTCATAATGTGTTTCATGTGAGTCAGCTTAAGAAATGTCACCCGGAAATGGAAGAATCTTCTTTGAAGGATACCATACCTTTGGAAGAAGTTCAACTAGAAAGTGATCTCACCTATGAAGATTCTTGAGACTGCGGAAAGATTCTTGAGACTGCGGAAAGAGTCACGAGAACAAAGACTATCAAGTTTTGCAAAGTGCAATGGAACCATCACACCGAAGAGGAAGCAACATGGGAAAGAGAAGATGATCTTCGGAAAGACCACCCTCACCTATTTGCTAGCCAATCCGAATCTCGAGGGCGAGATTCACCTTAAGGGGGTTAGATTTGTAACATCCCTAAAATCATAATTTGAAAGTTTGCATATCATTCATGCATGCATATAGATTTGAGATCAAATTTCAAACTCATTTTAGAAAAACAGAAGCACTTGGTGCTATGATTTTATGTGAACAGATTTAAATCAAATGGCTATCCCCATTTGAAAATTTGATTGTTTATGAACCAAGTTGTTGCCTTCTATGAAGATAGGTTTGAGTGTAGAATTCAAACCAAGTTTTTCAAATTGGAAATGGTTTCAAAAACCATTTTTCAATTTTTGCAAACGAAGTACCTAGTCTCTGTTATTTTTGATCTCCAAGCTTGATCAAGCATTTACTTCGCAAACCACCTGAATTTGTGCCTAATTGGAGACTACAGTACCCTACAAAAATCCCAGAAGGATTTGAATTCAAAAAGAGTTTGAATTCAATTCAAAACCATTTCAGAAAATCGAATCAGAAAAAGAAAACAAGCAAACAAATGAAAAAGGCCAGGCGCCACCAATCTAGCCCAGGAACGAAACAGGCCCAACTAGCCCACCCGGGGCATTTCTTTGCCTTCTGCACGCACAAGCACACCCACCCAGCCGCTGACGACAGGACCCCACCTCCACTTCACGCACTTCGCTGACAGGCGGGCCTCCTCCACGTCAGCTTCGTCTTCCCCCTGATTCCGCGCACGACCTCCGCCGCTGCCCGTTGCAGCACTGATTTCACGAGCTAATTGGCATTGATGCAGCGAGCGTTTCTTGTCGAGCCTCGGACTATAAGATCCCCCATCCTCGCGACCATTTTCCCCCAAACAATTTCACCTCCACGCCACCAGGCTGCCCACAACTCGCACGAGGCCGCCGCTGTTCCGACGACTGCGCCGGCGAATTCCGGTGAGTTCCGTGCTCCCCTCTGTCTCTCGTTCATGCAAACAGGTTCAGTGAGTCCTTGCGCACCCCCTGACACTTTCCTTTTGACCTCGCATGACCCGTAGCTCCACCAACGTCGACGACGGCCGCCACCGTTCTCTGCACGAACTCCGGCGACTTCCCTCCGTAAGTAACCACCACCCCTTGCCCTCTGACTTGTACGCCTAGAATCTACGACGATGTGCGCATCTAACGGTACCCTTATCTTGGCTTAGCGCAACGAGGAACCTCGCCAACGTCGACGACTGACCGTGCCGACGTCTGCCTCTACTCCGACGAGAAATCCTCGCCGTATCAGCGCGCCCCTTCGCAAACCAACGCTACCTTGAGCATCAGCAGCCTCCTGCGGTTCAGGTATGACCTTCCCCCTCTCGCGCATGACCTGAAATGCTAGCGCCGCCGTAGACAGAGCGCTCCGCCGCTCACTGACGCCGCGCGCCGCCAGGACATGGTCGGGTGCTCGAGCACCATTAGATCTAGATCCAAGCGACGGGATAGAATCACTTATCAGCGAAGAGGTACGTGCTCAAGACCGTGCGATTTATTTAGATCCTGCGGCGCGGAAGGGTGATCCGGTGCGAACCGGCACGGGCCAGTAATATCGTGACGCGTGGCTAGGGTTGATTCAAAAATAGAAATTCAAATCAGATTTAGATCCCATTTTCAAATGGCTATAACTTGAGATTCCCACGTTAGATTTTTGCAAATTTTATACCGTTGGAATCAGTGAGTCAAGCCCTTTCTGAATCTCCAATGTGTTTAACAAAAAGTATCTGTTAAAATGACTTTGTATGCAGAAACATTTCTAGGTCCATTTTAAGTATAGATTTTGTTTAGCAAATTGTTTTAGGGCTAAATAAGTTTAGTTAGCAAACTTTTTGACTTGGTTATGTTTCTGTTTCATGTACTTGCTTGATGGGTTTTCAAAAATCATCACTTAGAATTTTCTTGCATGCATGCATTCATATTTTTGTTTGTATATGAATTGTGTGTAATTTTGTGCTACAAACTTTGTGTAGATTTTGCTAGTGACTGTGATTGTGAAGAGTGCTGCTCTCCCCATTACCAAGGCAAGTGATACTTCATGATATTTCCACCCTTTATTTTTAATAAGCATTAGAATTATTTGTGCTAAGTCTTGCATGCTACTTTTGCCAAATGCTATGTTGGGAAATCCTATGTAGTGTAGAATTGTAGAATTGCTAGGGAATTTTCCTAAGTTAAGTTACTATGCCATGCTTAGCCTAGCTAGTAGAAAACAAGGGTTGGTAAAGTAAGTACATGCTTGGTGAAATAATTCTAAGTCCTTTTGGACTCATGCTTTTCTTAATAAAACAACTAAGTCAATGAACTTCCTGGGTGGAATGGGACTTGAATGGTGGTTTTTGGTTGAGTGGTTACACAAGGCCATGGATTTGGCTTGTGTATCTCACTTGTGGTATGCCACCCAGGCACAAAGGGATTTGGAGGCCAAGTGTTGAGAAGCTTATAAGTGCAGCCACTTGGCAATATGGGCTCTGCCTTGATCATATAGGTTGCTAGAACTTAGTCATTTGGACAGTTGGTGGTAGTGGGATGATAGGTTGGAACGCGTCCATTTGACTAAGGAAAGGCTTCTGAAAGGTCCTGTCTTGGGAAACCAAGTCTGGTGGGGAAAGTGCACAACCTCTGCAGATGGAAAATCTAAGTACTTAGCCAAGTCCATGGCAATGGACAAATTGAGCATCAAGACATGGAAGCTACAAGAATCTCATCACTCCAACTTCTAAGTAAAACTTGTGGGTGAACAAGGGTGAAGGACCCCAATGTCTATTGGTGGTTTCTTGGGAAAGTTTTTGACAAAGAAAAACTTAGTGATTTCAACTAATAGGAAAAACCTGTTTTGAGCAAAGCAAGCCAAGCTACACTTAGCCAAAATGCATGTAGTAATATAGTCCACTTAAAATTTACTAAGGTATCACTTGCCAATACTATTCCAAAGTATTGACCCAATGTGGCTGTAACTTGTGATGTTGCAGGTTACTCCGATGATGATTAGGAGTCATGAGTCTACACTCAACATGCTTGCCTGTGGCACATGAAGATGAAGACTTGTGTTTATTTACTTATTCCAAAACTCTTGTATTAGGCCTGTGGCCATGAGTTGTAAAAGACTATGTTTTATCTCTGGAATGGATGTAATAAATGACCTTTGTATCTGTGTACTTCATCTTGAACTGTGGATGCTAGCATTGATCCAGGGACTAGCATTGCAATCACAGGGATCCTTTTCCTTTACAAAAGAGGGATCTTACAATAAACTTCTGTGAGCAATAACTATTTACAGGTGCAGCTGAACTGACAACTCAGTTGTAAGGCTTGCAAGTATTCTTTGGCTCCCCTTGTGTCGAATCAATAAATTGGGTAATACTACCCGCGGAGACTGTTGCGATCCCCTATACTTGTGGGTCATCAAGACTATTTTCTGGCACCGTTGCCGGGGAGCATAGCTTTATTTGTAAGTTCACTTGGATCTATTATTGTTCACTGCTATTCCTTTCCTCATGGGGAAGTCTTGTGATGGAAAGTTCCCTATTGTACCATCCACTACAAGAAGAGGTACAGTCCTAAACACCTCTGCTGCTCTTGATTCACTGACCGTTATAAGTAAGCTTGTTAGACCACCACCACATACACATGCTACACACGCTGCTACTACTGTTGAGTCTAAAACTGCTTTTGATACTCATGATGTTACTTCTACTGTGCTTGATGCGAGTGGTTCATTAGGTCCTTTTCTAGATGCTACTATGGCTAGTCTTGGAAATACCAAAACTCCTAGTGAAGACACTGTTACACCTGTTAGCTCACCTGACTCTAAGAGTTATGATATTAATGATGGTTACATTGAGTTCACTGATGATTTTGTTTAAGAGTGCCGAAATACACATGGTACTAGTGCTATTAAGAGTCTCCTTGCTAGACGTACTATTATGCCTAAGTTGTCCTCTGATCCTAAGTTTGCCACTTCTCCCATAGATATTAAAGATGAAGATTATGATTTCTCTCTTGATTTATTTTATTTAGATATTGTTGAGAAAGAACATTTTTGTGGTACTGAAAATGAGAGTGTTGTGGCCCATATGAATGAGCTTTCTACTATGAGTGCTTTGTTCTGTTATGATTTTAAGATGCGCAAGTACTTTGTTGCTAAGATCTTCCCCTTTTCACTAAAAGGATAAGCTAGGGCTTGGTTTAATAGATTACCTCCTAGTTCCATTGATAGCCCTGATTGCTTATTTCTTCTAGAAATATTTTCCTCCCAGTGCTAGACATGCTGCTTTGTAGAAACTTTTTGATTTTAAACAGGGAGAAGAAGAGAAATTTTCTGAGTAATGGACAAGGTTATGTGCCTTGATTCATGCACATCCTGGATGTCCATTACCTAAGAATGAGCTTCTTGATATTTATTATAATGGGTTAACTGATGATTCTAGGACCTACCTAGATAGCTTTGCTGATTGTGTTTTCAGTAAAAGGACTCCTACAGATGCTGAAGAATTAATGGCTAAAAAAAGCAAGAATTATGATGATTGGACTTCAACTGAGCTGAATACACCTGAGCCTATTACTCCTGAACCAGTTGTCCCTGAACCAATTCCAACACCAATAACAAAGAAGAGGGAATTTATTGCATTAAAAGATGAAGTGATGAAGGAAGCTAAGAAGTGTCTAAAGGAGAAAGGTATTAGAGCTGAAGATGTGAAGAATCTACATCCTATAGAAGAATTATGTAAGCCAATTCCCCACTCATCTACTATTGAGGTACACTCTTGTAGGGTTCGCAGCATAGAAAACAAAAAATTTCCTACGATGTGAACTATGTACCAAGATCTATCTATTAGATACAAACAACGGGCGGATGTATATCCGTAGAGAACATACCCTTGAAGGCCGACAAAGCTTAACGAGTTCAACTCGTGATTGATGTAGACGATCTCTTGCCGATCTCAAGATCGAGAGGAAGTCCTAGCGCCGCAAATCAGCAGCGCATTCGTGCTCGCACACACGTTCGAGGAACCGAGCAACCTCCGCCTCCTCGCTCCAGCGATGCAGCGGAAGCACAACTCTTTCTTGCCGAATAGCCACCGGGAACATGTATCTCGCTAGTCCGAGACCATGGGGAATAAATTCTAGAGGGGGAGAGAGATCCTTCACGAGGAGGTGTGAGTGAGAAGTGAGGAAAGGGGTGCCTTTCATAGGAGGAGGGGGGAACCCCAAGGGGGTGGCCGGCGCATGGGGGCTGCCCCTTTCCCTCCCCTCTTCATGTGGGTGGACACTCCACTCACAAAATTCCTTTAAATTCCCTCCACTCAAAATCCCACTCAAACATGCCATTAAATTTCCACCAAATTTAATGCAAACTCTCATTAAATAAAACTCTTTTATTTTATTCAGAATTTTGTCAATTACTTTAATGACAAACATTCACAAATAACCCCTTGCTAGAATTCTATTTCACATGCATAACCACTTTATGCAATTTCACCCGAAAACCTGTTTCGGTATCTAGTGAAATAAATTCATGCGCTTGTTCATTCTTTCGGCATGAAACTTTTGCTCCAATTGGATGTCGGTGTCTCTTAAGTGTGTCACCCTATGGTTCGTGAATAATGCGGACATGATCGAGACCCCTCTCGGATCAATAATCAGAAGCGGGATCTAGAGACCCATACTGACTCCCACACATTCAACGATGACTTTCTTGTGATCGTCGGAACCTTTTACGCTAGTATCTTAATCCCTTTGTTTCACGATATATTACATGTCCGAGATTCGATCATCGGTATATCCATACCTAGTTTGATCTTGTTACTAACATGCACTCTTTTCTCGTTCCCGTGATATAACATTCTAGTGATCAAATCACTTGCTTGCAAGCTAATCAATGTGATATCACAGAGAGGGCCCAGAGTATATCTATCCATCGTCGGGATGAACAAATTCCACTCTCGATCCATGAGCCTCAACATAACACTTTGTTAGTTCTGAATCCATCTTTATAATCACCCTGTTACGGTGTGACGTTTGATGTTATCAAGAAACTCTTTCGGTGTTAGTGATTGACATGATCTCATGGTCTAATGATTAGGATCACTTCATAAGTTGTTATAGCAATATAAACTCAATGACTTTGATCGTAATGCTATACTTCGGATGAATGTTCATCACACCATTACACTAATGTTGTGATCCCGTTATTAACAACATCCAATGTCCATGATCAGGAAACCTTGATCATCTTGTTAATCAACGAGCTAGTTTATGAGAGAGGCATAACTAGGAACTTTCTGTTTGTTTATTAAACACACATGTATTAATGTTTCCGTATTAATACAATTATAGCATGCAAAATAAACATCTATCATATACTTGGAATACACATAATAAACACTTTATTATTGCCTCTCAGGGCATATTCCCTTCAGTCTTCCACTTGCACTAGAGACAATAATCTAGTTACATAGTGATAAATCTAACACCCATTGAGTTCTAGTGTTGATCATGTTTTGCTCTAGGGAGTGTTTTAGTCAACAGATCTGCTACATTGAGATCCGTATGTACTTTACAAATCTTTATATCTCCATCCTTGACATGCTCGCGGATGGAGTGAAACCGGCGCTTAATATGCTTGGAATGCTTGTGAGACCTTGGTTCTTTGGCATTGGCAATGGCACCATTGTTGTCACAATAGATCACCATTGGGTCCAACGCGTTTGCAACCACTCCTAGTTCGGATATGAACTCCTTCATCCAAACCGCTTCCTGAGCCGCTTCTGAAGCAGCAACATATTCGGCCTCCGTTGTTGATCCCGCTACCACATGTTGTTTGGAGCTCCTCCAACTAACCGCTCCGCCATTCATGAGAAACACATATCCGGATTGAGACTTAGAGTCATCCGGATAGGTTTTAAAGCTAGCGTCAACGTAACACTTAGCGACGAGCTCTTCTTCACCTCCGTATACAAGAAACATATCCTTAGTTCTTCGTAAGTACTTAAGGATATTCTTGACCGCTATCCAGTGTTCCGAACCTGGATCCGATTGGTACCTACTAGTCAAACTAATAGCATGTGCCACATCCGGTCTTGTACATAGCATGGCGTACATTATAGAGCCTATGGCTGAAGCATAGGGACTTTGTCCATTATCTCTCTTTCTTCCGCCGAAGCCGGACTTTGAGTCTTACTCAATGTCTTGCCTTGCAACATAGGTAAGAACCCCTTCTTACTTCCGTCCATTTTAAACTTCTTTAAAATCTTATCAAGGTATGTACTTTGCGATAGCCCTATTAGGCGCCTAGATCTATCTCTATAGATCTTTATGCCTAATATGTATGACGCTTCACCTAGGTCCTTCATTGAAAATTTGCTGTTTAGATAACTTTTAACACTGTTTAAAAGATCTATATCATTTTCGATCAATAATATGTCATCCACATATAATATCAGAAATGCCACATTGCTCCCACTCACTTTCTTGTAAATACAAGCTTCTCCATAAGTTTGGACAAATCCAAACTCTTTGATCACCTCATCAAAGCGGAGATTCCAACTTCGTGATGCTTGCTTCATGTAACACCCTCAGAATCGGACCTATGCAAGTTTGAGCAAAATTCGCCAAACCCGCATAGAAACGATTCAAAGGTGCCCACCAGGCACTTTCGTGCGGGTGGAAAACGAAGTAATAACATTACACAACAGTCCTCGATGGGACCCACAGAACAGATATATAGCAGCGACTCCATGAGTCAAGAATACAAAGATAATATACAAAGATCCAAATCACCTTGAAAACGATATAGCGTCCAGCTACGGACAAGATGCAAATGGGGCTAAGAGCCCTGAAGAATAACCAATGGCGTCCATAACCCTGCCCAGGCCAAGCCGGAAGGGTAACCCTGCTAACGACGTCGATCTCAAAACCTGCTTAAACAAAAAGGGGTGCCGACAAAGGGCAAAGGAAAAGAAGGAGCATCAGTACTGAGGCCAGTACACGGCGAGGCTAGAATTCGGCGGTCCTCGCCTACATAGGTATGGTGGACTGAAGCGGCAGCGGCAGCATGCACTAAACAACCTATAGAGACTCGATACAACTGGCGGATATCAGAGAGGGGTGAGAATGACCTAACCGGATCCAACCTGAAGCTAACACCAAACAAACCCATCCTGGTGTTTCCCCCTCGAGACCAAACGAGGAAGTCAACCGAGGAACTCACACAGTTGGCAGTTTTATTTAGTCGGTTATCGTTGCAGCAATTACTAGTCAGGTATAGATAATCATCATGATAAAATAAGCGGTGGGCACTTTTAGTTAATCATTCCGTTATAGTGGCAACAATTACTAATCAGATACAGATAGCATGAGATAAACCCAAAACCCAGCAGTTGTTGGTACTTTTATTCAGCCAATTCGTTGTAGTTGCAATACTTACTAGTCAGATACATTTGTCGCAAGCGTCAACCAAACAAGCAAATGTGGGCAGTATTAATTAGCCATTCCATTATAGTGAAGCTGATTACTAGTCATTATAAGTCAAATTTATAGCAGTAAACTTTAGTTATGCTTGTCTATGATCGAGATACTGTGCTCCAAGTCGTCCATAACCGCGGACACGGCTTTCAGAAAGTTTTACCCGGCCGGGGTGCACCAATAGCAACACACGCTCGATCAACCTCGGAAAAACCAAATCAAAACCCAACGAGGCTTTCACGACTGAACAATCACAGGATTCAGAAATATTTCAGGGGGACACCCCTTGGAGTACACCCGCAACGAAGTAAGCTAGCTCCGAGACGGACCCCAAAGTTTGTGGGGCCGGCGGTAAACGACAGCAGATCCCCAAACGGGGACTGTCGATACCACGTAAACGGGTCACAAATCCTAAACAGTACAGTGTGCTCCTCGCACAATTGTAAATAAAGCAGTAAAACATGGCATAAGTACAGGATCGTAAATAAAACCTCAAACTAGTTTGTGGCCCCAAGAAATAAGACTGAATCAAGCTCTGGCTCAGGGGGGTCCCATATACCTCCCGGATGTGGATAGCGCGATAAATCAAGGAACAGGTATCAAGTACTCGGGGTCTTACGGGACACAAGTGGGCGTTCGGAAACCAAATATTATCTATCACCCACCGATGCCTCTGCTTATTTCAATTTTAGTTGTTAAACAGAAATTAAAGTGACGATAAGTAAAACTAGAATCATCTCCAACATCAACATCATGCGGCAATACATCAACAACTGTGGCATTAGACGATACGCAACAGCACTCCAGCAAGCGACTACGACGCGCAAGTCCAACTATCTACCAAACAACAGGTAATAGGATGTGTCCAAGGCAATATAGGGCTGCACGGTATATCACAGGTACGGGAACTAAAGCATCGCAACACAGATAGCAATAGATCAACAGGAGGGAGTAAATACTAGAAAGTAAGATAGGTAGAAAGAGGGAGATGCTCGCCTGAAAACATTGTCGAAGGGTTCAACCGAAGATCGGGGCGAAGCTCACATCAACTCAACGGCCTTATCCGCGAAGAAGCAAAACACTAGAAGAAGCACCGGATGCAAAATTTAATACACGGCAGAAGATCGGCATGATGCATGTATGATGTATGGCGTGGCAAAGTGCGATGCAATTAGGTCAAATTAAGCGGAACCGAGGTCCCGACATTATTCAGGTGGTTCATGTTGTATAACTACCCCGCAATTTAAATGTTGTTATAACAAGGCAAGGTAAGATACCGGTTCGCTACACAAGTTTAAATGAGGCCGATATGAGACTAGATTTGCCCGCATATGGGCCCCATATTTAATTATTAGGTGAATCGGCATAAGGCCCCCAAACCACAGATATGCATGCAAGGATGGCAATTCAATATGCAACAAGTTGTTATTATGTTTTAAAATAGGGTTCTCGGATAAGGGTCACACTTTAGGGTTCTCGACGATCTTGGGGGTTCCGGGGTTCGGGGTCGGTCTCGGGGTCCAGGGTTCGACGGCCTCGGCGAGAAGGTTCTCGGTCTCCGGGGTTAGGGTCTTCGGATCGGGGTAGATCTTATCGCATTCGCGGTCTTTGGGTCATGGCGACGGTCCTGGCGTCCTTGATGGAGAACTCAGGGTTCCGGGGTTCGCGGTTTCTTGTCGACGGTCTCGTGGGGCCATCTTAGTTGCCGGTGTCGAGCTCGGGTGCCGTTGATGATCTTGGGGTTTCAGCGGAACGGTCTTCGGGGTACTTGGCGTTCGGGAAAAAGAGCTTGGCGTTCTGCGTCGGTGTCCTCGGTTTTGCTTCAATCGGGTCCATGACGGAGTACTTGTCGCACATATGGCCTTCGGTTCCAGCTCCGGGTTCGGTCTTCGGGGGTTCCGACCACCGGACAATGCTCCGTGTAGAAGATCGCTTCGAGGGTGTCGAGTCCAAGGGCCTTGTGCAACTCGTCGGGGGCGTCCTTGGGGTGGATCTTGGCGTGTCGAGGGTTCGGTCCTCGATTCCGTGAGGGAGACCTTGATGTACCGAGGGTTGCGAGTCCTTGACGTCAACAGTCTCGCGGACGAGCTCGAGGGTCGGGTACCGCGGCGGCTCGGAACGCGGGGTCCACAGGCGGTGCGGTGCAGGGGTCGCGGGATCGGGCTTCTCGCGGAACTTGACGGCGGCAGGGGACACGGAAGCGCAGGCAGGACACTAGCCGATGCGGGGCCCACCTTGACGGCGCAGGACCAGGACGTTAGGGAGATCGAGGACGCGGCGCCGGAAGACGCTGGCAGCGGCTCGGGTCGGCGACGAGCGGGACTCCGCGGCGGCGGCGTAGAGCGGGCCCGCGGTGAGGTGGCGATGCGGGGCTCGAGGCGCGCTGGGGCGAGGGTGGCTCGCCGGAGGGAGAGGCCGGCAACGAGCTTGGGGGGTTTGGGGGCGTCGACACGACCGAGGCCGGCGCCGGGCGGCGGAGCAGGTGGGGGCCGCGGGGCTCGCGAGCGGAGGCGGGGTCGTCGCTGGCGGCGGGGAGGTGGCCGGGGCGGAGCTTGACGGGGCAGGGGCGACGCCGCCGACGGAGGGGGCGGCCGCAGGCGAGGCTACGCGCGGGGACGGCGGACGCGGAGGTGCCTGGGCGACGGAGGCGCCTGGGACGCGCGGCCCGGGGCGGGTGAGGCGACGGTGAGAGGCGGAGCCGCCGGGCGCGGGTGCGGCTCCGGCCCGAGGCGGCGGCGGGCGGAGATGGAGCGGCGAGGGGCGGAGGTGGGGAACCCCGGCGGCGACGCGGGTAGGACGGGAGCGGTTGCCGGTGAGAGGTGGAGGGAGAGGCGAGGTCGCGGAGGAGCTCGAGGTGGCGGCGCGTCGAGGCAGAGAGGGGACCCTGCTGGCGCGGCGGAGGAGCAAGGGAGGCTGCGGGGGGCGCTGCGGGGCGCCGCGCCGTCGGTGAGGAAGAGGAGGGAGCGACCAGAGCGGGAGGTGAGGGACGGTCAGGGCGGTGGCGAGGCGAGAGAGAGGGGCGTGCGAGGGCGGTCCGGCAGAGGAGGCCGTCGCGGCTAGGGCCGGCGACGTCCTGCGAGGGGGGGGGTGCAGGGCGAGCGGGCAGGGGAAGAAGATGAACATGGCGGCGGGGGTGGCGTGCGGGGCTGGGGAAAGAGACGGGGAGAGAGGAGGTAGGAGAGAGAGCAGGTCCAGGGTGGGGCCTAGGGGACAGGTGGGGCCCAGGGGCAGGGGTTGGGCGCGTGGTGTGCGTGCCGGGGTGGCGCGCGCGCGCGGTGTGGTGTGTGTGCTGTGGTTGTGTGGTGGGGGTGTGAGGCAGAGTTGGTGTGGGGCCAGGGGGAAAAGAGAGGAGAGAGAGAGGGAGGGGTTGGGACAAGTGTCAGTTTCTGGTTGGCTAGGGGGGAGGGGTGTGCTGATGTGGCGCTCCAGGATTGGAGGGGGTGAGGTGGCCAGGGGGTATGGGTAGTTTTCTGGGTAGCTATAGGATTTAGGTAGGGCTGGCAGGGTGGACTGATCTGTCTATACGGGGGTGGTCGTTCGGGTCGGGTTGGCCCGTTCGACTGCCCCCACTAAAAACAATTGAACTTTTGATTTGATTTGAACGGGCCGTGTGCAAACCGATAGCGGCCAAAACAAAAATATTCCGGAACCCCGGGTTTGATATTTGATTTAAAGTTGGGGCGTTTTAGAAAACAAAACGGGTGTTGCGAAAATAGTTTTAGCAAACAATGCATGATGATGACGATGCAATGCACAATTCAACGCGATTTTCTAGTAGTGGTTTTGCGGGATGCCACAATTCGACACCACTAACAATGGATCTCGCCCTCGAGATCCGCCTGACGGTACCGGAAGGAAGGTCGGCGATCTGATCCTTCGCGCTTCGTGTAGATCCTCGCGACACCACTAACAAGAGGTCGTTGTCCGTGATCGTCGAGAGAGCACTCCGGAAACAAAAGGTCGGAGGTAGAGGTATCAACAAATAAAGCCACCTCTATCTCCGATGGAAAGGGGAACCGATGCATTCTCATCCACTTCAATGTACAAAAGCGAATAGAAGGGGTAGTCGGCATGGGGGCCAATCCATCACGCACCCAAACTATTACTCCGCACAATCAGTAGAAAAGAGTGCAACCATTCTCGGAATCAGACTGAAGATCTCGACAAGCGAGGTTCGGAAACAAAGGAGTGATGCAGACTCTGCATCGGATCTGGCGTAGAGGATGTCGTCGCGTCAGAAAACACCGGGAGGAACAAACAAGGAATAAAGAATGGTTCCACGGAAGACGGATTCCTCAGGCAGCTTGAACACCGGATGATAGAACACCGTTACCAAAGAAGGAAGCGAAACCCTGAAGGTACGACGGAACCCAACCACGAGAATTCCTGGACTCGAAGAAAGAGATGAGAGCGGATTCAAAACGCGTAGAGATAAGAGGAGACCAGCAGAGGGGTAAGGAATAAAATCAGACCTAACCAGAACAATCCAACCGATTTTCAAAAATAGTTTTGACACTTCTACTTCGGCCGTTAGCTAGGTTATCCTACAGGCTGGACTTGTGGGGTATCGCAACTGCTGAGCTCTGATACCACTCTGTAACACCCTCAGAATCGGACCTATGCAAGTTTGAGCAAAATTCGCCAAACCCGCATAGAAACGATTCAAAGGTGCCCACCAGGCACTTTCGTGCGGGTGGAAAACGAAGTAATAACATTACACAACAGTCCTCGATGGGACCCACAGAACAGATATATAGCAGCGACTCCATGAGTCAAGAATACAAAGATAATATACAAAGATCCAAATCACCTTGAAAACGATATAGCGTCCAGCTACGGACAAGATGCAAATGGGGCTAAGAGCCCTGAAGAATAACCAATGGCGTCCATAACCCTGCCCAGGCCAAGCCGGAAGGGTAACCCTGCTAACGACGTCGATCTCAAAACCTGCTTAAACAAAAAGGGGTGCCGACAAAGGGCAAAGGAAAAGAAGGAGCGTCAGTACTGAGGCCAGTACACGGCGAGGCTAGAATTCGGCGGTCCTCGCCTACATAGGTATGGTGGACTGAAGCGGCAGCGGCAGCATGCACTAAACAACCTATAGAGACTCGATACAACTGGCGGATATCAGAGAGGGGTGAGAATGACCTAACCGGATCCAACCTGAAGCTAACACCAAACAAACCCATCCTGGTGTTTCCCCCTCGAGACCAAACGAGGAAGTCAACCGAGGAACTCACACAGTTGGCAGTTTTATTTATTCGGTTATCGTTGCAGCAATTACTAGTCAGGTATAGATAATCATCATGATAAAATAAGCGGTGGGCACTTTTAGTTAATCATTCCGTTATAGTGGCAACAATTACTAATCAGATACAGATAGCATGAGATAAACCCAAAACCCAGCAGTTGTTGGTACTTTTATTCAGCCAATTCGTTGTAGTTGCAATACTTACTAGTCAGATACATTTGTCGCAAGCGACAACCAAACAAGCAATTGTGGGCAGTATTAATTAGCCATTCCATTATAGTGAAGCTGATTACTAGTCATTATAAGTCAAATTTATAGCAGTAAACTTTAGTTATGCTTGTCTATGATCGAGATACTGTGCTCCAAGTCGTCCATAACCGCGGACACGGCTTTCAGAAAGTTTTACCCGGCCGGGGTGCACCAATAGCAACACACGCTCGATCAACCTCGGAAAAACCAAATCAAAACCCAACGAGGCTTTCACGACTGAACAATCACAGGATTCAGAAATATTTCAGGGGGGCACCCCTTGGAGTACACCCGCAACGAAGTAAGCTAGCTCCGAGACGGACCCCAAAGTTTGTGGGGCCGGCGGTAAACGACAGCAGATCCCCAAACGGGGACTGTCGATACCACGTAAACGGGTCACAAATCCTAAACAGTACAGTGTGCTCCTCGCACAATCGTAAATAAAGCAGTAAAACATGGCATAAGTACAGGATCGTAAATAAAACCTCAAACTAGTTTGTGGCCCCAAGAAATAAGACTGAATCAATCTCTGGCTCAGGGGGGTCCCATATACCTCCCGGATGTGGATAGCGCGATAAATCAAGGAACAGGTATCAAGTACTCGGGGTCTTACGGGACACAAGTGGGCGTTCGGAAACCAAATATTATCTATCACCCACCGATGCCTCTGCTTATTTCAATTTTAGTTGTTAAACAGAAATTAAAGTGACGATAAGTAAAACTAGAATCATCTCCAACATCAACATCATGCGGCAATACATCAACAACTGTGGCATTAGACGATACGCAACAGCACTCCAGCAAGCGACTACGACGCGCAAGTCCAACTATCTACCAAACAACAGGTAATAGGATGTGTCCAAGGCAATATAGGGCTGCACGGTATATCACAGGTACGGGAACTAAAGCATCGCAACACAGATAGCAATAGATCAACAGGAGGGAGTAAATACTAGAAAGTAAGATAGGTAGAATGAGGGAGTTGCTCGCCTGAAAACATTGTCGAAGGGTTCAACCGAAGATCGGGGCGAAGCTCACATCAACTCAACGGCCTTATCCGCGAAGAAGCAAAACACTAGAAGAAGCACCGGATGCAAAATTTAATACACGGCAGAAGATCGGCATGATGCATGTATGATGTATGGCGTGGAAAAGTGCGATGCAATTAGGTCAAATTAAGCGGAACCGAGGTCCCGACATTATTCAGGTGGTTCATGTTGTATAACTACCCCGCAATTTAAATGTTGTTATAACAAGGCAAGGTAAGATACCGGTTCGCTACACAAGTTTAAATGAGGCCGATATGAGACTAGATTTGCCCGCATATGGGCCCCATATTTAATTATTAGGTGAATCGGCATAAGGCCCCCAAACCACAGATATGCATGCAAGGATGGCAATTCAATATGCAACAAGTTGTTATTATGTTTTAAAATAGGGTTCTCGGATAAGGGTCACACTTTAGGGTTCTCGACGATCTTGGGGGTTCCGGGGTTCGGGGTCGGTCTCGGGGTCCAGGGTTCGACGGCCTCGGCGAGAAGGTTCTCGGTCTCCGGGGTTAGGGTCTTCGGATCGGGGTAGATCTTATCGCATTCGCGGTCTTTGGGTCATGGCGACGGTCCTGGCGTCCTTGATGGAGAACTCAGGGTTCCGGGGTTCGCGGTTTCTTGTCGACGGTCTCGTGGGGCCATCTTAGTTGCCGGTGTCGAGCTCGGGTGCCGTTGATGATCTTGGGGTTTCAGCGGAACGGTCTTCGGGGTACTTGGCGTTCGGGAAAAAGAGCTTGGCGTTCTGCGTCGGTGTCCTCGGTTTTGATTCAATCGGGTCCATGACGGAGTACTTGTCGCACATATGGCCTTCGGTTCCAGCTCCGGGTTCGGTCTTCGGGGGTTCCGACCACCGGACAATGCTCCGTGTAGAAGATCGCTTCGAGGGTGTCGAGTCCAAGGGCCTTGTGCAACTCGTCGGGGGCGTCCTTGGGGTGGATCTTGGCGTGTCGAGGGTTCGGTCCTCGATTCCGTGAGGGAGACCTTGATGTACCGAGGGTTGCGAGTCCTTGACGTCAACAGTCTCGCGGACGAGCTCGAGGGTCGGGTACCGCGGCGGCTCGGAACGCGGGGTCCACAGGCGGTGCGGTGCAGGGGTCGCGGGATCGGGCTTCTCGCGGAACTTGACGGCGGCAGGGGACGCGGAAGCGCAGGCAGGACACTAGCCGATGCGGGGCCCACCTTGACGGCGCAGGACCAGGACGTTAGGGAGATCGAGGACGTGGCGCCGGAAGACGCTGGCAGCGGCTCGGGTCGGCGACGAGCGGGACTCCGCGGCGGCGGCGTAGAGCGGGCCCGCGGTGAGGTGGCGATGCGGGGCTCGAGGCGCGCTGGGGCGAGGGTGGCTCGCCGGAGGGAGAGGCCGGCGACGAGCTTGGGGGGTTTGGGGGCGTCGACGCGACCGAGGCCGACGCCGGGCGGCGGAGCAGGTGGGGGCCGCGGGGCTCGCGAGCGGAGGCGGGGTCGTCGCTGGCGGCGGGGAGGTGGCCGGGGCGGAGCTTGACGGGGCAGGGGCGACGCCGCCGACGGAGGGGGCGGCCGCAGGCGAGGCTACGCGCGGGGACGGCGGACGCGGAGGTGCCTGGGCGACGGAGGCGCCTGGGACGCGCGGCCCGGGGCGGGTGAGGCAACGGTGAGAGGCGGAGCCGCCGGGCGCGGGTGCGGCTCCGGCCCGAGGCGGCGGCGGGCGGAGATGGAGCGGCGAGGGGCGGAGGTGGGGAACCCCGGCGGCGACGCGGGTAGGACGGGAGCGGTTGCCGGTGAGAGGTGGAGGGAGAGGCGAGGTCGCGGAGGAGCTCGAGGTGGCGGCGCGCCGAGGCAGAGAGGGGACCCTGCTGGCGCGGCGGAGGAGCAAGGGAGGCTGCGGGGCGCCGCGCCGTCGGTGAGGAAGAGGAGGGAGCGACCAGAGCGGGAGGTGAGGGACGGTCAGGGCGGTGGCGAGGCGAGAGAGAGAGGGGCGTGCGAGGGCGGTCCGGCAGAGGAGGCCGTCGCGGCTAGGGCCGGCGACGTCCTGCGAGGGGGGGGGGATGCAGGG